>LPNX010229936.1:30441-78627 GCA_001517045.1 Pseudotsuga menziesii
AAGACCAGCACACAACACCCAAGTGACATTCAAGCCTTGCTATAGAAACATGAAAAGGTTTTTCGGGACCTTCCATCAGGCAGACCACCAGACCGAGGTTTTGAACACATCATCGAGCTAGAGGAGGGGACACAAGCAGTCATCACCACTCCTTACAGGCATCCCAAAAGATACAAGGATGAGATTGAGAAAACAATCAAGGAATTACTGGAGCTTGAATATATTCGGCCCAGTTCTAGCCCCTTCGCATCCTCAGTAGTACTGGTCAAAAAGAAGGATGGTACACTGCGAATGTGCATCGATTATCGAGCACTCAACAAAAAGACCATTAAGAACAGGTATCCCATTCCGAGGATTGACGAACTCATGGATGAGCTTCGGGGAGCTCAATACTTCTCCAAGATCAATCTTCGCTCAGGGTACCATCAGATCATGGTAAGGAACCAAGACATCTCCAAAACAGCTTTTCGCTGTCACTATGGTCACTATAAGTTTTTGGTCATGCCCTTTGGACTTACCAATGCTCCGGCCACTTTTCAGTCATGCATGAACCACACCTTCAGAGCACAGCTACGTAAGTTTTTGCTCGTATTCTTTGATGACATCCTGATTTACAGCAAAACATGGGAAGAGCATATGAAACACCTGGACAAAACATTGAGTATTTTAGAAGAACATTCGCTTTATGCGAAAATGTCCAAATGTGAGTTTGGCATGAAGGAAATGCTATATTTGGGACACGTAATCAATGCATAAGGAGTACAGGTTGACATGGAGAAAATCCAAGCTATCAGAGATTGGCCCGCGCCAAAAACAGTTACAGAATTAAGAGGGTTCCTAGGTCTGTACGTTAAGGGATTCTCCCAATTTGCAGCACCCCTCACAGATCTCACCAAGAAGGGGGCGTTCACTTGGACAGACTTAGCACAGAAAACTTTTGAGGAGATGAAGGTTATTATGAGTTCCTGTCCAGTTCTAGCATTACCAGACTTCTCACAACCCTTTGTAGTAGAATGTGATGCCTCAGGGAAAGGATTAGGAGCAGTGTTGATGCAAAATCATCACCCTATTGCATTTGAGAGCCGTAAACTGAAGAACTACGAGCGCCATTACTCCATATATGACAAGGAGATGCTAGCCATCCTGCATGCTCTCACAAAATTCAGACAATACCTGGTGGGCAGTAAGTTCAAAATCAAAACCGATCATAACAGCCTCAAGTATTTCCTAGAGCAGAAGGAATTGAATGAGCAACAGCAGAAATGGGTCAGCAAAGTACAAGCCTACGACTTCGAGATCGAGTATGTAAAAGGTAAGAATAATGTAGTGGCTGATGCATTATCCAGGCGTCCCGCCCCATTATCTCTCAGTAGTATATCCACAGATTGGAGGGCACTTCTCTTAGTAGAATACTCCAAAAATAAATTCGCTTGCGAATTATTGGACGGGCAAATTCAGGATGACAGGTACAGGATTGTTGATGACATCATCTACTACAAAAACAAGATATACCTCGTTCCAGAATCCACATTGAGGAAAAAGATCATTTAGGCAACCCATGATTCTCCTTCATCAGGGCATCAAGGTTTCTTAAAGACCTACAGGCAAATCAGAGAGAGGTTCTCATGGAAGGGCCTCAAGGGGGAAATTATGCAACATGTCCGAGAATGTAGCATCTATTAGCAGAACAAGATTGAGAACACCCATCCAGCAGGGTTACTCCAGCCACTACCGATTCCAGAACAGAAGTGGGAAAGCATCTCCATGGACTTCATTTCAGGATTGTCCAAGGTCCAAGGGCGAGATTGTTTATATGTAGTAGTTGACAAACTGACCAAGTTTGCACATTTCTTTTCAATATCATCGGACTACTCGGCAGCTCGAGTAGCTGAGTTATTCTTTAGGGAGGTCTTCAGGTTACACGGGTTACCTAAGACCATTGCCAGTGATCGGGATAGCAGATTCACGGGTGCCTTCTGGAAGGAACTGTATAGATTGGTGGGGACCGAGCTGGCTACTAGTACAAGTTATCACCCCTAGAGTGACGGGCAAACAGAAATAGTCAACAAGTGGATCGAAGGATATTTAAGGAACTATGTAGCAGGGCAGCAGCGAACCTGGATCAAATGGCTACACCTAGGGGAGTATTGCTACAATACTACCTATCACATGTCTATTAGGATGACTCCTTTTAAGGCATTATATGGTTATGAGGCCTTGGACTATGCAGATTTGGCATTTGGAAATAGTAGGGCTCCTAAGGCTAAGGATTGGATACATGACAGTCAGGACATTCTGAAAATATTGAAGGAGAATTTACAAACAGCCCAAAATCAACAGAAGTTGTATGCCGACAAACATAGGATTGAGCGGAGCTTGTAGGGGATTTAGTATACTAAAGGCTCCAGCCGTACAGACAGTCCTCACTTAAGAAGAAAGGAGCAGAGAAGTTAAAACCCCGCTTCTATGGACCATACAGAATAATCAGGAAAGTGGGAGATGTGGCATATGAACTAGAACTTCCACAGGAAAGCAAAATTCACAATGTGTTCCATGTATCTAATCTGAAGAAGACCCTTGGGCAACACATTGCTCCATCCACCGAATTGCCTCCTTTAGATGATGAAGGACTGCTGATACTGATTCCCGAACGGATCATACAGACTAGAGAGAGGAAGCTCAGGAACAGGACAATCAGAGAATACTTGGTTCAATGGAAGGAACTACCACCAGAGGATGCCACCTGGGAAGGTGAACAGGTATTGCAGCATCCCAGTTTGAAGTTGTTTGAGGACAAGCAATCTCAAGCGGGGAGGACTGTAATGTCCTCTTCCAATTAGGCCTTGAGGCCCAAAACCGCTAACCTATGTGATTCCTGTGGGTTCGAGCGGTTACTGACAGCTAGGGAATCAGCTAAGGACTGATGCCATCCATAGAAGATCTAGGGCATCATCATTAGGTCAAGAAGGGCCACCGGGGCCAAATGCCACCTTCGTGCATGCCATCCAAGCATTATTTAATGATGCATGTACTCTTTAAGTCTCCATCCGCATGCATGCAAGTCAACGGCAAATTAGAAGAAAGTGACCTAATTAGGTCAAAGATTAGGGTTTGCACAGTTGAACATTATAAATAGAGGATAAAGCGAAAGGAGACTTCACTTTTGGATTATGATTATTTTGGGAGCTCTTGGATAGCAGCACAACGTGCCACACAGTAGTTGGGGTTGGAGACGGAGTCTTCAGCGAACGGGATTTCGGCAGTGAAACATCTGTCCTAGTCTTATTCAGGGTAAGCCATACAGGTTCACCACTTGTTCTTCATTCATTCATAAGTTATCCAGTATATGGTATAGATCGTTGCAGGGACACGTGTGTAGCCGTAAAGGGGGGTTTTCAGCCAGAAAGCCCTAATCAGTTGTTGGGCCTTCAGATCTCAGATTTACTCCGAAACTCAAGCACCATTCTCATCATCAGCATCATACTCCGGTACCCGGTGATTGTCAGATCCGTCCGTGCTCATCCGGAGCAGTTATCAGCAGTTTCGAATTCCCAGGGGCGTGAGCAGCTGTCTCTCTGGAGCAAGTCGCTATCCTGCCTAGAGGTCTCAGAAATCCCGCATGTCCCAGGAATTCTCTCCGGCACGGGAAGGCTACCATTCCTGCAAATCGGCAGCTTCATCGGACACCTCCTTCACTGAAAGCGACACCCTTTTCTGACTGGGGTTCTTGCTGCTGGGGGTTCACCGGAAGCAGAAGAGATCTGCCCATCTCCGATCCAGTTCTCGGTGCTTGCATTCTTTCTCCGAAGCAGTTTAGTCGGCTTATCAGTGGTAAGTGTTCATTCTATCTCACAAACCCTAACCCTAATTTTTCCTATAAAATAGGTATTTTTGCATGGCAGTTTGCATGCCCAGTTGTATCAGCATATTTGGTTAGAAATAGAAAATATCGGGATTTAGGATATTTCATGGGTAAAATCGAGTTGTATTGGAGACAACTCATCAAGCTTAGAAAGATAGACTTACTAAATATGATAAACCCCCATAGGTGGCTAAAGCACTTCCCAAATCAGTGAAGGACCTCATGAATTAGCAAAAGCATGAGTGAGTTGTCAAGAGTGATGGAAAAACATGTTAATCCTGGAAAATTGAGAGAAAATCATGGAGGATAGGTTGGCAACAAAAGAAACCAGTTTCCTAGTTGACTAGCTTTACCTTATCCATAGAAAAGTTGGATAAAAGCAAAATAAAGCAGAATCTGTAGGAAAGCATAGTTACTAATTCTGGGAGTCAATAAAGTGGTCAAGATCAACCTAGAATAAGAATTAAAGCATTACTAGGTTATAGATGGCAAGTGTTGACTTTGTAGTGCAAGTGGATGCCAACTATTTAGGCTAGTGGGTAGGAAATTAATCAAAATTGATTAAATATTTTATCCTAAGTTATGAAGTGGGTTTATTATATTCCCACAATAGTGTATTAAACAGTGATCTGAGTTTAACTAGTTGTCAATTTGAGAAGTGAAATTTCTACAAAGGAATGATGCTAAATAAATGTCATGTCACATAATCTCCTCCTCAAGATCCAAGCTCATGCAAGGTGAATGCAAAGTGCCACTTATCCTCTTCGTGAGCAAAAAGGTCCTCAAGAAACCTCCTCGATAACCACCTCTAAATAGTGTTACCACCTAAGTTGTACTTGGTGGATTTTTCAAGTGAGCCGGCAAGGTTTGAACAAGCACACTTGTTCATGATCAGAGTTCATAAGTCCGCCAGGCTTTTTCTAGGAGTCTGTTCAATAAAATCTGTAACACATGTTCATACCCCCTTGGTGAAATTGTAAAAAATGTGTTAGCATAGTCAATTTTTATAAAAGGCTCGGCTTCCCAGACTTAAGCATCAAGCCGATTAGCCCAGAGTGTTTTTTCCCTCGGTAATTATTGGTTGTTGAACAAACAACTAATAATTTTTTATTTTTTTCACTCACACCTCCAAAGTTGGGGTAGTTGTCTTGGTGGTTAGGCCTTAGGAGGTTATTAGAGCATCCGTCTCAAAGTTTATAAACATGCTAGGCATTCAAATTGAGTCGTATGGACATGTACTAGGTCCCCCTAGAGTTTCATCTGATTTCGAGAAAATAAATTTTTCCCGCAAAATTAGGCCATTTTTAATGGTTTAATTAAAAAACTTCAAAATGTAATAAAAGTCGGGTTCATAGTCCCTTTTTGGCGTGGGGATGCTCGTTTTCACACTCAGAGCGTCTTCTTTACCTCAATGGCCACTTTTCCTATATTTTGCGCGGCTAAAACACCTCGTGGAGCATTATTTCTCTAAAAGTGCATTAAAACATCATTTTAATGTTAAAAGTGCAACAAATTGGCACTAAAGAACAAGTTGAAAAAGTCAAAATTGATTTGTATAAGAGGGGAAATGACATGGCATGGGTCTCCCATAAGCATGCGACCCTCTCCCATGTGAAAGATTTTCAAACTTTGGATAAATTAAAGAGGTAGTGTGGTTTTATGTTTAAGTGGTGACGTCAATTATTTGAGGACTCACGCTAGCACGAAGTTAAATATTACGATGGCAACATGGGTGGACCCCTTTTCATGTGTGGAGACGTTAAAACTTTGGGTAAGATAATATATGATGTATATTTTGATGTTGTGAGCTTGCATGAGTTTGGTGAGGACTCCACGTGAGGATTGACGCCAACCTCTTGAAGCAAACAATTCACTGGGATGTGTTGGCACTTGATGGATGTGTTCGTGGAGTTTGGTGGGAGAGGTGGCATTCACCTCTCCAGTTCCACTTCACTTCAACTTAGTTCAAACTCAGCTCTCAACTATACTCCCTCTGCCAGTGTTAGATACACCCACTTTCTCCTGCTTTGGCTATAAATAAAGCACAACCCTCTCATTCCAAACTAGTTAGAGTTGGATGAAGAGTTGGTGGCTATTGTAATACTGTAATATTCATTCATTTTTTGAGAATAAAGAAGCTTTGGAGGCTATACCGTGTAGTGCCTTTTGTGTGTGGATTACCAGCGTCATGCTGCAAATGTGGTGACTTCTACTTTTTCTCATTTCTTGTTGCCTTTGAGTACTGGCTTTGAAGGATTCAGTTGAATCAACAGGAGTTTAAATTGGCAAGTAAGATTACTTGCTTCCTTTTATTCATATTATGTATGTTCAAGAATCAAAGTTACATGTTTAAATAAGATTATTTTTGCATGATGTTTTCATTCTTTCATAAATATATATCCAGATCTCACGAGGTGTGTGCAAGATTTGTGATCTAGTTTCAGGTTCCCAAGAACGGATGAGGTGTGGATCAAGATTGACGCCATTCCTTTGGAAAGACATTGTCCCTCCGCAGTCCACAAAAGGGCCTCCCTTGGCTTGTTCATTTCAGCGAAGGTCCTCCCTTGACTTGGTTACCATGCTTATTTATGAGTGTCTAAATGATTATATTCAAAATTATTTGTTAGATCTCATTTATAAGCATTTAAGAGAGCAAGATCTCAATTTTCAAAGTTTCATAAGCATCCTAGATGTAATTTAAGAAAGTTCATTTCCGAGCAAGCTTGTTTAAAGGTAGATCCATAGTTACATATATCGTGTCAGCAAATATATCGCCAAGGGTCCGAAATGTAACTTATCGGTAGCAACGGTGAAAATATCGGAAAATATCAACAAATGTCGTAAAGCATCAAAAAAATACAAAAATAACCATTTTTTTCAATTTTTTTAATATCTAAAGCAACATCAACATCAAAAAAACACATTGCTACATAAATATGAAAATACAACTAATATATAAGATGCATAAGATGTCAAATAGTGGATCATGACCACATATCGACTAAAAACTGAAAATACTGAAATATATTCTTGATGGAATGATAGAAAATCACATCAAATGATCAAAATAAATGTCTCTCAAGAGATGAATCATCATGACTCATGAGGTATCTAGATACTACATAATACAATGATAAATAGTAGGAATCATTGATCCCCTCTACCCCTTTTATAAGCAAGGGGCACCACTCTTCCTCTGGAAGTAGTAGGGGCTCCTGTAGGTGCTTTGGATGAGTTAGGCATCAAATTGGAAGCTCCAACTACTCAGGCTATGGTGGAAGGTCCAACTACTCTACAATTTTGATGAAGCTTCCCATGTTTAATGGGTGAAGGGTATATTTTTATTAAGGTCATGATAAAAGATTTCAACAGTCAATGCCACCAACATCAAGGTACAAAGAGGGGTTGATGTGCTTGACTAAATGCCAATTCCATACCCTCATACTTGATAAAATCCAGTGGAATTGTTGAAATCTTGAAATCCTGAAAACTATTAAGTCTGTTGAATTCTAAATGGGATCTAAAATTCTACTTTTTGCATATGAAGTCCGATGAGGTTGGAACCACTCTCAAACATCCTGAGACAATTAATGGTAATGTTAAAAATTTACGTAAAAGGATAGAAGATCAAAGTTAAGGAGAATGTCACTTTTACTTTAAGAATTTAATATTACCATTTATTACTTTAAGAATTTAATATATTTAGTTTTAATAACACTGCCAAAAACTTAACCCATGGATTTATTTCTCAAATTCCATGCAATGTTTTTTAGCAAGGCAATATTTTCCAAAATATCGCGATATATTCCCGATATATCGCAACACATTCTCAATATATCCTAATATATTCAAAATGTCGAAAATGTCACGATTTTTTAGTGGCGATATATCACCAAGGGGAATGACTCGCGATGTGGGCGATATATCGCCGATATATGTAACTATGGGTAGATCTAAACCTTGTTTAGAATGCATTTTCTTGGATCAGTCTAAAGTCAAATCTTGCAATCTAAGTGCTTAATGTTATTGGCTGCCCAAAAAGCAAGCCAAGATCCCAAGGAAAGTTTGCTTTCCTTGGTTAATTTTTGCATCTTTTTTATAGTTTTAACTTAGCAGTTTTTTACAAATTTTTGTGTTGTCCAAAGACACTCCCAAAATGTTTTTGGGCACTTTCTACTAATAAAATCTTCTGGTTTTTAGCAGGTCTGTCTAAAAAGAGGAGGAAGTGATGCTCGAAAACTGACATTCGGGCCATCCGGAGCTCCCCAGGAGTGTCCAGTTCTTCTGCTACCACTTTTCGAGAGTTTTGTAAGCCCTTGAGTTCATCTTCTATAAGAACCAAGTGCCATTTTCTAACAAGCATTGTAACCAAGCATAATAAAAACTTTTGAGTAGTCTCTTCAAATCCCACTCCCCATCCCCCTAGGAAGGATCTGTGTCGATGCCTTTTTTCATGTTTTGCTTGTATTAGTTTAGTTTCTTTTGTAGAATAGTATACTTTAATCTGTGCATTCATTTTATATCTTTATTTGATCAAGAGTAACACAAATACTAACCCCGCGACTTCCCAAGTTACCCGAAAGGGGAAAGAGATGCGTGGTAGGCTTAATTAGAAGGCCATCTTTTCTTTCAGTACTTTGTGTTAGTTTTCTTTTTACTTCTCGTTTAAAATTTACCCCTCCTTGCTTTCCCGATTTAGGTTCATTTGAACCGAAAGAGATTCTTGGAGGTTAATTTTCCTTTTTAATAAACAAGCATAGTCTTTAAAATCTTTAAAATAAACAAGACTTCGTTGTGTATGCTCTGCACTGCTACGGTTCGACCGAACAGTTGGTTGCATCAAAAGCAACGTGGGTGACTAATCTAATTAGTCTCATACTTGAATTAACCTCCCAAGGCGAAAATCCAATGCCTCGGTTTGATTAGTTGCGGGGAAAGTTCACAAAGGAAGCGGAAACAATTGGGTAGTGACCTGGAGACACCGTCAGGCTACACTCTTGTTGGTGTAGTGTTGGACACGTCTCAAAGATTCCGACCCAGCCCACGTATTCTTCACGTGAAACCGCATCGGATAAGGGTTTTGGACATACTCCTTGTACCTCCGAGTATATTTGGAGTTCCCTTCCCGATAATCTAATTCACTCATCCACAATAATCTAAAACTGACCAAGAGCATTTGCAACACATTTCCCAGCATTACAACAGCACTTTCTTATTTTCGACTCCATTTTTTGGCACTGGTATTTTTTATCATACAATCACTTGCTTCGATATCATTTGTATACCATGTGTTAAGTTAATCTATAGACTATATATTGTTGTGCTTACAATTCTTATTGCGAACATCTTGTTTCAGAATTTTCATCAAACTCCTAAATAACTTATTCAATCATAAATCATCACACTAAGCCTTTAACAACCTAAGAAACTAATAGCGTCTACCCCCCTTGGCTTCGATTAGGAGTGGGCCTAAGCGGAGGAGTCAAGAACAAGGTGACAGCCTTGACTCGAGACTTGCCCCCACGAACACACCGAGTGGCTTGAAGATTTATGCCATGTTCCCCTTAGGTGTGTGAAAGGCGGCAATAGATAGTGTAAGTGCCAAGTCAAAAAGGTGATGGCTTTGACCATGCAACATGTAAGGAACACCTTGTTAAAAAATTCTAACACATGGTACACAGACTCTTCACTCTGTAAATTGTTTCTATAGGAAACTACAACAGTCTAAAATAAACGCATCTCAAAACAACAATCTGTAAATTACACTAGGATCTATGAACACATACAGTTAGAAAATATAACAATAACTCAATTAGGTCACTGCCAACACCGATCATTGCTTTTATTAATTCTGAACATGGAAAAAGTCTACTACATGAAAATACCCCCCCACCAAACTATTTGTTGCTAGACACAAGACTCAATTAATGAATTTGTACCTCCACTCTCTCTCTTATAGATCTAAAAAGGGCGTACTAAAGTTTACAAAATAGGTTTGCATGTACTTAAAGCTCAGAAATAAAATTTTCTTAATCATAAGTCAAACTTAGAAATAGAATTTACTAAAAGAAAATCAAAGTGAATCTTTAACTAGTAGGCACATAAATGCATGACTCTAAGATTAGTTGGGGTAGGTGCATGTCTCTAATCATCTAAGGCTAACGGGAAAGTGCATGCATGCATGCACCCTCTACCTCTATAAAGCAAGAGTGGTCCGCCTCCTCTTTGAGAACTGTGATGCACTCTCTCTAGCTTCTACTGTGCTACTGAACAAATGCCCAAATCTGCTGCTATAGAAGACTGTCCCAAGGTACAATTCACTAACACTCCCTCTTACCAAGGAAAGTGTTCTCCATCACACCAAGTTGTTGTTTGACCATCTTTAATTTCCCTTTTGCAAGTGGCTTAGTCAAGATATCCGCAACTTGTTGATATGTTGGAATGTATTGCAGAACCACAACTCCCTTCTGAACCATATCTCTAATGAAGATGGTACCAAATCTCAATATGGTTGGATCAAATTATCAATCATGAAATACTAGATTTTCAAAGAGTTTGATACAACTCTGATTGTCACAGTAAATCACCTATGCAAAGTAATCACTAGCGAAAATACAACTCTCTCTTACGCAAGAATGATTTCAACTACAACCGCTTTGATACCATGTTGGAAATTTTACCGGAATGACACTTCAATGCAATTCCAAAAATTCACCTTCTTTCTAGAAGGTTCCTTGAATCTTAACTCAATAATCTTTTGCCTTGGGACTGTTGTAAATTAAAGTACAAAAAGGCAGTGAAGAAGTACAACAATTCACTTTCAAACAGCCCTAAATTTCCTGGAGATTAAGGAGAAAAGACACCAACCAATGAAAAAAGTTTTCAACCCTTTGAAGGCAATTTATCAGTGAATATTCAGATCAGAAAATGTACTTTTATACCAGAAATAACAGCATTATTACAACAGTAAAATCAGCCCCTTATCTTCTTTAAATATCAAATCACTTAACAATTTGCCCTTTTACTTATGTCCATATTTGGTTTATAAATCTTTGATGTCCATATATATTGTTTTATGTGATGCTGTAACTTCTGGTTGAAAGTGATTAAGCCCAAATTTGGGAAACTACATGACACTGATTCACCACCACCCCCCTCTTAGTGTCACTGGGGTGTTCTACAAGGTGTGATAAAATGCATTGAGAAGATATATCCCAATCAAGACCTTCAGGATCAAATCAATATGCAATGAGATATGTACAACAAATCATCTGGCATGTTTGGATTTAGCTCAACCCAACGTCTCAAGGAGAAGAAAATGTCGAGTAAGATTCAATCTGTAAATCATTACATTGTAATTTTCTAGTTTTCTTTTTCAAGTTTGCCAATGGAAAACTTGTAATCAATTTTTTTAATAACTTGTTGGTGGACAAATTATGGATCTGAGACACCACAACAATAAGAATTGGCCATCAGAATTCTATGTCATCCTTGAAGTGCTTCAGGTTGTTGATGTTCTCATGAGTTCCAACATCGGGCAAACATTCTACAAATCATTCTCTTAGAGGTCCGGAACCCATGGAGAGAATGGCCCCTTCGTAGCCCTAATTAGTCATGTGTTGACTAATTAGTCATCTGATGCCAATGTGTATAGAAAGATCGGATGCTGAGCCTAGTTCAGTCATGTGTTGACTGGAATGGTAGTAGGCTAGAGGTCACATTACATACTCACTGTGTGGGAGTGCATTGTAGCGAGACTGATCTATTCTTAATAGTGTGAAATGACATGTCTACGTTACAAGGAGATCTTATCTCCTTGTATATTAGACAAAGTCTATTCTAATGTTCAAGTTGACAATTGACACTAAGAAATGTTTGGGACTTCTTAGAGTATGGTCAAATCAACATTAGAGCTCTTGGGGAAGAATATGACCACATGTGATGAGACATCAACGAGGAGAACTTTTCCATGATGAAGAAATGTCCATGAAGTCAAGAAAATCCATTGAAGAAGTCCTTGAGAAAGTTAAAGACAAGAAAGAACACAACTAAACCAGTAAAAGGGGTGAATTGACACTAGAAGACAAAAATGACAAGTAGGCTTGATGATAAATAAAAGATAAGTAAAAGTACAAGTCATCCTAATTGTGAATATAAATAGAAGTGTTCTCACACTTCATTTGACACATTCACAACACACTTCTCTCTCTCATAAGTGTGCATCATCTAGTTGGGTTGTCCAAGATCAAAAGGAGCAATATTTGGGGTTCTCTTATTCTATTGAAGACCCGTTACCCTTATTAGGGTTTCTTGTGGAAGGAGAGCACATTCTTGTGCTTGGACTTAATCTTCATGATTGGTATTGTTCTTGTATTGGATTAATTTTCTTCTGAGAAAAGTTTGTTGGCTTTTCTCCTGTTTGGGTTTCCTAGGATAAAATCTTTGTCTCTTGTGCATGGTTATATTTTAGTGATCCCTGCTTTTATTTCTACTACAAATGAATAATGCTATAATTGTGGGATGAAGTGAATAATGAAATAAAGTTCAAAGAGATGAAAATTATACTGCTAAGTTATAAAAATCTAACATGGTATCAGAGCAGTTCTGAATAGATGCCATTGCTAGAGACTGTTTGTGCCCTAATCTGGAAACAAGGGCTTCCAAGTTTGGATAATTCTCTCCACAGTTTTGACTTGGAAATAGCACATTGGAACTCTCCCTAGGAGGGTGCACTTATGTATGGAAGCAGATTTCAGTTTTGTGAATTTTCAATTTTGGCCTAGTCTCTACCGAGGTCAAGAACTAGGGCTTCTAGTTTCAAGCCTTTGTGACCATAGTTTGGGTTCGACCTTAGCATATTGGAACTCGCCCTAGGAGGGTGCATCTACCTATGGACTGAGTTTTAACATTTGCAAAACTTCAGCTTTGACCTAGCTCCTACTAGGGTTTCTAGGTCAGATTTTCAAATTTTCAGATTTTGTCAAAATGATGTCCAGAGTAGAAGAGAGATTGGCTGACGTTGAGATGGTAGATGAACCCTAGTAAACTTTTCTCTATGCTCTTAATGATACTATTTCATGATACTATTTCATATAGCAGTGATATCTCGTCTGTGGACCATCGTGTCTCTAAAGACGCAACAACCCAAGATCAAAAAAAAGGAAAAGGAAGAGGAAGAAAGCTTAAGAAGAAAAGAATTAGCCATAGTTCAAACTCAAAAGAAGGACCTTTCTAAGATAAAATGCTTCAGTTGTAACAACCTTGGTCACTATTCTTTCAAATGTTCTCAGAGAAGAAATGGTGAGAAGAAAGAAAATAGGAGATCAACTCCAAGAAGGATATTTCAAAGATAAGGTGTTATAATTGTCATAAGTATGGTCACTACTCTTATCACTGCCCTCAAAAAAAGGAAGAAAGACAATATAATGTTGAAGAGCTTCCACCTTAGAAGAAAAGAAGATATGTTTCACAAATATTGCAAAGAGTACTTTTAAGTATTTCAAAATCTTCAAGTAGGACATGAAAGTATCTGCAAGGGTTATATACTTGGCAAGAATGCCAAGGGATCTTTTATGAACAATGATAGTAGATCCAATGGAATCTTGGATCTAGTACATTCAAAGACATGCAGACTAATGACAGTGACATCCTTGGATGTCTCCTTGCACTATGTATAATTTTCTCCAAAAAGACATGAAGAACAAAGATGATGACCTCTGCAAATTCCAAGAAGTTCAGAACTTGACCAAACTTTCATACGATGGAGAAGGGTACTCTTCCAGAAACTCCAATGATTACTGCAAAGAGGCAAAGACCAAGAGGGAGTCAACAAACAAACAAAGATAAGTATTTGATACCTTGTGTAATAAGTTTCATTTGGTTGATTTGAATCGTTATTTTATCAAGTACCGGTTAACCCGTATGGACATCTCTATAATGTGTTACAAAATAGGTCCATTGTGATGATTGTGGAAACAATGATCCGTGATTAAGACCTACCCATGTTCTTATGGGAAGATGCATCCAGTACGATAGCTTATGCTCAAAACAAGTGTCCTCATCGATATTGGGGGACAAGCCTATTGAGGAAGCATTCGCAGAAGTAAAGTCAAAGAGAATCCTTGGTTGACTAGCATACACCCATGTACCAAGGAAGAAGAAGACGAAGATCCTTGGTTGAGATCTACCTAGATGACATTCATCCTCAGGGCCTGAAGTCATATGGCTAGAGGTGAATGGTCCAGCAAAGGGCAATCAATCTCCAATTATCCTGAGTATATAATGTGGGGAGATTGGCCCAAATAGGAAGCTCTGAAGGATGAGTGTTCCTTTAGTACAGTGATCATCCTTTTGATGATCAGGACGAGCCAGCAGAACCAGTGGATTTGCCAAGAGATGATGTAGTAATAAAAAAGAAGACAAAATGGCCTCGTGATCCTTGCAGGATGTAAGAAGGCATGCAACTCCCAATAATGCTTTCAAAGAGAGAACAAAAGATCTTAGAAGTTATCATGTTATATGGCATTGATGAGTCTCATTATTGATTCCAAACCTTCCAGTGATGAGGAGGCAGCAGGACAGCAGGCCTGCAGGTTTGGAAGTATATCATGACCAATCCATCATGAAGAATGATGTGTGAGATAGTGTTAAGACCAATGTTATAAATATCATGTCGGCGAATATATCGCCAAGGGTCCAAAAAGAAATTATCAGATTTATCAGCAAAAATGTCGGCAAACATCGGCAATATATCGGCAAAATAAAAAATACAAAAAAAGAAAAAAATCACAGTATATTTGAAAAAATCGGCAAATATTGCCAAAAATCGGCAAATATCGTGATAAAATCGGCAAATATCGCGAGAAAATCGGGAAAAATCGCCAAAAAAAATCGGGAAAATATCGGGGCGATATATCGCTAGTGAGTTAACATCGCGATATATCGGCAATATTTGTAACACTGGTCAAGACTTGAAGAGAATCCAAAGGTGGCTTCCAAGTAGATCTACAAGATCAAAGATGTAGTTCTAATCAGCATTAGAGATTACTTATGAAGGACAACCAATTTGCAGATTCAGAGGGAGTCATGGATAGTATTCAGTGTTCTTGAAAGAGTAGGAGTGTTGTCTCAACAAACCCACTTGACAGATACGACACAAATGAATACACATGATCAACAAGTGCAAAAGGAAGCAGGTTGCTTCAGTGTAGGATACTCAAATGCAGAGAATGCAAAGTGTCTAGATGTAGAGGGAGCAAGATACTCATGCAGTTAGATTAGTATGCTCCAACATAGATTGGGTAGCTTGTTGATGATAAAGAAGACTTTATACGGACTCAAGTAGGCACCCAGGATTTGATATATGAGGACAAGCATGTACTTGATGAATGATATGGATTCCAACCTTTACTACAAGATTGTGTGATTGATGATTTGTTCCATTGCAAAACAAAGAAGCTAAATGTAGAGTGCAAGAGGGTGTTGGCCTCAAAGTTCAAGATGGCGGGTCTCAGCCTAATGCATTACTTCTCAAGATTAGAAGTGTGGCAGAGATTGAATGAGATCTTCCACAGACAGAGGGAACACACAGTTGAGATCCTGAGATTTTCAGGATGATGGACTGCAAGTCCTTTCTTTATGAAGACAAATTGAAGACGCTGAGTGGTTTTGCTTCAAATTCAGATTTGGTGGATCCTATGATCTACAGACAGATGATTGGATCCTTAATGAGACAGTGTATGGTTGAGAAGAAACTCTTCCATTGAGTTGTGGAAAAACATGTGCGGAGGTACCTACATGGTACAATTGGCTATGACTTGAGATGTATCTTAGGTAGATAAGTGAAGCTGCAAAGTTATGCAAATTCTAACTAAGAGAAGTGCAGTGAACAAAAAGAGAATAATTATGATATCTTAAAGTAGCAGGAAGTAGGCTTCTGTAGAAGAAGAGAAAATTGCAGCCAACAGACTATTTGATCTGGAGATCAAATATCACTTCACCCCAGACATGGTGTAGGAGGTGTTACCAACTAAGTTGCACTGAGTTGGATTTCTGAATGAGCCGCCAAAGATGAACAATCACTTATTCAAATTTTTCAAGTTCAAAAGTCCTTACAGGCCTTTTTTAGGCCCTTTTTTAATTTTTTTAACATGTTCATATCCCATGGGGAAATGTAATAAAATGAGTTAGCATGATGACTTTATGTAAAAGGTTTGGTTTTCTAGGTCTTAGTCATCAATGCATTATTACAAGGTGTTTTTACCTTGTTAATTATCTATCGTTTTTAAGCGATAAATAATTTCTGAGTTTTTCACTCAAGCCTCCAAAGCTGGAATAATTGCCTTGGTGGTTAGGCTTTAGGAGGTTATTAAAACCTATGTGTCGATGTATATTACCATGCTACTCATTATTTTGAGTCATTATGAACA
This sequence comes from Pseudotsuga menziesii, assembly GCA_001517045.1. NCBI lineage: Eukaryota > Viridiplantae > Streptophyta > Pinopsida > Pinales > Pinaceae > Pseudotsuga > Pseudotsuga menziesii. The sequence continues at coordinate 46,732 of LPNX010229936.1, forward strand.
TGTCCTAAGTCCCCCCATAGGTTTTTTTAATTTCCGGAAAAAATTATTTTTTTCGTTTTTACAGGCTTATTTTTAATAAGTTAATTGTAAAAGTCCAAAAAGTCATAAAAGTGTGGTTAGAAGGTTGTTTTTTCCATGGGGGTGCTCGTTTTCTAACTCAGAGCACCCACTTAACCCTTAGACCCACTTTCCTAAGTTTTCGAGTAATTATTTAACCCCAAAATTAATAATTACTCGAAAAACCCAAAAAAGACCAAAAAAATGAGATATTTAAAATATTCGACAATTAAAAAATTAAAAGAAAGTTGCCGAAATCAAATTTTGTGACTGGGAAAATCAAAGTGGCAAGTACCCAGACAAGCTGGACAAGTCAAACATTATCGTTTTGATGAGATTTTGGATTTTGGAGTTTTCCTCTTCAAGAGGGGCGTATTTCCCCAAGTGGGGGCGCAGGCACATGTGGAAAAGATCACAGTTTTGGAAAGAGTGTTGTCACCAACCTTGTAGTTGCCTATGTATGATGGATCCGGGATGGATGGTCGAGGGGAAAGCAACTAGGGAGGTGGAACCAAGACTGCCTAGACTCTCAAATGGATGGTTGTCACGTCAATCAAGGCAGTCTTTGCTTTATGTTATCTAAGTCCAAGACAACAACGGGGGAGACCCGGATCTACTCCCGACAGGAGAGATCAAACCTGGACACCATAACAGATCAAATGTGGCTTTGAGGTATGTAAGGTGTAAGGTAAATGGAAACCCTAGCTCTAGGGTTTAGGTACCAGCAACTGATGAAGATGACCACTGTCTTGGGAAAAGTAACTGTGACAGGGCGAGCAAGGACAAAGTCGGGACTGTCTAGTACCAAGGAGATAGACTCAGTGAAAGATATGAAAGTATCAGGTAACCTGAGTTATCAAGGAATGGTCAACTTTGGGGGAAAAGAGATCAGGAAGGGCCAGCGCTATGCTTGGAGATCAGTGCCTGTTCAGCCTTGGGTAATGGAGTCAATATCAGCACAACGTTTCAGTGAACCCACCTGGGATATGCCCTAATATATGAACCTAGAAAAGGATTTGTCCCGGAAGATTCAGGTTACAGGAAAATCAGCAGAAGGAGGGCTAGCGCTAGGGTTTGGAGAGGCAGATCTGCAGATCTAGAGCCACCAGGAGACTATCAGCTCAGCGTTGGGGTGGAAATGAGATCAAGATGGCCCGATCTACAAACCCAAGTCAAAAAATTTCAGGAAAAATCAAATCTGGAAAAATCAAAATCTGATGAGGGGGGCTAAGAGGCTGAAAGTCAGTTTTTCATATCTAGGGCAACCTGGCAGGAACTAGCTCAGCGTTGGGGGTGCTCTGGAATGAGGAAGACCTGATCTACAGACCCATGTAATTATTTTCCGGAAAAGTCAAATTTTCAATGGGGCGCTGGGGTTTGAGCAGTGAAAAAGTCAGATCTAGGGCAAACCAGTCAGAACTAGGGCAGCGTTGAGGATGACTCAGTGAGGGGGATGCCCGATCTACAAAACCCAGAAATGGTTTGCTCAAAGATCAAGCGGTTCCCCGATTAAATATTTTTTTGGATTTTTATTATTTAGGAGTTTTTTCAAAAAATTGAAGAAAAGAAGGTACAATGGATTGAAATCTGAAAGAGAAGAGAGTTACAAGTTAGATCTTACCTGGAAATGCTTGTAGATTCCTTGTTGATGATGATCCTTGCCATTCCGATCAATTCTGGAAGATATGAGTGAGTTATAGGGCCAACGTTGTGCTCCAAGTGACCAATGCGCCCTCTCTCCTGTACAAGCAAACGTCAACAATATCAAATTTGCCGTATCATGAAAGAAAAGCAAGATCTACAGAAAAGTAACAAGATGCAATCATAGATCACAATGAAACTAATGAAAACCCCCTTTCATAGACGAAACCAGTCCAAGCGAGTTGAGGTCCCTTGCAAAAACGCCCAAGATGAAGTCGCCCTCCTGTAGACAAGACGAAGATCCCAAAAAAAGAGATATAGATCTCACAAAATATTTTGAATGCTAGGAAGCAAGAGACTTTCCAATCACCACCGAAGAACACCAGATGCAAAGCAGATCCAGAAAATATCCACAAAAAAAACTTTCTATTAATTAGATCCAAGAGCCAAAGACCCTTTACAAATGAGAAGCTCTCTCCTTTAAATAGAAATGAAAGAACCAAAATCCTAACCACTTTCAAAACGAGTGGCTAAGATTAAAAGATAAAATAAATACATTGATCAATACAACCATAAAGTACCAAAGTGGACTAAATCACCCATAAAGAGGGTACCCCACTCAACAATAAATAAATGAAGCACATGCTGGGTCCATGGAGTGTTAACTAACTCCCTCTGGGTGCCCCATGGCACAATAAAGTAATATAATATTTTAATTTTTTGACTTTGTGCCTCCTTGGGGAAATCGTGAACCTCCCAAAAGCTCCAGAAAATAATATAAAAATGCCCAAAAAATAGGTGTGGGCCCAATCAGGTGTTGCAACTGTTGGAGGAGGTGTGGAGGACATCACTCTCATCATCATGACCCATCCCATATCATTTCCTTGCCTCAATAGCCCAAATCGATTTCTTCAATAGCCATTTAATCATTTTTTAATCTGCCTCGAGAAATGTTAACCTGCCAAAACAACCTCCTAGGGTGTCTACGTTGTCAAACTGATCCCACCAGGCTCTCTGGGATGGGGGTACTATGGTACAAACAAGTGGCTACACCCCTATGCCCCATACAACGCCCTAGGAGATCCAAATAAAACATTTCCCTGCTCAGACACATCATCCTGTGAAGCAAAACAGCATCAGAAAAGTAAAATGAGCCTGATCATCTCTATAAGTGCCCAAAACTGAAGATAGGCTATCTCATTAGACTCATAGAGTCCAAATCCATCTAGGGGGTATACTCATACCCCTCTCAGGTCTCTACCTGATCATCAATCATATCCAATAGACAATATAACCATCTGTAAATGATCAGATACCAATAATATAACTCAGACTATCATCCATCTGCTGCAAGTGCTATAAGGCTAAGACATGCTCTACAACTCATTTAAGCAACAATCATAACAAGTAGCAGTCATTTCACTGGAGGTGTATCAACCAAATACATATATAGGGTTTATTTATTATTACTCAGACCAGACTTTCAGGACTATACTCACTTCATAGTTGTAGTCAATTTGCTAGTGAAGGGTGAAGGCTGAAATTGACAAGGCTAGGGCAAAGGATGACTTGCTATTTAACATCATGACACTTTGGATATGGAAAAGAAAAACTCACTATAACCATATGCAGGACAAACAACAACACAAGGAATCGCAGTACCTCACAAATGGTTGAGTTGTTCAGAGAGTGCTTATTCAACTTAGGCATCATGTCTACATCAAGTTTGATCCAGTTTCATTAGGATCCTCAATTTTATTTCCATGGCCTTTTTGGCCTATATGTCCTTTTGGGGACTTCACCAGTGCTTAAAAGCACAGCTAATTGTAGCTTTCATCCAGGACATTTTCAAATTTATAAGGTCAGCAATATTTGGATATAGCATATATTTAACCATTGCCTTTTTTGTACCTTTTCTTATACCCTTCGAGGAGTATTTTAGCATTTCATTGCTCTTGCCCTTTTTCACATATGTTAAGAAACACAGTTTTAGCATTTTCATTTTCCATAGGCGCATATAAACATTTCCAATATAAGTAGTACATGAGCTTTCAGTTTTAGCAAACAACATCTCAAGTGACCAGGGGGAGTTTTGCAAAGTGCCAAACATCGGGACAACCGACCAAAATGATTTAGGCATACAATCCAACTCACCAAAGGCAAGTTCTGTCACCAACTCAAAGCCGAGACACAATATAAACAGGGAGGTTTGTCCAACAAAGGTTCTAGCGGGGAAAAAGGTCCTCCATGCCATAAGTCAAGTAGTACGTCGGGTTAAAAACAAAATTGGAAGGTAATGGATGGGTGCAGACAATGAATGATGAAGCCAACACTAGCAAGCCAAAACAATGGTGGGAATGACTACCTCTATTCTCCCTAAGGAGGGTAAAACCAATGAGTATAGATCAGGAACTTCAAAGTCGGAGTAGGGACATCAATACATAATACAAATACATCCAAGTCCATATAATTGTGACCGCCAAATCATGACACTACATGTTAATACATGTCACAAAGATGAGTATAAAAGCAAATGATAACCACAACACAATATAATAAAAGTCGAGTCATAATCATGCATATAATCCATCTGAACCATCATCTGTCCAATGAGAAAGTACTGACATAAAACTGGGCATCAATAACTGCTCTATAATGACTAAATGGCTACATCGGTCCTCAAATCTGAGTGTGCTAAGACTCAGTCCTGACATGGGAGAGTACAATAGCCCACAAATAAAATAATGATCCGTCAAAACTGCTCATCTCAGCATCTCATATGTAAGAGATCTCGCTAAAAATGTACTGTATCTGAAAAATAGAATATGGTAGCCCGGCTACTATATATGTGATAACAAAGAGCTCAGAGTTTGGGTAAGTGCCATCTTTGTATTGATATGTTGCCACTTCCCAACTCTTGTGACACCCTACTCCAACTCATTGCCACCTCTATCCAAGCTAGCGCATCCTTGAGAGGTGCGCCGCGCCCCCCCCCCCCCCCCCCACTTCCACCCCCCTCTTTGCTTGTCGGTTTTCCTATATAAGCAGGCACTCTCTCTTTATTTTGGATGGAAGAAATTGCATGGAACTTATGCTCCTGTACTTTGTAATAGTCTATTAAATTTATGAATAAAGGCTTTGGAGGCAAGAATCGTGTGACTCTCTTCATGTGTGTGGATGCTTATTTGCTCATTTTGGGAGGTAATCTGTGTCCTTTCATAGCTTATAGTGTGGATTAATTATTGGCCCTAGAAGGAGAGATATTTCTCAACAGGGTAAGAGAAGTAGATTTGTTTATCTATTATCTTACCGATTAGTTGCATGAGATGATCTTAGAGATACATATTATTTTAGTTTAAATTCATGTTTTCTAAGCTTCTTGTGTTGTAAACACCGATTTGATTAATCTCTCTTGTATAAGCGTGTTCAAAAGATTGCAGGTTGCTCAGCTTGAAGAGGAAGGCGTTCTAGTTTGACTCTCCTCTCTTTTCAAGCCTACCAAGAAGAGCACAATCCCTTCAAGTCCCACTTGGAAGACTCCATTACCCAAGTTCAAAGGGCTTACCATTCCTCTTATCTCTCATCCAAATTTCTAAGTTTTCTTTGGTTATCGGTTACTTTAATAAGTTTTAATCGATTTGGTGAAATTAACATAGATCATAAGCTAAAATCTGATTTACATTTATTCATTAGTTCATATCTGATTATAAGGGTAACATTTTATAGGATCTAGCTATCAACAAGTACTAGTTTAGCATTTAAATTTTTCTATATTTAAAGTATTTAAAGTTTATGTCAAAATTTTATCGTTTTATTTGATTATTTGACATATTTGACTGATCATTGCTTGTTGTTTTGCAGCAGAAGTTGATTGAAGGGGCAGGCACTCTGGCCAAATTTTGAAGATCCAAGCCATCTAGAGATCCCTCTTCTTATAGCTTCTTCTTTGGCCATTTTTCTAAGGCTTTAAAACTTGTAAACTAGAGTTTCCTATTCTATAAAGGAACACAAGTATTTCTTCTTCTAGATCATTGTAAAAAAAAAAGAGAAGCAAGTGGGCAGCCAAGTACCCACACCCCATCCTTGCACTTTATTTTATTTTTTTATTTTTTTTCAGTTTTTTTTCATTTTTTTAATTTCTTAAGTAAAATTAACCAATCTGGATGTGTTCTCGGTAACGAGAGTATCGGCATTGTGATTTAAAAAACTCATATTTAGTTCTAAAACTCTTAAAATTAACAAGGCTTCAATTCCCATATGCTCTTGTGACCACAGTAGGCCATTAGCTGGATCGGTGAGACAATCAGAAAGGGATTGGAGTGACTAGTAATTAGTTGAACACTTCAATCAATCCCTACAGTGAAAATCCGGCACTTTGCGATATTACTAAGTTGCGAGGAAATTCTGCAAGTGAAGCGAGAACCACTAGAAAGTGACCGTGGGGCACCGTTAGGCTACACCCTTGTTGGTGCACAACCCCACGACTCCATCTAGCCAGCACGTCACTGTGAGAGGCACTCCTTAGGAAATCTAGACACATTCCTCGTACCCCTTGGGTATATCGGGAATACCATTTCCCTTTAATAATTAGATCATTTCCATATTTTAATAAAATTTACCAAGAATCAACCCACTCCTTAATCACTCATCTAATAATTTTAAAAGGAACCAACCAAGGCAACTGCAATACTTATTGAGGCCTCACTAGCAAACCACATTCACGCAAGCACTCAAATAGCACTGGTCTTTATTGTATCAATTTATTTCTGAGCATTTAAGTTAATTCATGTGTGAGTGAATGTTGTTTACGTGCTGGTGATTTAATTATTTTTGCAAAGTTATCTCAGTTGTAACATTTTATATCATTATATCTCCTAGATTAGTTGTTTTAATTTCATAGATTAAACAACCTTAGTTTACGTTTACTAGGGACCACCCCCCTTGGCTGTTGAATTATTGTAACTTCGAAGAATATTCTAAATGTATTTTCATATATTGTATTTCATTGGTCCCCGATGTTCCTATCGAGAGAATCATTAATGTAATCAAGTCATGTAGAGTCATGAGGAAAACCCTCCATTGTAAGTCGGGTCATTAGCACCCTCCAAAATATAATATTAAGTTGTTATTAGTCCTCCTGGAGAAGTTGGCCTAGTCAAGTATACTGGGGTCGACATCGTTGAGTAAAAAGCCAAGTGAACGAAAGAATATAAATAGGAGAGAGGCGCTCCTCATTTGCGACACACAGACACTCACTTGTGCATAGCGCATGGAGAGAGAGAGACATATCTGCTGGAGGGAGGCACACCTGTTTTTGGGTCTTGTCTTTTATCTTTTATACATTTTATATAGAGGAAGTTTTTGCTGGGTTTTCTTCCCCATGAGGGTTTCCCAAGATAAATCTTTGTGTTCTTTTTGTGTGGTTGTGCTTGTCTATCTTTCAGTGATCTTTTGGCTTATGGTTATGCTATTATGATGCTAAATATTATAAGATCTGATATAACCATAAAAACTTAACATGGTATCAGAGCCACCCTGAAAGAAGTCATTATGCAGCCGAAACAGTGCTACAGCTACAGCTATTGAAGATTAGGGTTTCATGCTTGAAATCCCTAAAATACTAAAACTAGTAGTTTTGGTAGATTCGCTATATCTTGATATTGGAGAAGGCTCCGGAGCCGAAACTTTCTCAGGCCGAAGATAAATTCCTGATGTACCCTGTGTAAAAGTTTCAGCCTCAGATTTCGCTATATTTTGGGAGATATGATTCCTCCAAGTTAGGGTTCCAGCCTCTCCCAGGATTCATCCTTAAACAGGTGACCTAGGGAGAATTGCTATATCTCGGGCTACGAAGGTCCAAATGAAATCTCGCAAGTTGTTCCAGAAAAGGCACAGACTGTACTTTCTGTGGTAAAAATTTCAGACCCCTAAGGTGAACTAGTGACACGTGGCAGTTCGTACAAGTTCGCTCTTCTGAACAGTCCTGAAATAAGCCATCTTGGGAAAACGAACATAAGTCCCAATTGGTGAAACCAATTCTGCTCTAACCTGCGGTGTTGGAAAGAGGACATGCGAGGCTACCTCAGTACGAAGTTTCAGACACAGAGGAGCAGTAATTTTGGAGATACCGCAGAAACAATATCAAGCATTCTGCAGAAAAAACTAAAGAAAACTAGGGCATCAGATATTTTGCAGTTCTGATCACAATTTTGGGAAAATGAGTTTACTACTCAGCTCGCCTTGAGGAGGTGCATCTTTCTATCTAATCAGATCTGAAAGATACCTCATTTGAAAATTTTGGGTTTCTCTGTCAAACCCTAGGTCTACCAGAAGCAGCATTCCAGAAAAGCTTTCAAGCAAGCATGAGATTGAAGCAATCTCACTGGTCAAAGAAGAAGCTGCTGATCCAGAAGGAGACGACAACAAACAAACAAAGATAAGTATTTGAATTGTCTTTCCTGTATATGTTGTGTATGATAGAATGTTTGCATTAATGACAGTATACTACTAATATGCATGTGATGAGTAAGTAGCCCATGGTGCTATACAACTCTCCATTGCTACTTGTCTAGAATGAAACCTCTTTGCTGACATATTGGATTAATGCACAATCTAAATGATGTCATGGTAGAGATGGAAGGCATCTGGAAAATTTCCATAAGATATGGATGAATGTTGTATCGGCTAAACAGTTGCATGATGCATAAGAATTTGTCGTTATGCATATGTTCTATGAAATAGTTCTAACCATGCAACTGGTACATTTGACTTGTAGAAAAGGTCCTGTACAACTGCCTACAAGAAAAGGAGGATGAGACTTGTTCAAGCTCACAGATGGGTGCAAGAGGAACTTTTCGACAAAGTTCAAGATAAAGGGATCTTGGTATCTAGTAACCTGAGATGGATACATAGTAGCATAGGAAGCTACTTGTCACTCCAGTAAAGAATGCTGAGGGAAGATGAAGCTTCGCTTCAGGGGGAGTGACTACAGAAGATCTATGAGTTCAACATGGTACGACATGATGGACAGCTTCCTGATGGACCGAGATTTTACCAAGAGTAAAGTGGGTTCCAACCTTCAAGGTTGAATGTGGAAGACTAAGATATGTCGATGACCTGACAGAATGAACTCATGGAAGATGCAATGATGGAAGAATACCAGAATGATGTTTGGGATATAGTACTCAAACTAGAAATCAAGAGTGTGGTATCTTCCAAATGAATTTGCAAGATAAAATATGTTGCTGATGGAAGTAAGGCAAGATTTGTGTCTAGAGGATTCTCTCAGAGAGAGGGAATTGATTATGAAGAGACACTTGCTCCAAGAAGCAAGGTACACTTCCATCAGAACTATCATGGCACTTGCTTCCATGATGAAGTGGGATATACACCAGATGGGTATAAAGACAATCCTTCCTTAATGGTGTGATTGAGGAAGAGGTTTACATCAAATAGCCACAAGGATTTGAAGTCGAAAACAGAATGACTCATATATGTAAATTGAAAAAAACTCTGTATGGACTGAAGCAAGCCCCTAGAGCTTGGTATGGAAGAATAGATAGCTTCTTGGCAAGCATGGACTTTACCAAGAGTAAAGTTGATCCTAACCTTTACCTTAAGGTTATGGATGATGAACCTGACATACTATTGTTGTATGTGGATGATCTATTTCTGACTAGAAATGAGAAACAGGTCACATATTGCAAGAAGCTAGCTGAAGAATTCGAGATGAAAGATCTTGGATTGGTGCATTATTTCCTCAGGCTAGAAATATGGAAGAGCTCAGAAGGAATCTTTCCAAACCAGGGAAAGTATGTTGTGGAAATCTTAAGAAGATTTGATATGTTGGATTGTAGAGCTATGGCCACACCCATGGATACCAACATGAAGTTGTTCTCTAATGAGACATCAAAGTTAGTGGATATGACTCAATACAAACAGATTATTGACTCATTGATGTATCTGACAAACACAAGGTCAGATATATGCTTTGATGTGAACACCTTGAGTCAGTATCTACTTAACTCTAGATGTGTTCACCTGTTAGCTGCAAAGCATGATGAGGTACCTTAAAGGTACGACACACTTGGGACTTTACTATGGTAGAGATCATGACTATAGATTATATGGATATATGGATTCAGATTGGGTTGGAAGTGTCTCAGACAAGAAAAGCACATCAGGTGGATGTTATTGTCTGGGGTCTGCTATGATTTCATGGTTTAGCAAGAAACAGTTCAGTGTTGCTCTTAGCACGGCTGAAGCAGAATACATAGCAGCTTGCTCTGCTAGTTGTGAAGCCATATGGCTTCGAAAGCTGATGCCAGGTCTATTTAACTTGGAGTTGGATACCACAGTGATTCTATGTGATAACCAGAGTAGTATAAAGATGACAGAGAACCCAGTGTTCCATGATAAATTGAAGCACATAGAAATCCGATATTTCTACATTCAAGATATGATACAGAAGGGAGACATAAAGCTCTAGTATGTGAGTACTGATGAACAAGTTGTTGATGTGTTGACAAAGCCTCTATCTCAAATAAAGTTTGAATACTTTCGAGACAAGCTTGGTGTTGTTTGAAAAGACCTTCCCCAAAAGGGGGAGCAGTGATGTTGCAGTGGGATTATATCATCCCTGGACACTTTCCCTAAAAGTGATCCATAGACTTCTGTCTCCGATAAAGAAGTGGGATTGTATCATCCCTGGACACTTATCCTAAAGTGATTCGTAGACTTCTGTCTCCAAGAAAGAAGCATGATTGTATCATCCCTGGACACTTGTCCTAAAGTGACCTGTAGACTTATGTCACCGAGAAAGAAGCAGGATTGCATCATCCTTGGGCGTAAGTCCTCAAGTGATAGGGAATGATTATCCCGTAATAGTATCTGGTGACTTCAGTCCTCGAGAATGTGTTAGGATTGCATCATCCTTGGACGTAAGTCCTAAAGTGATAGGGAGTGATTATCCCGTAATAGTATCCGATGACTTCGGTCCTCGAGAATGTGGTAGGATTGCATCATCCTTGGACTTAAGTCCGAAAGTGATAGGGAGTGATTATCCCATAATACTATCCGGTGACTCCAGTCCTCGAGAATGTGGTAGGATTGCATCATCCTTGGACTTAAGTCCTAAAGTGATAGGGAGTGATTATCCCGTAATAGTATCCGGTGACTTCGGTCCTCGAGAATGTGGTAGGATTGTATCATCCCTGGACTTAAGTCCTAAAGTGATCCGTAGACTTTCGTCTTCGTATTGTGGATTGCAATTTGTTGATGATGATGATGTTGTTGATCGAAAGATCAAAGTATTGTTGATGATGATGATGATGTTGCTGATCGAAAGATCAAAGTATTGTTGAATGATGTTCAAAGTAATGATGATGATGTTGCTAATCGAAAGATCAAAGTATTGATGATGATGTTGTTGATCGAAAGATCAAAGTATTGCTGATGATGTTGCTCAAAGTATTGTTGATGATGATGTTGCTGATTGAAAAGACTAAAATGCTGATGGTGATGTTGTCAACCGAAAGTTCGAAGTGTTGCTGCAAAGGATCAAAAAGATCGAAGTACCACTGCAAGGGATCAGAAGATCAAAGTGCTGCCACGAAGGATCAAAAGATCAAAGCGTTGTTGCAAAAGGATCAAGTGATCATATGATGCAGAAGATGAAGACATTAAAGAGTAGTTGTTCCAAGCTACTGATGAATGTTGAAAAACTTCCAGTGACGTATAGATGTATCACCCTGATGATGTTGAAGATGCTCTCTCTCCTTCTCCTACTGTAGTTGTTGTTTTTGTTGTAGAATACCCTTCTCATTAAGGGGGAGTGTTGAATTATTGTAACTTCAAAGAATATTCTAAATGTATTTTCATATGTTGTATTTCATTGGTCCCCGATGTTCCTATCGGGAGAATCATTAATGTAATCAAGTCATGTAGAGTAATGAGGAAAACCCCCCGTTGTAAGTCGGGTTATTAGCACCTTCCAGAATATAATATTAAGTTATTATTAGTCCTCCTAGAGAAATCGGCCTGGTTAGGTATACTGGGGCCGACGTAGTTGAGTAAAAAGTCAAGTGAAAGAAAGAATATAAATAGGAGAGAGGCGCTCCTCATTTGCGACACACAGACACTCACTTGTGCATAGCGCATGGAGAGAGAGAGAGAGAGACATATATGTTGGAGGGAGGCCAACCTGTTTTTGGGTCTTGTCTTTTATCTTTTATACATCTTATACAGAGAAAGTTTTTGCTGGGTTTTCTTCCCCATGAGGGTTTCCCAGGATAAATCTTTGTGTTATTTTTGTGTGGTTATGCTTGTCTATCTTTCAGTGATCTTTTGGCTTATGGTTATGTTGTTATGATGCCAAATGTTATAAGATCTGATATAACCATAAAAACTTAACATTGGCTTCACTAGGAGAGAGCCTACACGAAGGAGTCAAGATCTAGTGACAGCACTTAACTCTTGCTTGCCCCCAAGGTCGCACCCAGTGGCTTGAAGATTTATGCCACGTGACCCAAGGTGCGAATTAGGCAGCAACAAGAGGGAGCAGTAAAGTTCCCTCCTACATATCCAGGGACAAGCAAATAGCTGATATTATCACCAAGCATTTGTCCAAGGAAAAGTTTGTATAATTTAGGGACAAGCTTGGTGTGATGGAGAATACCTCTCTGAGTGAGAGGGAGCATTGATGGATATGCAACATGGTGAAGATGAGCAAACAGACATTCATGTGAAATGAATGATCCAGATGGTCAAGTGAAAAGTGTAATCTAAATGAGCAGACAGACATTCAAGTGAAAAGGGTAGTCTAAATGAGCAAACAAACATTCATGCGAAATGAATAGTCCTAATGCGCAGTAGAGACAGCGTGGTACCAAAAGCAGATGCAATACATGTATCATACAAATGCAGATGCAGCACAGATGCAATACTAAAGGACATTCTCACCAAGATAGCGACTTGGCACTGAATGTCTCCCTCGCTGAGAGGGAGTGTTGATGTTCTCATGAGTTCCAGCATCGAGCAAACATTTTGCAGATCATTCTCTTAGAGGTCTGCAACCCATGGAGAGAATGACCCCTTCGTAGCCCTGATTAGTCATGTGTTGACTAATTAGTCATATAATGCCTATGTGTATAGAAAGATCGGATGCTTAGCCTAGTTCGGTCATGTGTTGACTGGAATGGTAGTAGGCTAGAGGTCACATTGCATACTCATTGTGTGGGAGTGCTCCGTAGCGAGAGTGATCTATTCTTAATAGAGTGAAATGACTTGTTTATGTTACAAGGAGATCTTATGTATATTAGACAAAGTTTAATCTAATGTTGAAATTGACAATTGGCTCTAAGAAGTGTCCAAGACTATGGTCAACTAAACATTAGAGCTCTTGGGGAAGAATACGAGCATGTGATGAGACATCAACGAGGAGAACTCTTCCATGACGAAGAAATGTCTATGAAGTCAAGACAATCCATTGAAAAAGTCCCAAAGAAAGTGGAAGACAAGAAAAAACACAACTAACCCAGTAAAAGGGGTAAATTGACCCTAGAAGACAAAAATGACAAGTCGGCTTGATGATAAATAAAAGATAAGTAAAAGTCAAGCCGAACTAATTGTGGAAATTTCTAGTCAGCTGAAGAATATAAATAGAAGTGTTCTCACACTTCATTTGACACATTCACAACACACTTCTCTCTCTCATAAGTGTGCATCCTCTAGTAGGGTTGTCCAAGATCAAAAGGAGCAATATTAGGGGTTCTCTTATTCTATTGAAGACCTACTGCCCTTATTAGGGTTTGTTGTGGAAGGAGAGCACATTCTTGTGCTAGGGATTAATCTTCATGATTGGTATTGTTCTTGTATTATATTGATTTTCTTCTGAGAAAAATTTGCTAGGTTTTCTCTTGTTTGGGCTTTCCAGGATAAAATCTTTTTGGCTCTTGTGCATGGTTAACTTTCAGTTGATCCTTGCTTTTATTTCTACTGCAAATGAATAATGCTATAATTGTAGGATGAAGTGAATAATGAAATAAAGTTGAAAGCGATGAAAATTATACTGCTTAGTTATAAAAATCTAACACGGGTTGTGAGGACAATTAGTCAGCATTTGAGCACATCCACACCAAAAAGTGGAACAAGTTGGAGCAAGAGCGATTGGAGAAATGTATATTCTTATACTGCAACATTCATATGCTCGCAGCTCACAAAACAATTGCAAATACAAGATCTGGATCCAACTTTATTGGATAAGATTGATCTATTCGCTGAATGGATCTTGGAGGATGAATCTCCTACTAATGATTTGAGTTGGCTTGATGAAGACATTGAGGATCCCTCTAGTGTACCATTTTCTAAAATGGAAACACCAAATACACTTGTATCACAGTTGTTGCTCATTCTAGTGATATTGGCACTAGCTCCTCTAGGGCCTATTCTAGGCATTCTACTTCTCGTAGTCATGCATGAGACTCGAGATTGGACTTAAGAGACACTATCTATTTTATTTTCTAATTATGTTTTGAGTTATGTAGTTGAACTCCATACCATTTGTGAATTTGTTCAAGGAATCATCTTTCACTTCACTATCTTGCATACGATTATGGAGTGTCAAATGTTGTATTATCATTTTTTATGAGATGATTGAATGAATTTCTGCTTAGAATGTCGTTTTATAACTTATATGGATTCGAAATGTCATTAGAATTTAGTATATTTTTGTGCACAATATTTACTATGTTTTGAGTTTTGTTTTCAATTTTCTGTGTCTTTGTCAAGTCGCCGAGTCTTGTCGAGTCCGATTCTGACAACATTGGTTTCATGTATCATGTGACCTGTTATTTTGAAGTTATTTTCACTTTACTTTACAGGTTCTTGTTCTTTTCATAATGAAAGGAGAGAGGTTTGTTGACAAACCCTTGTTGTAGCATGTGACAATTGTCAATACTGAACCTAGTGGTTTCAAGGAATGGCTATGCAATCTTTGCATCCATTATTTGAGGGGTACCTACACCTGTGCAGTTAAACATATTTTGGGAAAACCTCAGCATGCAATGAAGCCATGCCCCTATTCATCAAAACAAAGAAATCAAATCTTTCACACAAACCTTGCAGTAGAAAATCATAATTAAAAATTTGGAGTGTTGAGCACTTTGCCAATTTATAGTTTATGATGGGCAGTTTGCCACTTTGTTCTACATATTATTTTTGGGCACTTTTCCCTTTTGTACCATGTATCTGCTCACTTTTATTAAACAAGTTAATAATTTAGTCTTAATCATTTTAGTTTTGATCTTTGCCTGTTGCTAATTATGGAATCATGAATGGTAATTGATACTTAATACTTATCATGTTCACTTTTTAAAATCCTAGGTAGTTTTCCGAGGAATTTTGAATTTTTTTTAACTTAAATTTTTTCTATACATATATAGATACATACATACATATAGATAGTAGAGAGATAAATCATAAGCATTCCCTTTTTGTCGTTATCTGGAAATTCGAGGCAAACTGATAGCCATTCCTAAAGCCTATAATCTCGTACTCCCCGTTCAATTGTCCCAAAATTCACGCAACATACATATATTTACATTGGTGGTTTTGTTGTTAGATGCAGATTACAAAATGAAGCCTCGACTCCTAAATAGTGTGATCATAATAGTTCAGCGTAGGTCAAAGTATTCTTGTACATATATATATGAATCTTAGAAAAACTCATTATGGTCTTGGGAACAAGACTTGGAAAATAATATGATTGGAAAACAAACAGAATGAATAATGGTTTTTGCTTCCCCGTTTTAGACTACCACAAATGAAGTAGACAGAGACATGAAATTGATTGGAGTATTTTATGATAGAAAACAATTAGAATCAATAATTCTTTTTGTTCCCTATTTTAGACCCTCCCATAAGTGAGGTGGATAGAGACACATGAAATGGAACCCAAGACCCAAGGTTCCCTCAGAAAACGTTGATGAAAAACATTCTTCATCCACTGCAGTTTGGATACATGAGACGAAAGTCATCATATTCATAATTGTGATATTTAGAAACATGGAAATTAAATTAAGCACTGAGCAGACTTACTTATAACTTAGTAGTTAAAATTTCAATGTGTATATACTTAAGGAAGTGATCTGCAATTTCTAATATAAACACCAGATTAGTGGCCATTTCAAGGCATTTGACCATCTAGTACATAGTTAACTCTAGAATAAGGTATTTGGCTCTGAGAATGCACACATCTCTAAATAAGAAAATATCAAAATTATCTTTAATATACCTTGTTCGTCTTCATCAAGAGATGCATCTTCATCATCATCAACAACCACCACTTCAACAGCAGCATTGTCATTCTCCAAAGCATCAAGGCGAGCAAGAGCAGCCTACACTCGAATTAAAACCTAAAATTAATTCATTTTGAAAAATCAATTGGCAAATGATGATATGGATATTATCTGTATCTTTATTAAACATAGATAAAGATTTGAATCTATCAGGAACACATACAAGTTTTGGAAACAAAACATGTTTTATAAAAAATATACTTTCAAATATTTTGAAATGAAAACACCATAAGAGATCTCATCCAATAGCTACTAGAGTCTAGGAGCAACCCATCATCAAATCAATTAGAGGAGAGCAACCACTCTAAGCCAAAGCTGACATGTACCTTGGTCCATCCAATGAATCATCCCGCAAGCTTGATCTTAGTGATCAAAATCACAAGTGTAACTCTCATACTGTATGAAGGGCAACACTATTATTGGCTAATTATGAGGTCTAAACATGCCGAAAATACCTAGTCAATGTGCACTTCATCCGAAGATAAATGATGTTCTAAACATGCAAGCAATCAATCCCACAAACAACAACCTCTGTAAGGCACAGAGATCCCAAAGTAACTTTTATTTTTTATTTGTCATGATTATCATACATGTACTTTGGGATCTGACCCTCCATATCCATTGCTGTAATTAAACTTCAGTAAGTGCTGACCCTCCATATCCATTGCTGTCTGCAAAATAATCATCCACGAATCCCTCTTGAAAAGCATGCTGCATGCCTACTAATTTTTACCTTGAGAGAAAGAGGGCAAACTTTTCTAAGTGGAAACCTCCCAAAATACACCTCACTAGGCGTGGATGTGAGGATTATGTGGTAAATCCTTTCACTGGAAGGAAAAAAGCAAGTTAAGGTTGAAGAATACACTACAGGAAGTCCCTTATACAAGGCACATTCCGTCTTGAGATGAATACAAATAAGAGGATAAGATAAGTTAACACAAACCAAAATAGAATGATAATATAAGATTCATCATTATCTTATCATTAATTGTTTCAGGATGTATGAGAGGGCCTCCAACCTTGTTGGACCAAATGAGGCTTAAGGTGATGTGAAGGGATAGATTAACAAACCATTGTGCTTTTGTAGTATAGAAAAATGGGTGATGGAAATAAGGGACTAGCGCCTATCCAATACAAGGCAAATGGAGTCAAGGGTCATCAACCTAAGAGAGATATTTTCGGAATGGTTAAGGTAAAGAAAGCTGATATAATAATAATAATCTATTTTTAAGGTCACGCCCAAGCCAGACAACAATGTATGAGACCCTTCACATCACCTTAAGACTCCTTAACCACACCAAGACACAATTATTAAAATTTTAAAACTTAGGGAGATGTTCCAAATCCATGAAAGGCACAAAGTGTTAAATAATTTCATCTATACTAAGCGCAACCGTCCAAGATATGCCAATATCATTGGAAGGAGAACATATCGTCATCAAGATATCATGAAAACACCATAAGAGATCTCATCCAATAGCTACTAGGAGCAACCCATCATCAAATCAATTAAAGGAGAGCAACCACTCTAAGCCAAAGCTGGCATGTACCTTGGTCCATTCAATAAATCATCCTACAAGCTTGATCTTAGTGATCAAAATCACAAGTGTAACCCTCATACAGTATGAGGGGCAACGCTATTATTTGCTAATTATGAGGTCTAAACATGTCGAAAATACCTAGTCAATGTGCACTTCATCCGAAGATAAATGATGTTCTAAACATGCAAGCAATCAATCCCACAAACAACCTCTGTAAGGCACAGAGATCTCAAAGTAACTATTATTTTTTATTTGTTGTGACTATCATGCATGTACTAATAATGCTTGAGGTCGACCTTCTAAGGATATCGGACTTGTATGTGCAAAATTCATGAACATTGTGCTCAAATTAACCTTTAGTAGAGCGTTGACCCTCCATATACGTTGTTGTCTGCTAAAAATATCATACACCTCCACGTGAATAGGATGTTGCATGCTTACTGATTTTGACCTTGAGAAAGAGGGCAAACTTTCTAAGTGGAAGGCTCCCAAAATACACCTCAACTAAGCATGGATGTGAAGGTTATGTGACAAATCCTTTAACTGGAAGGGAAAAGGCAAGTCAAGGTTGAAGAGTAGATTGCATGAAATCCCTTATACAAAGTGCATTCCTTCTTGACATGAATACGGATAAGAGAATAAGATAAGAGTCATTGATTAACATGCAAACCAACCTAGAACGACAATATAAATTCTTAAAGTAAAAGAGTTGAACAAAAAATATAAAGAAAATAAATAGAAAGCGAAATATAAAAAGAAATGGAAACTTTTACATCGATTTTTAATATTATCATTCATTGTTTTAGGATGTATGAGAGGGATTGCAACCAATGTTGTCAGAGTTGGACTCAGCAAAGACTTCATTGGCTTTGGACTCAGACAACTCGGCAACTCGGATAAGACTCAACAAATAGAAAAAAAAAAATCAAAATATAGTAATTTTGTGCACAAAAAAATATACTAATGACATTTCTAATCCATACAAGTTATAAAACCACATTCTATGCAGAAATTCATTGTATCATATCATAAAAATGATAATACAACATTTGACACTCCATGTTTATATGCACAATAGTGAACTGAAAGATGATTCCTTGAACAAATTCACAAATAGAACCAAGTTCAACTACACAACTCAAAACATAAGTAGAAAATCAAAATAGACAATGTCTTGAAGTCCAATCTCAAATCTCATGCATGACTACGAGAAGTAGAACACCTAGAATGGGGCCTAGAGGAGCTAGTGCCAACACTGCTAGACCAAAGCAACAATTGTGATGCAAGTGTATTGGGTGTTTCCATTTCAAAAAATGGAAACACTAGAGGGATCCTCAGTCTCCTCATCAAGCCAACTCGAATCATCAACAGGAGATTCGTACAGAAAGTATAGGTGCATATAACGAAAATCGCATCGAATGCAATCCATATCTAACCCAAAATCATACAAAGACGTTCTAAATCACTTCTAGAGTCCAAAAAACTTCAAAAATTCATGCTACAACAAATAACTACATATCATTAAAATCATTGTCTACATTGGGATCATATTCGTGAATAGTTCCATGTGCCCCCCACCTCTAGGGCTTCTTGGTCTTCATTTTTCTGAACCTCGTCGCCCTTGTCTATAGAGTTGCCTCTAGAAGCACACCTTGGGTTAACATGGTAGAAATCTTCAAGCCATCGGGTGTGTCCTTGGGGAAAAGTCTCGAGTCAAGTGTTGTCACCTAATCTTGACTCCTCCATTTAGGCTAACTCATAACGAAGCCAAGGGAGGTAGACCCTACGAAAAGTTACTAAGGGGTGGACCACATGAAATGACTTTAAGCAAATAATGATGTTATAAATAAACTAGTGCCAATGGAGTCAAATATAGTAAAGCGTAGCTGAAGATACGAAATATTTTGCAATTGTACTTGGTCAGTTTTAAGATTATGAGCATGAATAGATTAAAGGGAAAGAGAATTCTCAATATACCGTGAGGTGCTAGGAATATGTCCAGATTTTGGCAAATGTGGCTCCACACGAGAAAATGTGGGCTAGATCGAAGTCACGAGGGTGTGTCCAACACTACACCAAACAAGGGTGAAGCCTGACAAGGCCTCGCGGTCACTATCTAGTTGTTCCCGCTTCCTATGAAGAATTTGCCCTCAAATGACAAACTTCGAAAAACACCAAATTTTTGTTTGTTGAAAGGGGAGCTGATTTTATTAATGGTGAGTTATTCAATTATATGTGAAAAAATTATTGAATGCAACACTTCCACTTTTGGATATTCCAAAGATCAGACAAGCCTGCGATGGATAAGGCAGAAAAAGAGTGGGCTAAATGTCCGTTCCAATTGCTTTAAGAAAAACTAGAAAGCAATAAAATGTGTTCTAATTACTACACTGAGTATCTTTTCCCGTACTTGAGCAAGCTCTTTCAGGTTCTTCGGTAGAGCATAGTGGGTTACTATTCGTTTTCCAAATAAGAATGAAAGAAAGTAAAGTTTGATTGATCTAACTTTATTGGAAATGACAACTAAACTATGAATCGATTTGCGGTAAAAAACAAAGAAAATGCAAACAAGAGCGATACAAGATTCCCTCAAATGGGGGAAGAGGCGTGTGGGACCTTTAAAGCCCACTTGCTTTTTATTAATTTTTGTACAATATGCTTTTAGAAAGGACTGCCTCTGATCCTTTAAAAATAGGATCAAGAGGCTTACAATGTTTGAAAGACTGTTTAGAAGAAGAAGAAGAAGAAGAAGAATAGAAGAGGGAAATTTGGTGCTTTGGGTGGCTCGCTCTACGAGTGTTTTGCCAAAATTTCCTTCTTTTTCATTCAATCTGAAAAAAATCATCAAACAAAACTCAAAGCAAAATTAGCAGATTAGCTAAAAATTACAATGAGCTAATTCTTGCAAAAAGTTGAACGATTTTAAGACTTCAAGTATTAACAATCTAATCCTAGATCTAATCTTAAAGTAAAACTTTGAAGTGCCTTAGGTCTATCAACTTTGCATAACAAATGAGATGTAAAATGAAGATATGTAAATCTTAAATCTTGCAAAGCAAAGAAAGGAAACCAAGTAACCAAAGATAGAAGTTTTAAGTTTGAGAAGATGAAGAAGGGAAGCTTGCTCAAGCTTGAATCTCTTCGAGATTTGTGGATTCCAATGTGAACAAGAAATGTTATTTCTCCAAGGTTTGAAGAAAAGGGAGATGCAACTTAGATCCACCCCTTGCTCCAAAAGAGTAACCTGAAAAGCTTATTCACACTTGCATAAATCAGATCAAACCCGATACATTTCACAAATGGAAACCAAAAGAGCATGAAATATAGCTTAATAAAACATGCTACTCTCAAATCTCTAAAAGCAAAATTGTAAGTACATAAATTGAAAACTTCAAATATTTACTCTGTGTTATAGAAAACCCTCTAAGCCAGATTGATTACCAAATTAAACCAAGCATGAAAGAAACTAAAACAAGGTTACCTCATTATGCTCACACCATTCACAAATTGGACATGCACACCAATGGGCCTCCAAAGCCTCAATATTATTCAAAAGGAAACAACAAAAATATTACATGAGCAGAGGTTCTTTGCATCCATGCAAAAGATGGAGAAAGACCTTGCTTTTATAGCAAAACTCAAGCCCCAAGGGGGGTGCATTCAACTAGAGATGTAGGGGGCGAATTGAGGGAATCAAGGGATAAGCTTTGAGTTAGAGTTGAGTTGAGCTCAAGAGGTAGGCACCACCTTAACAAGAGGAGTGCCCCCTCACTTAGATCCTCCGACCATCACATAAGAAGACGCCATTTCATGAGATGGTGTAATATCCCAAATCCCAATATTTTATAATTCTATGCAATTATACTGAAACAACCGGGCATGCAAACTGCCATGCAAAATTCCCTATTTTATAGCAAAAATTAGGGTTAGGGTTTGTAGGATAGAATGAACACTTACCACTGATAAACTGGCTGGAATGCTCCTGAGAGACTATGCATGCATCAAGACGTTGAATCGGAGATGACCTGGTAGGTGATACCCCAGCAGCACGAACCCCAAATCAGTTAAGGGTGACGTTTTCAGTGAAGGAGGTGTCCGATGAAACTGATGATTTGAAGGACTGATAGCCTTCCCGTGCCGAAGAGAATGCCTGTCACATGCGGAAATTCTAATGTCTCTAGGCAGGCTAGCGAATTGTTCTAGAGGTGCAGCTGCTCACGCCCCCCTGATCCTGAACTGGATGACAACTGCTCAGGATGAGCACGATCGGATCTGATAATCACCGGGTACTAGAGTATGATACAGATGATGAGAATGGTGCCTGGGTTTCGAAGGTAAACTGAGATCTGAAGACCCAGCAAATGATTTGAGCTTTCCGGCTGAAAACCCCTTATGCCCCTGCAACAATCTCTGTTGTATACTAGATAACTATGAATAAATTGAAGAGCGAATGGTGAACCTATATGGCTTACCCTGGATGAGACTAGGGCAGATATCTCACTGTCGAAACCCCGCTAGTTGAAGACGTCGTCTCCAACCCCAACTGCTGTGCCGCACTCTGTGCTGCTACTCGAGCTCCAAACTCAATAATCATCAAAAGTAAAGTCTCCATTCACTTTATCTTTCTTTTATAACTTTCAACTACGAAAACCCTAACTTTGACCTAATTAGGTCACTTTAACTTCTAATTTGCAGTTGACTTTGCATGCATGCGCATGGAGACTTAAATGGGTGCATGCATCATTAAATAATGCTTAGATGGCATGCATGACAGTGGCCTTTGGCCCCGGTGGCCCTCCTTGACCTAATGGTGATAACAGATCGATGCCCTAGATTTTCTATAGATGGCATCAGTCTTCAGTTGATTCCCTAACTATCGATACCCGCTCGAACCTATGGAAATCAGATAGGTTAACGGGTGTTCTCAGGGTGGTTTAGTTGGAAGGGGGCATTACAGTCCTCCCCTCTCGAAATTGCTTGTCCTCAAGCAATCTCCAACCAATATACCGAATCATTTGTCCCTGTCTCTTTGTGTCCATTTTAATCAACCAGTCTATTCCATTGTTGGGTGGCCCTTCTTTTCCTTTGAATTGGTGTTTCCTTTCACCCCTACTCTGTATTCCCTCCTTGTATCGTCTGGGATACCGGTGAGGATCGAACATGCTAGTTTTGGCTCCTTGTCCAAATCCCCTAGGACTCATCCTACCTTTGTCTGGAGGTCTACCTAGAAATCCCTTCGCACACCACTGTACCTTCCTTGACTTCTTCTATGTTGGAGCTGGCCATTTCCTTGTGCGAGTCTTGTCCTCATATCTGAATATGGTGGTCATCCCCTTTGTTGTGGCTGACCCTGAAGCTTCATTGGGCATTCCCCTTACGACTACCCTCTTCCCATCTGGTGCCAAAAACTCCATCTCTAATGTTTGGTAGTTGGTTGAGTATTTCGCAATTGAGTACAGCCATTGTACTCCCAAAACAATGCTCGTGTTTGGCACATCTACCACATAAAAGTCGTCTACCAATGTATAATTCCCAAGCTGTACCTGTAACTAAGGTATCCTCTGTGTGCATTTCATCCTATGATTGCCACCCATGACAACGGTAAAGCCCTCAAAGTCCTCAGTGGGAAATCTTTTCCTCTCTACCCAAGAGGCATCTATAAAGTTGTGGGTGGCCCCACCATCAATCAAAGCAATGGCACGATGTCCCTGGATACTTCCCCCGATCCTGATAGTATGGAAGGTGGGAACTCCTGTGAGGGTAGCAATAGTGGCTCTCTGTGGCAATTGTTCCAATTCTGTACTGTGTAGTTCTCCCTTCTGTTTCTACTCTGACTCGTCTTCCTCACTGCTATCTGGAAGTACCTCAATGAGGTGTACTTTCCCTTTACCCATACATCTGTGGCTTGGTACCCAGGGTTCTTTGCAAGCATAACATAAGTTCTTCCTTCTCAAGTCTGGTCGTGTGTTCTCATTCAACCATTCCCTCTATGGAATTATCCTTTCCCTATTTTCTGGAAGAGGGGTAGGTTTTTCCTTGTTTTCCAGGAGACTGGTAGTTTTTTGTGGCTGCTTGTTCTTTGGTACAGAATCTTGTAGGTCCAGAGTCCTACTGATAGCATCTTGCAAAGTAATTGGCCTGTAGGCCTTCACCCATCCGCGGAGTGGCTCGGATAGTGCCTTCGTAAATAGCATAATCAACCGACTCTCTGATATGTCAGATACCATAACTGAAATTCTCTGGAATTCGAATATAAATGTCTCGGCACTGCCTGTCTGCTTGAGCTACGCAAGATCTTTGAAATGAATCTCTGGGTCCTTCTTATCAAAGCGCCCCATGAGCCTTTGAGTGAAGTCACTGTAGGAAGTAATAGTGTTGTGACCCAATGTCACCAGTCCGTGGTACCACCACTCATGTGCTTCCCCGTCTAAATGTAAAGTAGCCAACTTTATTGCATCTGTCTCTGTCATGGGGTTAAGTTGGAAGTAGGTGTCTAATTTATGTACCCAAATCCTAGCTGAACAACTAGATGTCCCATCAAAGTTGGGGATAGTCAGTCTTCCCAATGTGCGTTGCAACTCAAAATTATGATTGAGTGCTCTATTGAACCCTCTTGGCATGTTCCTGCTTTTCATGTTGCAAAAATCTAAGAAAGTCATGGCTGAATGGAATTCATCTCCTAAGTCCATGTATTCCTGTAAGTAAGTCTCAAAGGGTTCACTAGACTCTACCTGCATGACTAGACCTCCTACTGCATCTGCCAAGAAGTGGGGCATAGTAGGCCGGTTGGAAGGTCTAATATATATGTGGGGTGTATTATGTATATTGGTGTATGCAACCTTCCCACTGCTGCTTGTAGACCCTCTATCTACGGGTGAAGGAGATGTACTGCTGTTACTTGGTTCTGGTTTCGCCGATAATTTGTTGATTGCATTAAGTACATCCTTTTGCCCTTTGGCTAAGTCTTGTAATGCAGATACTAGGTTGTGAAACTCCATCCTGTCCTCATCTTCTCTTGTTCCTTTTCCCCTGTCAAAGTGTATACCTGTTGGGTCCATGTCTGAGTTGGTATCTTCTAGTTGGACATCCTCGAATTCCTCTGTGTACCTACTCCTTCTTTTCCTATAGGTTACAAAAGTGTTCTCTTCTGTATTCATCCTTTCTCATTCCTTAAGCCCACAGCTGGCCAAGAAGATAGCTCTGATACCACTGTAATATCCCAAATCCCGATATTTTCTAATTCTATGCAATTATACTAAAACAACCAGGCATGCAAATCGCCATGCAAAATTCCCTATTTTATAGCAAAAATTAGGGTTAGGGTTTGTAGGATAGAATGAACACTTACCACTGAAGGGGACAACATATCGATGGTGATAACATATCAATGCCCTAGATTTTCTATGGCCCTCCTTGACCTAATGGCGATAACATATCGATGCCCTAGATTTTCTGTAGATGGCATCAGTCTTCAGTTAATTCCCTAACTGTCAGTACCCGCTCGAACCTATGGGAATCAGATAGGTTGACAGGTGTTCTCAGGGTGGTTTAGTTGGAAGGGGGCATTACAGATGGGCCCACCTCATGAGAGAGGGCACACTCTCTCTGGGAGACAAACTTGCCTTAGCTTGGAGTTGAGTGGAATCTCTCTAATTTGCCTTCAATTAGCTCCAACATTGATCCTCAGTAGAGCTGGACATGTCTGGGGCAAGTTCCTACTGATTTAGGAATGAAATTTATCTCGATATTTTTTGCTTTTTTTTATTCACTTTTTTGCTTTTTTGGAGAGAATTTCATTTACGTGATAATTAATCACCCAAATACTTACAAAAGTGGGTTTTGGGGTAAAGTGGGTGCTCTGAGTTTGAAAACGAGCACCCCCATGGAAAATTCTCCCTCTACACCACACTTTTATGACACTTTGAAATTTTACAATTAACTTATTAAAAAAATTAACCTGTTTTTACAAGAAAAAATTTTACTCAAAATTTAAAAAAAAAACTAAGGGGGACCTTGTAGATGTTCATAATGACTCAAAATAGTGCCTAGCATGCTAATATACATTGAGGCCTGAACACGCAAGTAACCAGTCCATCTTTGGAGGAGCAGGTGAAAAACTCGAAAATTATACAATACTTAAGAGTACGTATAGTTAACAAGAGAGAAAACACCATGGAATAGTCGACTTAACGTCTAGGTCCTGGGAAATCCAAGTCTGATACATACTTTCATCATTCTACAACACTTTATCACAATATCCTCAAGGGGTATGAACATGTAAGAAATTAAAAAAGGGGACCAACAATTGGTCTTGATCAAACCTCAAAACTCCTAATCACTGAGTAGGAACAAATAACTTGTTCTAATCCTTGGTGGCTCACTGGAAATCCCCTAAATGAAACTTAGTTGATAACATATAGGAGTGCCTTCTTCTTCGGACATGGGGCTTAGAATGTTATCAATGACATCCTAATCGATGGTTTCTTCAAGCAAGCTTTTTGAGACTCGATCTTCATTATGGATTTCTTTAGTGAGGACTGGTTCATGCTGCTCTAGGACTTTTTCAGCATGTTCTTCAATGTTTTCTCTCTGGAATAAGCTCTTTGCCTCTTTGACATAGGTCATCCACTGCTTGCATTTTCTAGGGCACCAACAACTACAAAATACTTGTATCATCTCTCTAAAGAGGATATTGTACCATTTTCCCAAGCCTTTAAACCAATCAAGTGACTCTTCATCTAAATGCCATGCAAATGCCTTCATGTAGGTCTCCTCATCTTTTTGAACAATGTAACATGGAGCCATTTACAGCCATATACATAAAATGTTTGACAAAGTATAGGGGATCATCATCTTTGTCACGGAATTCTGCCATGAACCCTTCTGGTAACTGTTTTAAACCATTTGGCATGGAAGGAGGAGTGAAATGTTCTTTGGGGGTTATTCCAACGAGTTCCTTCATGCGAAGAGAAATCAAGGACTCAAGTTTCTTCATCAAGATTAGGACCCCACTCTTTCCCAAATGCCTTGACAATTTGCAAGAGTGAAGAAATTTCCTAAGGAGGGAACCCATGATACCAATCACTCATATCGTTGTTATTCTGCAAGTCAAGAGAAATCACAAACCCCCTCATTCTGATCTATTCATCCATAATAGCCCATGCTATAAGATATTCTTTGAACTCCAAAATATGCTTTGCAATTGTATCTTCATGTCGTTGAAATATCAAGATGGCCTCGGTTGACCTGTGTTTATTTGACTAATTTGGATATCCCAGAATACTTGAAAAATCCAATGGAGCATATGGATTATGCATCCGAATTTCTTCAAAGGAAGCATTATCATCTTTCAAATTTTCCTTGAATTGCACTTTTTGTTGATTATTATTCAATGGAGTCGTTGGATAAGACCTGCAAGATTAGATCTCAACAATAATCTTATCAAAGTACCAAGCAAGTTCTTACCTCTTGGCCCGGCATAGTCCTTGTAGGGTACTTTTTTATTTTTCTTCAGTCAAAGTCGTCAGGAGAGACCTGTCAAGTTAGATCAATAAATCTTACCAAAGTACAAAACAAGAGCGTACCTTAGATATCTTGAATGAAACACTTGTAACTAGAGTCACCAGATAAGACCTACAGGATTAGTCCTCAACAACAATATATCTCAAAATATTAAAGGACTCACCTCGATTTCTTACCAAATGTCATTCTTGCCAAGGGTATGAAAAATATGACCAAGAGTAAACCACCTCAATCGTCTTGAAGCTCCCTAGCAACAACACCAAAAATGTCTGATTATGGACTTGGGAGACCATTTGCAAAGATTAGCCTTGGAAAATTTTCAGATGTTTAGCTCCTTTTATGCATAAAATTGCAGCCACAAATATAATACAATAAATGCTAAAAAATAGAGTAAAAATGACAAGAAAGAGGATATGATATGCATCTCAAACCCTAGGGCATTGAGAGATCTATAGTTAGTGTCTCTCTCTTAAGATGTTCCTCTAGCACTTGCAAGCTAGGGCATCACCTAGCAACCTCTAGGGTTCGGTAGGAGAGCCTAACTAGGGAAAATGAAGAAGTTCAAGGCCTTAATAGCAATAGAGAACCCCTATGCAAGACGTTCCCTCAATACAAAGTTGATAGAATAATAACGTTCCCTCATTTCCCCTCCAACGCTGAGTTGATAGCCTCCTGGTGGCTCTAGAGCTGCAGATCTACCTCTCCAAGCCCTAGCGCTAGCCCTCCTTCTGCTGGTTTTCCTGTAAACTGAATCTTCCGGGCCAAATCCTTTTCTGGGTCCATAGATCAGGGTATATCCCAGGTGGGTTCACTGAAACGTTGTGTTGATGCCAACTCCATTGCCCAATGCATTAAAGGCACTAATCTCCTATCTCTAGTGCTAGCCCTAAATTGAGCTTACTCCCATTCTCTTTGCCAACATTCATTGATAACTCAAGTTACCTATCTTTCACTGAGTCTGTCTCCTTCGGGTACTAGACAGTCCCAACTTTGTCTTTGCTCACCCTGTCACAGTTACATTTCCCAAGACTGTGGTCATCCCCATCAGTTGCTAGTATCTAAGCCCTAGAGCTAGGGTTTCCATTCACCTTGCACCTTACGTACCTTGAAGCCCCATTTGATATGTTTTGGTGTCTAGGTCTGAATCTCTCCTGTCGGGAGCAGATCTGGGTCTCCCCTGTTGTTGTCTTGGACTAGGATAACATAAAGCGAAGGCTGCCTTGATTGGCGTGACAACCATCCATTTGGGAGTCTAGGCAGTCTTGGTTCCACCCCTTAGTTGCTTGCCCCTCTACCATCCATCTTGGATCCACCTCACACAGGCAACTACAAGGCTGGTGATAACATTTTGGCACTGTTGCCGAGGAGGTAGAGGCCTACCTTGGTTCAACTCACCTTTCCCTACGACATATCTTTTATTAGTGAATTACTTCTGTGGTTCACCTAGCGACTCCACCCTCTGACTCCACTGAGGACCGTACCCAACGTATTAATCTTAAGTTCCTAGAACATCTCATAAATCACAATGAACTCGAATTTATTCGTCCAATTTTTCAATGAAATCAAGGAAAATCCAACCAAGCTTAAAAGGAAGCTTCTATCTCGTTTGGACTTCTCTGAAATCTATGAGGCACCTCATCCTATGCCAAAAAGATACATTAAAGGGTTGCCTCGTTTCTTTGCAAATTCAACCGAATCAATTGAAAGCCACTTGGATACTTGTTGGTGTTATATAGAATCCATGGGCGCAGAACATGAAGATGTCTATATGCGAGCCCTTTGTGAATCCTTAGGAGGTAACGCCGATTATTGGTTATACACGTTAGCACCAAGATCCATCACCGGATACGACATGTTTACCAATTTATTAAGAAAAGAATGGGGTGAAAGCATTTATGAATCCATACATCCAAATAATGATTGCGTTGTTGAGGATCAATCTGATGAAGATGATCAGGATAACCATAATGAGATAACTGACGATTTTCCTCATCAAACTAATTCCTCCTCTCCCAATCCAATAGTGGACATGCCTTTGAATGACTCTTCCATGCAAGAGAGTGACGATGGTCAAATCTCGACCTTTCAGGATTATGACCTTGATATTAATATAGAAGGGGAACTTATTAAAATCTTGTCATCATTAGCTCAGGAAGGAACAAATAAAGAAGGAGAACAAAATGATCACTATCAAGAAACATCTGTAGTTGAGCCTTCCATTGGTGAGGTCATTCAAGAGCTTTTAAAGGAGCAACTCCATAGTCATTGTTTAATTGATGATAATTTGAGTCAGTGTCCAACCTATCCGAATCTAGATTTAGACCTTGATCGTATCATGGCAGAAGAAGAAGAGGTTGAAATTAATAAAGAACAATCTTATGGTCATATTGTGATTGAAGAGCATGCCTGTAAGAGTGATAGGGAAACTGAAACCAAGCTTATTGATGTTTTCCCTTACCTAGAGCTTAAAGAAGAACAATCACATGATGACACAATTATAAGTGAACTTGACCAAGAACATTGCAATGAAGAGCCTTGTCCTGATAGTATCAATAGAATTATTTGTCCAATCCTTAATCCGAATATGTTGGTTCAGTGTGTGGATACTGACCTTGTTTCGAATCTTGAAATCACTCCTGGAATTAATTTAAATTCTCTTTCCTCTCATCAAATTCTGAGATCAATTATTCCAAGTCTGGGAGAAAATTTTCAATCCTCCCACCTGTCCCAACTCTTCAAGTCTTCTTGTATGGGTTTGTCATTTAATCAAGTTGTTACTTTCGAAATTTTGAATCAGGAGTTTAAGCATTATCACATAATTGGGGAAAATGCACTTCATGTCTCTTCTCAGTCATCCTTAATGAATAAAATTTTTCAATTTGTAAATCTGTATTATGGATGGCTGGAGAAGGTGTATAAAGATCAATTTCATCTTTTCTCCATTTTTAAACAACAAATGGGCTTGATCTCATTCACAGTTTCATTACATTACAACTTGTCTCCATTTGATTTTCCCATTTCTTCTAGAGAGAATAGAATTGAATGTCCTAGTAAGGTAGAGGAGAAAACAAAGAACTATTTGGAGTGGTTGAATCATGAGTCATGTTGTCTCCTTCCATCAAGAGCGTGATTGCATACTTCTTATGATCCTGTCAGTGTCTTGATGGATGAGTTTCTAGAAAGTCAATTTCAGCCTTGGCATGATTTCATTCCAGATCTTTCTTTGAATTTCAAGCAACAAGTTAGAATGGTTTCAATTTTCATATACATTACTTTCAAACCATCTCTGGCTTGTTGGGTCATTAACTGTGAAGAAAGCTCAATGGATTCATTCAGCAAATGGTTGCATTGGATTTATGATTTTACCTAACACTTGTCTAAATTGGTTAGAGTAGGGTAGTTAGGACCTAAATAAGCATTTCCCGGCAATAGTATAGAATCTTGCTTTGTTGTTTGAAGCTCACTTTTGAAGCTCTTAGTGTAATTATGTTTTCCTGCAAAATAATTAATCAAACTTTTATTGAAAGTTATGGTTATAGATCAGATTTATTTTATGCTTTTCAGTTTCATGCATCTTTATTTTCAGTATTTTATATATTATCCACATGTTGTTCTAACGACCGGTCTGTGAGTTTGGTATAGCTCTGGACATGTTGCAGGTAGTCAGGTACATTCTTGGTAGCGGTTGCAGAGCTGGATGGATTGATCAAGGATGCGAGAAGCAGAGTGCGAGGACCAGAGATTCTGAGGTTCTCAAGCGCTCTTTTCAGCAGAGCACTTGTCCTAGCTGGAGCCAGATGTTATCACATATATAGTAGCCTGGGCTACCATATTCTATTTTTCAGACACAGTACATTTTTCAGCCAGATCACTTACATATGAGATGCTGAGATGAGCAATTTTGATGGATCATTTTTATATTAGTGGACTATTGTGATCTCCCATGTCAGGACTGAGTCTCAAGACACTCAGATTTGAGGACCGATGTACCCATTTATGTCATTGCAGAGCAGTCATTGATGCCCAGTTTTATATCAATTCTTTCTCATTGGACGGATGGTGTCTCAGATGGATTATATTGCATGATTATGACTCAGCTTTTTATTGTGTTATGGTTATTATTGCTCTTATACTGATTTTTGTGACATGTATTGACTTGTGGTATCATGATCTGGCGGTCATAATTATATGGACTTGAATGTATTTTGTACTATGTATTGATGTCCCTACTTAGACTTGGAAGTTCCTGATCTATACTCATTGGTTTTACCCTCCTTAGGGAGAATAGAGGTAGTCATTCCCACCATTGTTTTGGCTTGCTAGTGTTGGCTCCATCATTCATTGTCTCCACCCATCCATTACCATCCGGTTTAGTTTTCAACCCAACTGACTTCTTAACTTATGGCATGGAGGACCTTTTTCCCCGCTAGAACTTTTGTTGGACAAGCCTCCCTGTTTATATTGTGTCTCGGCTCTGAGTTGGTGACAAAACTTGCCTTTGGTAAGTTGGATTGTATGCCTAAATCATTCTGGTCGATTGTCCTGATCATGTTTCCCAAGGCAAATTAAAAAATGATTAAATAACTATTGAAGAAATCGATTTGGGCTATTGAGGCAAGGAAATGACATGGGATGAGTCACAATGATGAGAGTGATGTCCTCCACACCTTCTCCAACAGTTGCAGCACCTAATTGGGCCCACACCTATTTTTGGGCATTTTTATATTATTTTCTGGAGCTTTTGGGAGGCTCACGATTTCCTCAAGGAGGCACAAAGTCAA
>LPNX010229936.1:78857-154623 GCA_001517045.1 Pseudotsuga menziesii
GATCTTCTCATTTGTAAGGGGTTTTTTGGCTCTTGGATCTAAATGATGGAAAGATTTTTTTTGTGGATATTTTCGGGATCTGCTTTGCATCTGATGTTCTCAAATGGTGATTGGATAGTCTTTTGCTTCCTAGCATTGTGGAAATTCTTGTGAGATCTATATTTTTCTGTTGTCATTGTTTTGCCTACAGGAGGGCGTTTTGGCTGGAGCGTTTTTGCAGGGGGACCTCAACTCGCTCGGTTTTCTTCGTCTTGGATCAGAGGGTTTTCATTAGTTTCAATGTGATCTATGATTACTTCGTTTTACTTTCTTGTAGCATTTGGTTTCTTTATCTTGTATTGGCAAATCTGATATTGTTGACGTTTGCTCATGCAGGATAAGGGGCGCATTGGTGGGTTGTGGCTTACATCCTTCATAGAAATCATTTGGATCTTCCAGAATTGATCGAGATAGCAAGGATCATCACTGTTAAAGACTTCGACAAGCATTTCCAGGTAAAATCTAACAGGTAAGTCTCTTCTCTTCAGATCTTAATCCATTGTACCTTGCTTTACTTCAATTTTTCTGAAAACTCCTAAAATACTAAAAACCCTAAAAAGCACTAAATTTGGGAATCGTCTGATCTTTGGCCAAACCACTTCTGAGTTTCATAGATCGGGCCTCCTCTTCACTAAATCTACTGCAACACTGGTCAAATTCTTGCTGGTTTGACCTAGATCTGATTTTTAGCCAGAAAATTGCAAAAATCCCCAACTGAAAATTTGACCTGCTAGGGTTTTGACTTTTTTTATTTCTGACTTCACAGACGGATAGATCGGGTTCCACACAGTCCAAATCACCCTCAACGCTGTCCAGATTCATGGTAGTTTGACCTACATCTGAGTTTTTGACTGAAACAGCGCTAGCGCCCTCACTGAAAACTGGACTTTTCTGGAGTTTACTTTTTCTGAAATCTGACACGCTAGGTTGATAGATCAGGGCTTGAGCACTCCAAAACACCCCCTACGTTGAGCTAGTTCCTTCCAGGTTGCCCTAGATCTAAAAAACCGGTTTTCAGCCTCCTAGCCCCCCTCATCATATTTTGACCTTTTCCAGATCTGATCTTTACTGAAATTTTCTGACTTGGGTTTGTAGATCAGGCTACCCTGATCTCATTTCCCCTCCAACGTTGAGTTGATAGCCTCCTGGTGGCTCTAGAGCTGTAGATCTGCCTCTCCAAGCCCTAGCGCTAGCCCTCCTTCTGCTGGTTTTCCTGTAACCTGAGTCTTCCGGGCCAAATCCTTTTCTAGGCTCGTAGATCAAGGTATATCCCAGGTGGGTTCACTAAAACGTTGTGTTGATGCTGACTCCATTGCCCATTGCATTAAAGGCACTAATCTCCTATCTCTAGCGCTAGCCCTAAATTGAGCTTACTCCCATTCTCTTTGCCAACATTCATTGATAACTCAAGTTACCTATCTTTCACTGAGTCTGTCTCCTTGGTACTAGACAGTCCCAACTCTATCTTTGCTCACCCTGTCAAAGTTATGTTTCCCAAGACAGTGGTCATCCACATCAGTTGCTAGTACCTAAACCCTAGAGCTAGAGTTTCCATTCACCTTGCACCTTGCGTACCTTGAAGCCCCATTTGATCTGTTCTGGTGTCTAGGTCTGATCTCTCCTGTCGAGAGCAGATCCAAGTCTCCCTCGTCGTTGTCTTGGACTAGGATAACATAAAGTGAAGGCTGCCTTGATTGGCGTGACAGCCATCCATTTGGGAGTCTAGGCAGTCTTGGTTCCACCCCTTAGTTGCTTGCCCCTCCACCATCCATCTTGGATCCACCTCACACAAGCAACTACAAGGCTGGTGATAACAGAACATAACTTACCAACGTTCAACAAGAGGTGAGCAAAGAAGAACCTTTAGGTCACACTTGTGCATGAACCATTCCAACTATTCTAGCATCAACCATGTGCATGTGCAAGAAGCCTTAGAACCTCATTCCATCCACCATCAAGCAAAAGAGATCATCTCAAGAGGTGTGCATCACCAAAGAGACTTAAAGAGAAAGAGAAAAAGAAAAAGAATCATATTTTAACCCTTGTCTTATGATTTTACAATTAAGTGAGGATGTCTATTTATACTTTTCATCCTCTACTTTTGTAATTTTGATCCTACAAACCTAAAATAAAGTTAAATTTAAAAAAACGCTACTTTTTTAGGGTAAATTCCCACAAGTTGGAAAATAAGCCCTAAAATAGGCATAAAATAGCAAAAATGGACTAAAATAAGGCATCACTTAATGAAATAATGAGCCAAAGGGGGACGCCATGCCCCAACTAACCCCAAAATGATGCTTGTCCCTCAACGCCCCCCCTTCCAGGGCTTATAGGCTCATTTGTTGGAAGGATGATGTCATAGGCTAGTAGCACTAGATTAGGGGTTACTAGATGGTGAAAATAGGTCCAAGTGGGTGCAAAAGGTGTGTTAATAGGGGATAACATCCCTTTACAACACAATCACCTTTGCATAAATAAAACCAGGATGGTCATGTGCCCTAGTGGGTCACCCCCAAAAACCCAACCCATGGGTTAAAAGCCCTGCATGGTGGAGATATGATCACACTGAAGGGGTATGAGCAAAGACATTAAGCCAAGTACCTCTGAGAGTCAAAACTAAGGGGTTGACCATGACCAATCCAGGGGGTAAACAGCCCCCCATCTAAATATCCATACAAATAAATCCCACTTTGTCCTGTACAATAAAAAAATTTCACCCCTTACCCTAGTCCTAGCCTCGTTGGAATGCTGTAACAACTTTGGTGTGTAACATGTTGTATGAGACTGTCTTCTCCCTCTTGATCCCTACCTCCTTGCAAAGATCCTTGAAGTCATTAGAGATGTACTCTTCCCCATTATCTAACCTCAAGACATTGATCTTCTTTCCTGTCAAGTTCTCCACTTAAGCATTAAACTCCTGAAACCGACCGAAGACCTCATCCTTGGTCTTCATAAAAAAGATCCAGGTTTTCCTAGAGAAAGCACCAATGAACGTCACATAGTATGATGCTCCTTGCACAAACATTACGAACATCGTCCCACACACATCTGAATGAATAAGATCCAAGTTCCCCTTGGACCTACTCTCACTGCTTGGAAAAGCAATCTTGACATTCTTGCCAAGTGCACACCCTCTACATGCTCCTACTACTCAACACTAAAATCTAGAAGACCAATGACAATCTCCCTCAAAATCAAAACGCCCTGTAATGCAAGAGTCCCATCCTCCTATGCCAAAGCTCACACAAGTTGTCATTGTCATGTACCAAAGCCTAAACAAGCTTCCCTTGCAACTTGTATGAGTTTCCCTCTCTAACCCCCAATCCTCACAATTGTGTCAAGGCTAGCTCCCTCTGGATGTATGAGTGCTTTCCCTCTCCTAAAGATAACAACAAAACCCTTGTCCTCCATAGCTAAGACTAAGAGCAAGTTCTTCTTGAGTCCCGATACATATAGCACATCCTGGGCCTCAAACAAACCTCCTGACTAAAGCTGGAACAAAACTATTTCTTCTCCCCTCACTACACACTTGGCATCATCACCAACATCCAGATGGATCCCTAAGTCCGACTCCATCAATCTGTTGAATAACTCCTGCACTTCCATCATGTGACGAGATGCACCAATGTTTAAGTACCATGCACTCCTAGCAACTGTGTTGGTAGAAAGGCAAGAAACTATTAAGCAATCACTCAAGAACTTTGCAGCAAATTCACTCTACTAAGTCTCTGCAGATGCTACTACCTATTGAGTCTTTCCCTTTCCTTCATCTCCGAACACAAATGCATAGTGCCCATTCTTGTGGCACATGAAACACTTGATTTTACTCAAGTCTTTCTTCTTCCTCGGCTGTGAGGCTTCCCCCTCACTGTTACCCTTCTTGCTAAAAAAATTTCCTTTTCCCTCCTTGCCTTACTGACAAGGACCAAGTTCTCATCACTACCTCCCTAGTTGAGCCCCCTAGAATCCTCTCAAGTGTAACACCCCGGTTTTGACCCCGTTTGTATTAAAAATGTATATGATGTATATATTGTAATTAATCATGGTGTGGAGCTAAAGGAAAAAGCCCCACCATCGATTTAACGTTTATGTTTCGGCGATTAAAATCGTTGCCGATGGTATTTCATGCTAACCAGCACATTATAATTTTTGCATCATGTAAATATGCATTTTAATTAAAATACCCACAACCAGCTATGTCAATGCAACATTAAAAGAGATAGGGGCATGATTTCCTAAGGATAAGGGGGGGGGGTGATATTTAACCTTTGGGGCCAATGGGGAAAAACCAAATGTCAATGGGAAAACCCATCAAACAGTCAACTACCTTTCTTGTCTCATTCACCCAATCATTTAATTCTGCCAGAAATTGGTTGAAGTAGTTATTGCATGGGGATGGGAAGAGTATGGGCAAAGAAATACGAATTTGGGGAAATACTCATTTTTGGGAAAAACGTTTTTGACTTTTGGGGCAAGTTAACACCCAAAATGCATGCCCATTTTGGTCATACACCCACGTTCTCCATTCCCTCACGCAATGGAAGCTTGAGAGTTGTTTTACCTTCACGTTTTTGCTCATTTTCCTCATCTTGCATGCCCAGAAAATCCGTTTTGGTGTTGTCCAGCAAGTGGGCAAAGAATATTTTCGTTTTGGGAGTTTATGGCAGTGATTTTGGCTCTTGTAATGCCATAAACGTCCTCAGAATTTGTGGGTAAAGAAGATTCGTGTTTTTGGGGTTTATAGAGGCCATTTTTGCCCCGAAATCCCCATAATCATTTTCTAAAATCGATTTGCTGAGTTGGGTTTTTATAGAGGTCGATTTTACCTCTGTGGAGCAATAGAACGATTCTGAAATCGTTTTCCTCACCCCTGGTATTTTGCCCCATCTTAAATTCGTTTTTGGTTGCCCACGTGTTGTAAATTGCCCAGCAAATGCATTTTTTGCTGTTATGGGCATTTTTGTTTTGGTCTAAACTGTTATGCACCTTACTTTGGTCTGAACCAGTTAGGAGTGGAAGAGGTAAGTTGCTTGATAAACCTAGTGCATGAGGAACCTCACTGAGAGATCTTGATGGATGATTATTCCTTACTGCACATCCTGAATAGCACTGGAAGGGAATGCATAGCCTGAGGGACTGTACAGCAGAGAAGGGGATGATTCCTTGTGTTAGGTGTGTACGTGTTGGGAAAGCCAAGTCAGATCTTGTGAAGGTGTCCATAGCTCTATGGTTGAGCTCACTAGCTTAGCAAACAAGCCTTTACATCCCCTTGGCAGTCTGATAAACCCAAACATAGGGTTGGCTTGACTAAGTTTTGACATATCTTTGGCTATGTGTGAGCCTGTTTAGTTTCCTTTTCCTTGGGAAATCATGCCCAGCTCGAGGGTGGCAGAGATGCTGAGAGATCGATGAGCACACTAGCCTATTGTTGGGAGGAACGTTGCAACAACATAGCTGGTTGCGGGAAGCTTCATTCGAAGATAAGTATTCTCATGTAATTACCCATGCAACTGTATTGTTTATATGAATTATGATGAACATGCTCCTTATGTTGAATGTATGTTTGCTTCCGCTATAATGTTGATTAATGATGTTAGACAATGCATAATTGCATCTTTTACTTCAATGTAATTTTATGTTTACGTTTATGGGGCTAGTTGCCCAGATTAGATAGCAGCAATAGTCGGGTCCTCTCTCCGGTACAGGGGCAGGGACGTGACATCAAGTCTCTTCCTAGATGCAATCATCTCATAGCCTCTCCCAAGTGGGGAGTTTCTCTTGAGCACAGAATCCTTTTACAAATTTTTCCAAGGCTTGGTAAACCCATTCAATGCCACACTGACAAGCTCCGCATCGACTACTTTCTCCACTATGGCTGCAAATTGATCACATATCTGAGTTATCTTCATGAGATAGTTGGTAATATTGCCAGATCTGGTCATTCAGACATCTCTGAGCTTGTTTCTCAAGATCATCTTCCAGTTCATGTTGTCAACCTGGAACAAATCCACTACACCTTTGTACATTGCATGGGTCGTTGTCTTCTCTGTTATATGAGGAATCAGGTGATCCTTCGCAGCATCTATGATCACTCTCTAGACTTTAATATCCTTCTTCTCATGAGCTGCCAACTGTGTTGGATCTACTAGTGAAGCCATTACCTTCTCCATAATGTCTCAAAGCTCATGTTCCTTCAGAAGCAATGTAACCCTCACTTTCCATGACAAG
This sequence comes from Pseudotsuga menziesii, assembly GCA_001517045.1. NCBI lineage: Eukaryota > Viridiplantae > Streptophyta > Pinopsida > Pinales > Pinaceae > Pseudotsuga > Pseudotsuga menziesii. The sequence goes on from LPNX010229936.1 coordinate 85,125, forward strand.
AAGTTAAATGCCCCATCTAACTTGTCTTCAAATTTAAGACTAGTTGCTACCATAACCAGATCTGCACAAAATAATTGTTGTGTGCTTAATCCTTCAAGCACCCACCACTATGTACTATTGTAGATCTCAGATCTGCTTTCCTTGCTCAAATATTTAATTTCATCTCACTGATTTATTTATACTGTTGGGATTATTTAATAGAAATAAATAGCAGAAGTGATTTCAATGGATAACAAATCTACTCAATAAAATCATATGCACAAATTTTATGCCCTTTAAATCAACTATTCATTCAATAATTTCCAAGCTTACAAGTGTTGCCTTACTAGGAAAATGGCCCTAAGAAAAATACAACAACAAACATGGCAAAATGTCTTTCCAACTGCAAAACTACTAAACAAACCCTGTTGTACACTATTGTGTCATACATCCTGTACGACGCTGCTATACGGCCTGTACGAACTATGCAGTCGATATGTACCTGCAAATATGCCCGTAGAGACGCCCTACGCACTATTCGCCCACGGCTTTGTCTAGACTCTACACAGCCACGACTTGCAAACTACTTTCCTGCATCTTTGTCCATATAATATTCCTACAAATGGTACGGCTTTCGTACGGACGACTACCTACTCGAAAGCTCCCTGGCTAGTATGATTTCCCTGAAAGATTTTCTTTGACAAATCCGGAAAGTAGAAAGTCCTTGTTCTTCTCTCTAACTCAATGCTTGAGTTTCTCTTGTGCCTCTCTTGTTCTTGTGTTGTGTCTTTCTCCTCTCACCTTGGCTTCCTTTTATCCTATTGAGATGAACCAAAACACTAACTCCAATGGCTGAGATCTTGAGATCAATGGTTGAGATTTATTTAAGTAACTTAAATCACTAATACCAAAAACTTAGGCATTTCTCTTAAATAAACCCCAATTAATCTAAAAAGACATTCACTTTAATAAATGACTTTAATAAAGTGAATTTCTTAGGTTCTTAAAAGGCATTAATGACGATTTCCATAAATCAGACACAAACTCGTGGAAATAACTCTCTGAGCTACAAATGTTAACATCTTGGACCAAGTAGGGCTCCATCAAGTTGCCTCGTAACCCTCCTAAAGGTGTAGCTTCCAAGTTGAATTCCTGAATTCCACCTCCCCAAACTCCCAAATTTTGGATCTCCCAAATTATTGGACAACCATCCATGTTGAGCTACATCCACAATGTTCCATCAAATTGTCTCATTACACTCGTAAGGGTATAATTTCCAAGATTCACAAACTCTTGAACCATCTAAACAACCATCCATGCTAATATTTATCTACCTTAGATCACTTCCTGTCTTCAAGGTGTGGGCTTCTTATGTTAGTGATTTAGCTCTAGAGGCACTCTGCATGTTTTTGTCTTATATGCAGAAGTGACCATGCACTAGCTAGGCTATTTTACTTTGCAATGGTGTTTTATAAAGTTTTAAAGTGACTCTTACATAATGGTACTTTTTATAAAGTATTTCATTCTTTTAATTTTATAAATTTACTTTATGAGATAAAGTGCACTTATTTCATAAAGTAAAAGGCGACTTTATTAAAATTAAATGTAACTGCTTTTGGAGGGAAATTTTCTCAACCATTGATCTTGTAAAGGCAAAATTTAATCTTGGCCTTTGGATTTAGGGATTGGGGAAGATGAAAAGTCACTCTCAAGTTATAAGAGAGAGCCTAGGATAGTGTGCAAGACAAGGAAAGCATTTCCAGGAGTGATTATTTTGGCTGGGTTACTTTCAGAGAGAGAGAGAGCTGCATTTTTCTCAAGTGGGCACAAATCCCAAGGAGAAAAAAATTCTCAAGTGGGCACAAATCCCAAGGAGTTGGGCACGTTTCCCAAGGCATTTATTTATGTTGAGTCATATAGTCTGTACTGTACCTGTTGGGCACGATTTTTGAGGAGCGTATAGGGTACGGACTGTTGGTCACACATTTTGAGGGCCATACATTGTAGGGATTGTTGGGCACGGATTTCGAGGTCTATTGGGCACAAAAGTCGAGGTGGGTTATTGTTGTACAGGTCATACAGTCAACTGGGCACAAAAATCAAGGTGGACACAAAAATCAAGGCACTAATACAGTTGTTTACCACCAAAACCAACTAGGTTGACAACAATGTACCATGCACATATTGGATGTGCCTTGAACATAAAAATGAAGTAGTTAATGATTATATCAAGCAAGGCAGCTCTTCTTCTCTTCCTCTCTCTATGAAATTTCCGCACCCATGCGGGGGATTTTGTAAGGATATGTCAGCATGAAGGTCTAGTTTTTTGTAACTTAATCACCTAAGACTTAGTCATTAGGGAAGTACTTTCATCGAGTGTTTTTTCACTTGGATAATTAAAATTTCTTTTAAGAGATTTTAATTATTTGAGTTTTTCACTCAAAATTACCTCCAAAGTAGTGAAAGGTGTTCTAGTGATCGAGTCCATGGGGTGATTGGGGCCTATGAATGTTCTATATTACCATGCTAAACATTATCCAGAGTCTTGCGGAATTTCATTAAGTTTTACATAGGTTTTTTTAATCTTTGGTCATTAAAAATTGTCACTCAAGACAATTTGTTGTAATGTAAGAAAGAGTTACTTGGTCTTTTTTATGTTATATAGGGGTATGGGTACTCAAGAAAAATGGCATGAAACCCCCTACACCCTTGGGCCAAGTTTGAAGTCATTCGGACAGTATTACTATGGTTTTGGTCACTTTTGTTCAGGTCAGTCATGGAAATCATAAAATTGGGCATATAATTAGAGAGCCAAATTTTGGAAAAGTGACTATAGTCACTTGGGGTGGCCAAGTAAAGGTTCTAATGTTTGTATGAGGTTCCAAAAACAAATTTAAGACCCAAAGAGGGGCCCCCAAGCAAGCATGTAACAAGTTTTGAGTTGCCGACTCTAGGGGGGTGCCCCCTTCTCTCTTTGATTGGTTGGGTGAGCTAAAGTCAATGGAAGGGGCCCCATTATGGTGGTTTCCTCCCCGTTTGACATAGCAATAAGGTTAAAAGCATTAAATTGGGGGTTTCTCTCCCCATATTTGAGATCCCAAACCATGGTTTTGCCCTCCTTGAGCAAATTCGCCCCACTCTCTCTTGGGGCCCTCTCTCTCCCTTGTGACAATTGACTAGCATGCAAAGAGCCTCTCTTTTTCATTTTTCCTATTTAAGGAGGCTTCCCCTCCTCATTTGGGTTACACACACACACCCTCTCTCTTGCTCATGCTCTCATTCTTTCTTTTGCTCTCATTCCATAGCTCTTGCTTTGGCCACTGTAATTTTCAGTCATTTGGCTTTGTTAATAAAAAATCTTTGGAGGAATCCGGTGTCATTTGTGCTCATTGATAGTTTGCTTCTATGCTCAAGTAACTATATAAGCTAGGGAGACCACGGAAGCATAATAATTTGCTTTGGTAAGATTTATGGTATTTGTATTCCATAGATTTTATGAGTTCTCTTTCTTGTAGCTAAAGAAGTTCATATCTTTTTTAGTTTGAAATTTATGATTTATTTGTTCATCATTTGGTTCTCACCTCTTTGTAGTTTGGTAGCAAAAATCTTGTCAGTTGCAGGTATACGGATTGAGGAGTGGGATTCCAAGCTTGGATGCCCCATTGCTTGGTTTTTTGAAGAGCCAAGGACAAAATTTTCTTTTTCTTTACACATAAATTTCTTCATTTAGTCTTTCTTGGTTGGGTTCTTCAAGTCTGCTTTTTACTCATATTTACTCAAATTATCTCAACATTATTCTCTTGGAAACTTTGTATAAATTTTGTACCTATATTGCACTAACATACTAACCTCCCCAAAGTGATTTGGGGCATATTACATCATTTTCTGTTCGCTGGTTTTTAGCAGGTTGGTGACAAAACAGGGCAAAACTCTGCCTAATTCCAGCCATAGAAGAGTTTTAAAGCCATCCCAAAGGAAGAGCTTCAAGGCCATCTCAAGAAAAGGGAAAAACATGGTTTTTCTCACTCTCTTTAACTCTTTCTTTATGCTGAAATTTCAGCCTTTGTAACAAGTCCAAGAGAGTCTCTTGGATTTGATTTCTTGCTTTGAATTTTCACTTAAATCAAGTCTCATTTATTTGTTATCCATTGCTAGCAAAAAAAGTTGGGCTTGCCCACCTTTGTTGATTGGTGTGGGTTTAGATTAGTCAAAGTTTCATTTTGTTTTTATTTTCTTGTTTATTTTTGCCCGCACCTTGCAAGTGATTTGGCTATGCCATCCTTGGAAAATCGTATCGGCTAGTGTTTTTTTTTGTTATTTTCATTTGCCCACACCTTGCAAGTGATTCAGCTTTGCCATCTCTATGAAATCGTGTTGGCTTGTATCTTTCTTTCTTTTATTTTTATTTGCCCACACTTTGCCAGTGATTCGGCTATGCCATCCTTGCAATATCGTGCTGGCTTGCATTGTTAATAATTGTTATATTCTTCATTTCGTTTAAAATAAACCTTGCCCCAATCTTCGCCCTATATTAACTCCCCTTGTCGGTTGGTCCGACCCTGGGTGACAAGAAAGGGAGAAGATTTGAGTTAACTAGAATAATAGGCATTTCAATCCATTATTGCAAGATTGAGAAAAAGAGGATTAGTGTGTGGAGCTAGAGGGGTAGAGGTCGTTGGGGCCTCGTGGCACTCTGTGTCCTCCTGTTGAGCACCCGGCTAGTTCTTGAGACTGACTTGTGGAGCTAGGAGGGAGCCTTGTGCTCTCTTGTTGAACACCCAACAGTTTCTCTCAGTTGAGGGATAAGGGTTGGAGGTAGACACATTAGTTAGTTGGTTTATCTTCTCATGCAAACACATTAATTCCCCTAAGTTGAAGAAAGACCTTAAAATAAATTAAAATCTATTGGACCACTTGCACAACATCACGATCTTTCGTTTTATTTACTATTGCAGTCATCGTTTATTTGGTTTTGTTCTACTTCAAGCTCATCTCGTACACTTTAGTTTATATGCTTAAAGTATTTTACATTTGATGAATGTTGTCTTTTGATTATTGTGGTGAGCGAATGATTTAGAGCAATTTGTGCATTTTGAAAATTTCATTGTAATCTTTGTTTGTGACTCCATAGCCCGATTCAGGCAGGCACTGGTTTAGTAATACTATATTTTTCTTGCAATTATAGTTGGTTTACGAATAAAGAGAGATTTGCTTGTCATTTGAAATTGTTGCATTTCTGCATGATTGATTGCCATAAAGTTTGAATTAATTTATTCATCTTTTAACTCCTAAAACACAATCTTTGAAATTTAGTAAATAGGGACTACACCCTGGACCTTTTTAGGAGTTGGGTTTAAACAGAGGAGTTAGGAACTAAGGTGACATTGGGTTCTAAACTTGTAGTTTCCCTCGAGAAACACCTAGTGGTTGGAAGACTTTTCCACAGTCAAGTGTGTTTTATGCGGCAACAATAGTCATTTAATGCTGATATAAATACTACTGTAAATTAATTTTTTTCTTGATAATGTTGCAATAAAATTTCTCTTGGACTGGTTTTCCCCAAGCGGGGTGGTTTTCCAAGGTCACATTGACCAAATTTCTGTTGTTTTATGGATTTATCAGTCTGCAATTTAATATGTGTTTTTTCTGCTACTACGGCTTAGTTTCAGTGCTTCAACTTGTTGGGTTGTTGCAGTGTAGTTAGACTCGGACTCGGCAAATACTCGGTTGGCTTGGGACTCGGTGACTCGGATAAGACTCGAATAAGACTCAGCAAAGACTCAGTAAATATGAAAAAAATTAAAAATATAGTACCTTAAAAAATAATATATAAACATATATATTAAAAATTAAAATTTAATGTATAAGCATATAACAATTCAAAAAATTGATAAAAAAACATAGCAATGCATTTTAACGAGAAGTGTTTTCTCACTTGAAATCACAAACTATAATTATTAATTACAAATTATAAAAACCATAAAATTATTATAAAAAACATAATAAGAAAATTTCAATAATTAACAATTATTAAAAATATAAAAAAAAAATGAAAAAGCAAATTGTAAAAAATACACTATCATCATCCTATCCTAACCCCGAGCAATCACATTCTTCAACCAAACTACCAATGGCAGCGTCAACGCCTTACATTTATAAAATCCAAAGTATAGAAGTTCAATGGGAAAAATTAAAAGTTAAAAATGCTCAAACCAGTCACATCCTAAGTGCTCAGACCAGTGTTAGCGACCTTCTTCAATGCGCACACTCCAAAATTCCAAACACACAGACAGCTGATAAATTGATAATAGCTAGGGGACAAATGAGAACAACTCGAGGGAAGCCAAACTATTCAATGAGATGACAGGGGAGAGCGGTGTTGTTTTGGGGGCTTATTCCCTCCCCGCATTCCCTCCAAAACCCAAAAGCGATGGTCAAACAGTCAACGGACTCGCAAGTAAGTAACGAGTTCAACAAGTAAATGACGAATGCTGCGAGTAAATGACAAGTTCGGTGAGTGGTGAGTTTACCCTGCGAGTATGTCACAAGTACTCGTCTTGGTGGTCGCTCGGCAAGACTCGCGAGTATTCAACGAGTTTGACTACACTGGGTTGTTGATTTAAATACATGATAAGTACTTTTATTAATGACAAGTTTTAAGTCTGAAATATGGGTAAACTAAGTGTTTGACAAAAGTCTAAAATTTTTGTCAATATTTCTACATCTTAAGATGCAAAAATCTACTATTCTTCAATAAGGTCATCGCCATTGAATATCTGGTGGATCTTCAACAATGGCTACATCTCCTTTCATAAACCTGAGAGCACAAGCTATGTGACCCATCTTCTTGCAACTTGTCGACGTCATAATAAAAAAGAGCTAGATCACAGAATGATGAAACCCCAGATTATCCAATTGAAAAATATTGATAAAGACTCTTGACACAAATGTTACTAAATGTAAGTTAAACTATTGGAAAATCATTGAGAAACTTAGAAACTTTCAACTATAAGGATAGAGACAAGCTAGCAGATCAATATCTTAGTTGTGATCATTTTTATATCCACTCTTCTTCTTTGAAGATGAAAATGGTTTTCCTACACTTACGATCATTTTTAAACACCCCTTCGCATTCAATGGTTATTGTCTTGACAACACGGCTCCTTCCCTTCAATATTGGATGGCAACTCCTTGACAACATTTTGTGAGAATTCAATCTTTCAATCCAACCTATCTAATTCTCGAGATCATCATTTGATGCAAGTGAAGAGCATATTTAATTTTTCAAGAAAAAATCAAATATCTAATTTACATGACTAGTCCTAGATTCACTCCTACTCTAGTACCATATTAGAAAAGCTAGAAAAACACACGAGTGAGATACACATAATAACACATTATGATGTTATAAGTAACTAGTGCAATTATTACATAGGAGTTCACCTCCTTATATATGGTCACTCATGGAGCAAATCATTTCCACTTATGAATATGGGATAGATTTACTTTACACAAAAAGTACAAAAAAATAACTAAGTCATAAAGAAACTTTTATTACAATGTGTAAGCCTTATATCCTAACATATTGTCTTTATCCTTTTCCCATTTCCACCCCTTCCAAACACTATAATGACCATACATTTTGTTAAGACTTACTCTTCCTATATCACCTAGAAAAACCATTGCATAACCTTACAATCTTACTTAGGATACACCCTTGATTTGGAGAGCCAATCTAAAGAGAGAGGAAGGGCTACTGAGGTGATAGTGGGTAGCCTTCCTAAATTGCAAAGACTAGCTCCTTGATGCTTGGGACTTTACATCATATAGAGGTGCAAGATTTTGTTGTAGCAGGAAGAATATCTTACAAGTGACCAATAACCATCAAGGGGTTGATAATACACCATGTACCCCAAACCCATGAAGCACCCCCAAACATGGTATAAACACTTTCAAAGTAACCTTGAAAGCTAATATCCAAGTGTCGTAATTTGGTCCATATGATTTTTCTAGACCTTTGCAAAAGTCCATTATCCTCTGTATGATGCAATATACCGTAATTATAAACATCATGTTAACAAAGGAGGAAAAAATAACTTAACATCAAATAAATATTAAATTCAATGCAAGTTAAATTTCATTTAAAAGCAAAATGCTTAAAAAAAAGTATTGCACATTGACAATGGCACATAGGAAACACAATGGGTCCCTCTCTAAGAATTGTATGAGATGAGACAGCTCAATCAGCTGCACTCTCTACATTCACAAAAAAAGGTGAGATAAGGCAGGTTCAATTTGTTGCACTTTCTACATTCACATAAGGAGGACAACGGTACTTTTGAACAAAGAATTATATCATGGTGGAAGAAACCATGCAAACATACATTTTGGAGAACAATTTTGCAGATCATGGAGGGTGAGATAAGCAACAAAAAACAATCTACAAATATCAATTTTTTGTAGAGAAAAATAATGACCCCTTCTCGGATCATGTCAATTTACACACACACATAAAAAAAAAAAACTTCGCAACAGAAAACAATCTCTAAATATCATTTTTAGCAGAGAAAATGACCACTCGTACCCAGATCATGTTAATTCTCTCTCTCTGTCTCTCAATCAGGCTTATGCATATTGATATCGGTGATTGATTGGATGATTTATGTCTTGGACAACTATACAGTTCAAGGCACATGCCCTTAGTTATTAATAAACAAAAGAGAGAGAAAAACATAAGAGAGACTATTACTTATGCCCATGGGCATACTATTATTTATTGGTCTCTCTATCAACTGAGTAACAGAGGTGGTCAGATTGTATTCATTAGAACAGCATGTGTTTGCAGAGCTCAGGGAAAGTGAAAAGTGTATGGTAAGGAAAAAGGGGATACCAACAAATCCAGTGTTGTGCTTTTGATCTGGGTGGGGGAGTTATTCCCGCTCTAAAAGAACCCAAGATCCAGGCTCTCTCATGAGAGCATTAAGCCAAGTCTAGCTCTGATACCATGTGAGATTTTAAATGAACATGACTATGCTAAAGAATAAAAAAACATAACGAATATTAAGAAATGCATGTAGGGCGATAGATCTTATGAGATATATCTTGTAATGATTATACAATAAATAATAGTGTATAAATAAACAATGTTTAGATGACATTGGAAAAAAAACCATGTTTAATTGCAAAAATTCATGAATGTACAGAAACAACCAATCATAAGCCTGTCATCTAAAAAATAAAGTAAAAGTAAACTTTATAATTATAATAAAGTGACAAATTAAACATAATAAATCAACATTATACATCTTAGCAAACACCAACACAAATTTTCTGAGGAAGGGCTTGAAAATAGATTCATCGAGCTTTGAAATGCGGAGGGTACATGAGTAAGCTGAAAAGGCATCACCAAAAACTCATAATAACCTTCACATGTTCTAATGGTTGTTTTGGGGATGTTTTCTTCCCTCATTCTAATATAATGATCCAACTTAATAAAGAAAACTGCTCCCTGCAATCCATCTAATGAATCATGGATGACAGGAATAGGAAACCTATCTTTAATGATAATTGTGTTGAAATCTTTATAATCTGGTCTCATATGGCATGAAGAATCATTTTTGCAAACCATCACCACTAGTGAAGAGGAAGCATTTTGGCTAGGTCAAAGGATGCCAGCATCTAGCATTTCTTGAACCATACACTCAATCTCACTCCTCTAGGCATAGGGATATCTGTAAGGTAGAATGATAGGAAGGAAGCTCACCAAGATGAGTTAAATAGTGTGATCGTGCTCTCGATCAAAAGAAAGACATTTGGGTGCCTTGGCAAACATCTTGTAATGATTGTCAATAACTCTTTGGGGGTTCAAGGACACAGATCGATTAGATGTTTGAACATCTAGTGAGCATAATTGTGCAATTAGACGCAGATGTTCCTTGTTTAACAATTTTGTCATGTCCTTGGAGCTTATCACTTTAAATGGTTTTTCTCACATACCTTTGATTTCAATTCCCTTGCCTTCCAAGACAAATCACATGAGAAGCTCCTAAAAAATCATAGCCAATATTCCCAATGGTTTTAACCATTGGACCCCTAAGACCACATCAACACCACCCATTTGGATTGCAATCCATGGGTTATCCAAGAAATAATCCACCTCAATGAACTTAACACTATGGCACTTCCCTATATTTCAACAATCATTACTTGAAACACTAGTTGTGGATATATAAAGAATGTGGTTAATGAAATTATGGGTACTGCCACAATTAATCAACGTCGTTACCTTTTTCTTGATATATCCTTCCATGTTGTAAGTTTGAGGAGTGTTAATGCTAGCCAAAGCATGACAAGATATGGTTGAGGTAGTATCTTCTAATTCCGGACATTGAGAAGGTTCCAGCTTGTTCTTCTTCCTCTTCACAATCTAAATACAATAATTTGTTCTCACCACACTTATTCCCCTTAATATAATTACTATCTCAATTGAAATATAGTCACTTTCTCTTCTTTTATCCATTTGTAGATTGAGTGAGGATAGGAGTGGGAAGATTGTGTTGCCAACTCTTTTGTACCATAGTTGGATTACCTGAGGAGCCTCCAGTTGACAAACATGACCAATGTTTGATTCCAGTGTATCAGATGATCTGCCTTTGTGTCTAGCCAGTTTTGGCTAGTCAGTTTTCTATTTGAATAATTTTGACCATGGCCCCGCGGGGTTTGTAATAAAATGTGCTAGTAGGGTGTTTTGAGTGGTTCGGTCTCCTGAGACGTAGAATTTCAACTAAGGTATTCCAGGGAGTTTTTTGCCCTTGACAATTATGCTTTGCCTATAGCCGAGTATAATTGACGAGGTTTTCTCCCGCTTCCTCCAAAGCTGGAATGCCCGATTTTGAATTCTAGGCCTTAGGGGGTTATTAGAGCCCAACTGAGTGTATATAAACCTACTAGGCATTATTAGAATAGAGCATGGTCATGTCCTAAGTCACTAGGACCCTCAAAAATTTCCGAAAAAAATTTACCAGACGAGTTAAAAAATTATTTTTTAATTTTTTAATTTTTCCTAAGTTTTTAATTAAATTTTTCCATAACTTAAATGGAAAAATTCAATTTGTAATAAGTTAGTCATCTGGAACCCAAATTCTGTGATTGAAGGCTCTAACCTTAAGCCAAAAATCATTCTTGATCAGCCAGCCAGTCAGATCCAACTTTCAGATCATCATTCGGCCACATAACGCATATTTTCTCAAAAAATTAGTTTTGGGGAAAATATTGATTAATTAATAAAAAATGATTACTTTGGAGAAAATCCAAATCTCTCCAAATTAATCCGAATTCGGCGAAATGAAATGCAAAATGACATGGCGATGGGCATTTATGATGATTTGAGTTAACAAGAGGTAGCTTCAGTCAGCATTTAGTGAGTATTCATGACACCTTCACTTAGCAAATTCGCCCTCTTCAGCTGGCTCACGAATTGGAGGAGGTGGAGAGCATCCATTGGATTGATGTTTTGATCGAGGCGGAACTGGCTCTTGCACTGATGACTACTGGGTAGTGGCTCCTCTATACCTAGCATCCGCTTCCTCCAAACCTAGCAGGTGGTTCTCCTTCACAAGCTCACGCCCCTCTCTCCTCAAGAGGGCGTCTTCACACGTGTGGCTTCATCTGGTGGTGGTTTTCAATGTTTAGGGTTGGAGTGGGGGCGCCTTGCCTAGGTGGAGGCCTCCCCTCACTCTTAACTCTTCATCTTCAGGTCTGGGCTCTCAGTTAGCTTCCAAGCCGGTTAGGTCAGGGTTTTTGGTTTTAGGGTTTTGGGTCTTCTCTCATTGTATAAATAGAGGCTCATTTAGCTCTATTCAGATGGAACTTTTGTGCTGGAGTTACTCTGCAAAAATTGTAATAAGCTTTGCTTACATTTGATTAATAAGATTTTCGACTTTGGAGGTCCATCTCTCTTTGCATGTGGTGAATGTCCTATGGTTGAGGTGATACTATTCCTAAACCCTTTACTCTTTTTTACTTGAATGAGATCTAGTTATGTGTTAAGCTCAAGAGGACCACTATTGGCACGGTAGAGTAGTTGTTTGTAGTTTCAATTCAGTTATTTATGCAAAGTAGGTTCTAATCTTGATGAATATGAGTAGTTAGTTATACGTAGTATTGATCTCGATTGAATTTCCTTCGCATACTTTCCATATATATGATCTCACTTGTATCTGAGTTTTGGTATTAACAGGTCACAGGTTAAAGAAAGGTGTGAGTTCAGCTACATCCAGCCCAAGCTTCAAGCAACCTACCATTTAACACATTGTGATTGCAGGGCCTACAAAATCGGTCTCTTCCCATTTGAAAGAAAGTCGGAGTCTTCCTCCATCTCTTGTGTTCCATCCACAAGAAACTTCTTTCTTTACCCTTCTTCTTTAATTTTTTGTACTTGCTCATAAATAGATCCAAGTTTCAAATGTTTACTATTTCAGATATATTTTTAGGGCCTTTGCTAGATCTAGAAAAAAAAATTATGCTTTGCATGTAAAAATTCAAAAAAAATTCCAAGTATAAAATTTTTTCCAAAAATTTTATAAAAAAAAAAATTTGCATTGTCTTTCATACCATATTTTAACAATACATGTTTGCTGATTTTTTACTTTTGTGACAGGTACAGCGAAAATGCTAGCGAAATTCTGAAGAAGCAAGCCCTAAAAAACCATAAATTCCCTCTTCTTCTTTTCCCCTTCTGCAGATTGCTCCAAAGGTCTTCCAAGAGTAAATAAAGAAGCAAAAAAGGCAGCAAAAGGAAAGCATTGTAACAAATTAATAAAGAGAAAGTGGGATTACGGCTCCCACACCCCTCTTCCCCAATTTGGGGGAAGCTTGTATCGTCTCTCCATTTTCATGCTTTGCTTCATGTTTTGCTAAAAGTAGAATAGAATAGTTCATAATCTTTGAAAGTTTATATTTTCATTAAAGTTAGATAGGTTAATTGCTTATTAGTTTATCATTCATAAAAAGTGAAGTAAAAATGTTTCTTTGATTATTTACTTAGCTAATGCATAGTTTCTTTACTGTTTTACTTACCCCCTTGCTTTCCCGATTAAGGCCCTAAAAAGCCTGAAAGAGACTCTTGGATAGTTTAGATCTTTGTGTTTCTTTTAATTTTAACAAATTAATTAAGTCTCTTGAACTTGCAGTAACACAAGTCAAGAGCACTCTCTATCAGAGAGCATTGTTAGAATTGCATATCCTTGCATTATGCATTTAGATTAGATAAGTCTCTTGAACCTTTGTCATACGACAAAGTCAAGAGCGCTCTCTGTCGGAGAGTCTTAATTAATTAACTTAATAAAATTTGCAACGCACACCCCCATAATTAATTAACTTCGTTTTCTCCTTGACGGAGTATGCTCTGACCAATTTCAAAAACGGAGTACCCAGAAACGGCATTGGATTTCTAATTTTGCAAGAGAAACGTAATAAAATTTACACCCCATAACCAACGCACCGGCGTTGTAGGGAATTTTCCTAAGTTCTTCTTAGTAGAGGCGTCGGAACTCCCCACTATCTAAGCTTCTCAGCTAGCTGGTCAATCTTCGCCATACCAGCCTGGGATACTGGGCAGGCCGTCATGCCTTCAACAGATTAAACTTGGAATGTTCTCCTGGCTTTTGACGAAGCTTCGTTGACACCATAAGCAAGATCACTTAAAATCCTTAAAAATATACCAAGAGCACTTGCACAACCTAATATTCACTAGTTCTATTTCAAGACTTGTTGTTAATTTCCTTACGCATTTCAATATTTTGACTCCATAAGGCACTGGTCTTTTAATCTGCATAATTGTTATATTTGGATCAATTGTCTATGGCCTTTTTAATTTCTATCTGTGAATGCATATTTATGAAGTCTTGAATTATTGCTTATCTTTTAATCTCTTGCTAGCAACGTGGATTGCTTTGATTTATGTGTCAAACTCATAATAAATAAACACCTTCAATCACTATAACTCCTAAACAACACCCATCCGCATTCGTAACCATTTAAAACACTTTAACAACATTGAGCCATAGAAAACTCTTTGTTAAGGACTACCCCCCTTGGCTTCGTTAGGAGTTAACCTAAACGAAGGAGCTAGGAGTAGGTGACAGTACCTAGCTCTGTGCTTGCCCCCAAGGTTACGCCTCTCCCATGTTCCTAAGTGAGGAGACAGCTTTCGAAAAGTTTCTGCTGCTGGTGTGTAATCGACGGACAACAGATTGCACTCTTTGTAGGTGTTAGTGTTAGTAGCAATCCTTCTTGTAGCCATATTTTTGACACACTAAAAGTCTTCTCCAAGGATTTAGGCTCTAAGAGAAGCATATCATGTTAAATGCTTTGCTTTGGAATACCCATAAAGGGATCCATCAAAATATCCTCTAGAATGTTCTTCACTATAACACTCAACTTTTTGAAATAATTGAATTTGCTCCATGTTACCACTAAAAGTGGCACTCAAGTGATCAAGCCCCAAAGCACAAGTGCAACCTTGAGAGAAATAAGAGGGGTTGTCCATTGTCACCACAACAATGCCTCTCACTTGAGGTTGGTGCTCCTTCGGCACAAGGGGAGTATCCTTAGAATAGGATCAATAAATCTATGCCATGGAGGCTCAAGGTGATATGAAGAGTTAGCTTTAGCAAAACAAAAATTATAGCATAGGAAATTAAAGTGATGGAGAATGGAGACTAGTGCCTATCCAACTTGGACAAATGGAGTCAATACAAGAAACCAAGGCACTCTACTTATGCACATGCATAACACATAAAGGGTGGTCTTATTTCAAGTTAACTAAGCATGATATACCTTTCACTGCAAGGACATCACATAATGAATTAATTTAAGAGCAAAAACAAGAAGAGATTTGAATAGGAAGCACATAATCAATTAATTAAAGAGCAAAAACAACAAGAGATTTGAATAGGAAGCACCCCATCCAACCATCTTCATATCCATGGATAGAAGGTGGAGCGACCTGGAAAAATGTGCATGTGCAAGTTAGTTAGGTCTCCTCAACCTATGTGCCAAAACATGATGATAACAAGGACCACTCCACTAATTCAAGTACTCAACCACTCAAAAGATGCCAAGTCAATCCCAAAATGTCCAAAACCTCTAGGTCGTTCCACTACCAAAGTAAATACCATTTGCCAAGTTATCAATCTATCCGTTGGAAGACTAGATCCCCCTAAGAATATGAGCACAAGGGGTGGACTCCACTAAATTAGCCATGAAAGGTAATGAAGAATCCAGCAATGCAAGAAATGGACCTCATCTAATCAAATTGTTCCACAAATAACCAAAAGAAGGCACCAACTCCAAGATAGTGTGCTCTATGGGGCAACAAGAATAGATGAGCAAGTGTACATTGTTTGTACAAGTGGATCACCCTCAATAGGACACCTCGGAACCCACATAGTGGTCAACAAATAAAGTATGCACAAGTAGAATGTCCCTCATCAAACCAAGAGCTTCATCATATCAACCTATATCTATCAAACATTTGTGATGGAGATGCCAACTAAATAATAATTAATGATACATGTGCATTCAAATAGCAAAATATGGCTTGTTACACTGCACCTGTACCCAACGCACCTTCAGGTGTACCCCAGGGAGAGAGGGACAAATTTTCAACAAGGAGGGGTGTTATCGAACAATGGTGGTCATGGTTGGGCCCTTTGGTCATCATTTAGGGGTATTATATCTAAATGGCACTATTGACTTCCCTTTATTGAGAATTTTAACCTCGGGGTTGGTGTCAGGGGCCCCTAAGGATTAACTACTGGGTCACATGGCTCCATATCCTATTTACGAGCTCTGGTGGCCTCTGCTTCAACTACGAGACACGCGTCTTCATTCGCAACCACTTTGGACACCCTCCTGGCCCTTCAGTCAATGGGCACCTGCTCTCCCTTGCCTTATCTCCTCAAAGGAAAGACACCCTCCATGCCAGGCCATTTCATGCTTTGAGGAGGGCGTTGAGGCATTTTATAGCATTCTAGGGGTTAGATGGGGTATAATGCCCTCCCTCCAACTCACTCCAGCCTTTCGTTCGGAGTGATGCTTATTTGAGCGTGTTTTAGCGCCTAGGGATACAAATACCCCAGGTAGCCTACCGTAGGCTACATTTTATTATTATTTTCTTTTAATTTTCAGTTGACATTTTAAGTTGACTTATTTTAAGGCATCTAGACCTGGATATTTTGTAGAAAGTGAGTCTGAGGTCATATAAATAGATCTCCTCACTTTCATTTTAAAACAGAACTTACGCGACAATACACTATGCACTTGTTTTACCCATGCTAGGGCTCTTTGGATGGATGCGCTCCTCTTGAGGAAGTTTTTCTAGGTTAATGCAAGCTTTTTTCTGGTAATTCTTTGGTGAAGTTCTTTGCTTGGTGATGTTTTGAGCTGTTGGACGAACACGAGCACAAAAAGGTCAGGCTTCTCATCTTTTTGTTTGAATGTTGGTGGATGTGCACGTTCAAGTCTCAATGGTATCCCTAGCGCTGCACTTTTTCCTAGGATAGGCATTACCTTTTGTTACCGGTTGAAATGGCAGTCCAAGCCACCGACAAACATATGTGGAGAAAGTGACCACTGTCACCTTAGTCACTTCTCCAAACTTCTTCGAGAGTCGAAATCTCCTAGGGGAGAGCCCTATGTAACTCTGAAAAAGACACTTAGACACCAAATATATCTCGTATGTGTTTAAGGTTAGTGACCAGTGCCTAATGGAGTCAATCAAAAAGTGGAAGAGCTGCACTACGTAAGTGTATGTGAAATATGCATTTATTTAATAATAAGCAAATGACCAATACCAGTCTCATAACAAGCATGTAATGTCATACAAATATGGAGGATCGTTAATCTAATAAACCAATTACTTGCGATGTGTAGTGTTACGAAACAAATGTCATCCACGAGTATTCAGTTAATTTCATATATCAGTACCTTAGAGTTACCATTCCTCTAGTAATAAGTGTGACATGCAATCATAAGTACTTATCATTATCAAATAATAATTTAAAGCACATGTATATCAGTATGTATCAGTCAGGCATGCCAATATTATGACAGCAGTAGTAGTTTAGGCATTCACTTTAGTATAAGAAACAACAATATGCATGTAACCAAGCATTTACCAAACAATTTACATCAACTTTGAAAGCAAGTTGCATGTGTTTATTAGTAACAATATCATAAATAGTATGCAACAGTAGACATAACCAACATTAACAATGTCCTTCAAATTCATACCAACAAAGGATAGTGACCATCTAACTGATGTTTGTTTGTCATTTCGCAGGGTTCAATAGATTGAAGCCCAAGGGAAGGTACAACTGAGTAAAAGGGAGGGCCCAAAAATTTAGGGTGCGGAATTTAAGGTCCCGAAAATTTAGGGAATAACAATAAAAAATTCTTCCAATTCAACTTCTTTTGGGAATAACAATAAAAAATTTGCGCCTAGGTCTTCGACGTAATTCCTGTCTTGATCATTAAAAGGCTTCCACGGTTCATGCAGTAGACCATCCGAGTAACCTGGGAAGTTCGATAGTTCAAGCGGAGCAAAATATACTTCCATTTCTGCAACGGTTGGATTGTCATGATCTTTAAATTCAAATGGAATATCATCTCTGGTTCCTTCGCTTGAATCATCTTGTGTTTGGATGTTTCTTAGTGCTTCTTCCCATATATTGTCGATCATGGCCTTTCTTTCCAGTTCTTCAATACTGTAATCCCAATCCATGTTGAACGCATTGATGAACTGCATGAGTGAAGAAAAACTTTTGCGATGAAAACCCTCATACCAATTCCTGACAGACAAGTTGTCTTCTAAGTGAAGAGATAGCAAAAAGAGCCTCATTTTGATGTCTTTGTGTACGATGTTGCTTGCCCAAAAGAATTGCATGAATGACTTCACATGTGTTGTTGCATGGTACTTATACTGCTGGAATAATGGGAAAAGTGCCTTCCCACCATCTTAAACGGCATACTTGTGTGGAAATCCCGAAATGCATGAAAAGTCCAATATGTCCATCCACAATGCATAATTGGATGCCATATCGTCAAGCTTACCTGTCTTTATAGAGTACTTCTTTTAGTTTTCTTTGATTGGAGTCGTCAGGAGAGACCTGCCAAGTTAGTTAAGCAAATATTACCAAAGTACTAAATAAAACAAGGGCGTACCAAATAGATGGGATGGGATGAGTTCTTTGTAGAGTTGCCAGGTAATCCTGGAGGTTAGTCCTTTCAAAAAATGTATGCAATCATATACAATCAGGACTTCAAGACTACCAAAATGTCGTTCTAGCCCAGATAAGTCACCTCAAAAATTTGAGGCCCCTTGCAACGACGCTAAAATGTTACCGGTTGAAATGGCAGTCCAAGCCACTGACAAGCATATGTGGAGAAAGTGACCATTGTCACCTTAGTCACTTCTCCAAACTTCTTCAAAAGTCGAAACCTCCTAGGGAGAGCCCTATGTAACTCTGCAAAAGACACTTAGACACCAAATATATCTCATATGTGTTTAAGGTAAGTGACTAGTGCCTAATGGAGTCAATCAAAAAGTGGAATAGATGTACTACGTAAGTGTACGTGAAATATGCATTTATTTAATAATAAGCAAATGACCAATACCAGTCTCATAACAACCATGCAATGTCATACAAATATGGAGGATTGTTAATCTAATAAACCAATTACTTGCAATGTGTAATGTTACGAAACAAATGCCATCCACGAGTATTCAGTTAATTTCATATATTAGTACCTTAGAGTTACCATTCCTCTACTAATAAGTGTGACAAGCAATCATAAGTATTTATCTATCAAATAATAATTTAAAGCACATGTACATCAATATGTATCGGTCAGGCATGCCAATGTTATGACAGCAATAGTAGACTAGGAATTCACTTTAGTATAAGAAACAACAATATGCATGTAATAAACCATTTACCAAACAATTTGCATCAACTTTGAAAGCAAGTTGCATGTGTTTTTTAGTAGCAATATCATAAATAGTATGCAGCGGTAGACATAACTAGCATTAACAATGTCCTTCAAATTCATACCAACAAAGGATAGTGGCCATCTAACTAATGTTTGCTTGTCATTTCGCAGGGTTCAATGGATTGAACTGCAAGGGAAGGTACACCTGAGTAAAAGGGAGGGCCCGAAAATTTAGGGTGAGGAATTTTAGGGCGCAAAATTTTAGAGTCCGAAATTTTAGGACACGTAATTTTAGGGGCCGAAAATTTAGGGCACGGAATTTTAGTGAGGACCCGAAATTTAGGGCGCAAAATTTAAGTGCTCGAAATTTTAGGGCACGGAATTTTAGGCCGTGAAAATTTACAGCGCTGAATTTTAGATCCCGAAAATTTTAGGGCACGAAATTTTATGGAGGGCCCAAAATTTAAGTGTGCAGAATTTTAGGGCCTAATATTTTAGGTCACGGAATTTTAGGGCCCGAGATTTTAAGGCACAGAATTTTAGGGCCCAAAATTTTAGGAGCTGAAAATTTCGGGAGGCCCTAAATAGGCCAAATATTTGATTTTTACGAAATTTTTATAAATTTTGCAGACCTAAAACTAACCTAGAACTAACCCTAGAAACTAGGTTTTGAAAATGAAAAGGTGTGAAAACAAAGTGAGATCAACCCTAGCAAAACCCTACCTCAACCTAGGGCGTCTGGGGAGGATCGCTAACATAGAGAGGAAGAGATCCTAGGTCAAGCAACTAGCCTAAAAAACTAAGGAAAAAACCTAGAGAACTATCACAAAGAGTCGTGCCTCGACTTGCTAAAGCGACAAGAAGGCTGGAAATGGCCTATTCTAGGAGAAAATGCAACACTAGGGCTACCAATTAGTCTTGAACATGCATCATCTACCAACATTCAAATAAAGAGATAAGAAGCCTCACCTCCAAGTGTTCGTGTTTAACCAACAAATCAAAACATCACCTTGCAAAAGAATTTCATTAAAGAACACCAGAAAAAGTTGGCATTAACCCATAAAATCTCCCTCAAGAGAGGTGCATCTCTCCAAAGAGCCCTAAGAAGGGTAAAACAAATGCATAATGATTTATCCCCTAAGTTTTGTCTCTAAAATGAAAGTGAGGAGATCTACTTATGTGATCACACTCACCTTTTACAAAATATCCAGGCCTACATGCCTTAAAACATGTCAATTCGAAATTATAAAATGTCAACTTAAAATTAAAACAAAATAATAATAAAATATGGCTTAAGGTAGGCTCAAGGTAGGCTACCTGGGGTATTTGTACCCCCAGGTGCCAAAATACACTCAAATAAGTGAATCACTCTGAACGAAAGGCTAGAGTGAACTGGAGGGAGGGCGTTATACCCATCTAACCCCTAGAATGGTGTAAAATCCCTCAACGCCCTCCTCAAAGCATGAAAAGGCCTAGCATGGAGGGTGTCTTTCCTCTGAGGAAATAAGGCTAGGGAGAGCAAGTGCCCACTGAATGAAGGGGCAAAAGGGGTGTCCAAAGTGCCTGCGAATTAAGATGAGTGTCTCGTAGCTGAAGCAGAGACCACCAGAGCTAGTAAACAAGATATGGAGCCATGTGACCCAGTGGTCAACCCTTAAGAGCCCCGAACACCAACCTCGAGGTTAAAAACCCCATCAAAGGGCAGTCAGCAGTGACATCAAGCCATATTACTCCTAAAGGATGAACCAAAGGGCCCAGCCATGACCACCATTGCTCGATACCACCCCTCCTGGTCGAAAAAATGGCCCTCTCTCGTTGGGGTACACCTGAAGGTGTGTTGGGTATAGGTGCAGCGTAAAACTTTTCATTCTTGTCACCTTAGCAAACTGAGGCACGTCTCCTTGTGAGAGTGCCCTGGGGTTTCTCCTTAGTTTTTCTAGGATAGTTGCTTGACCTAGGGACCCTTCTTCACTACGTTAGCCATCCTCCTTAAAAGCCCTAGGTTGGGTAGGACTTGTGTTAGGGTAGATTTCCTTGGTTTTCACACTCTTTTCCTTCTTTAGAACATAGTTTAGGGTTAGGTTAGTTTTGTGTTTGTAGAAACTTAGGTTAGGGTTAGTTGGCGTTAGTTGGGACTGTACTAAACCTTAGGTCAGTTCCCTTGACAACCCTAGAGTCCTCCTTCTTATCCATTGCCTTAACAACTCTCTCTCCTCTACCATCACATCCCTAGAGGCCTGCTGCTACCTCTGCACCTGCTCCTAAATTCCTTCCAATATCCTCGCTACCCTCTCCAATACCCTTGCTACCCTTTCCTAAGGCATTTTTCTACCCTTGCTTCTACCCTAAAGGCCTTCCCTCTCCCTACAGGCCTGCTTCCTCCACCTCGCAGCACCTTTCTTACCCTCGGGCCTACCCTTCAACAGCTCCTTTGGCTGCTCCCTCACCTTGAATCTGCTGCTACTAGCAGCAGCCCTCCGCACTCCCTTTTTCTCCTATGCCGCCTTGGCAGCCTGCTAATTTAACCTCACTGCTGCCCCAGTCCTCTCTCTTTACCCTCAGGCTCATTCGTGACACTCCTAAAACCTTACCTTGAGGTTGCCCATACTGTGGAAGCCTTTTCCTTTTTCCACCGCAGTCTCTCCTTGACCTACACAACAAAGTGACAAAGGGTTAGCAAGGTCGAGTTGTATCCCAAAGGAAGAATCAACACTGGGCTAGGGTACCGTGGGTGCACTGTAGCATCACCATATGGCTGCACTTATCAAATGCACGTAGTCTGAAGATAAGCCCACAAACAGTATGGTTTAGAGTTGAATTGAGTGCTTTTGGTTGAATGTTCATGGTTCTTTCTTATGCTAAATGAATGTTTAACTAATATCAAACACTGATACAGATACTGTTGTTGTTCTAATATTGTCAACCCGGTGCATACTGTTGCATATCGTTTATGATTTCAATGCTAATGGATACCAGCAACTTGTCTTCATACTGATACAATAATGTGTTAAACATGGTCCTTGTTGTAATACCTGAATAGAGTACTGAAATACTTACTGTTGCTCATCATTTTCACATGACTAATGCTGCTATAAATACTAAATGTGGTGGATCACTGAATATATACATGTTGTACTTACTGCTGTCATAACTATATATCTTATTGCATGTACTGTTGTACTTGTGTTTTAGGCTATGATGTATGCTCATACTTGATCAATAACTGCACCTATGTTTTGTTGGTTACATTCTGGAACAAGTCTAACATTCGGGAGGATATATCGCTGCCATAACAACTATACAAAACATACAACCCTTTTACCCACCTTTTTAGACTCCATTAGGCACTGATTACTAACAACCTTGAAAGAAAACATTTTGGTGTTTAGTGTCCTTACAGGATCGGAATAAAGCTCTCCCCTAGGAGGTTTTAACTTCCGAAGTAGTTGGGGACAAGTGACTAAGCTGACAGTGGTCACTTTTCCCACATATGCCTACCGGAGACTAGGCCTACCATTTCAACTGGTAACATGGCTCAAAAGCCATCATACTCCAATACAGCCTATTTGGGCAAGGTCTTTAATCTGGATCGAAATGCTCATGGTATATGAGGGGTAGGAATCTGTAACTGGACTTCTTTGCCTAAGTTGCTCATACTATCCCCATACTGCACTATCAATTTATCCCTAAAACTAGACAAATAAACAATAAAGTCCTATTTGCAATCACAAAACCATTGGTACCTACAAATTGATCAAGCTCTAGATATAAGGATGCAATTGTTACCTTTTGTAGAGTTGGGACTTGGTGTAGATCAAAGATCAAAGAAGACCCATTTAGAATATCCATGTTATGGGATCATTATCGAGAAAGTCCCTCATATTGATCTTGGGAATGAACTAATTCCTCCATCCCAAATTGAAATCATGATGGCATGGGTCTTGGAGACATGAATGATCATGTAATTTGGGACTCAATCCTCTTGTTCCAAAGATACGCTAAAATGTTTTCCATATGTGATTGAGTCTTGGTCCTCTAGTTATCCTTATCCTCTTCTTGGGGAGGAGAATTTATGAGACGGAAGCTTGTTAGTTCCTTCAGCGTGTATTTGAAAACTTCCTTGTTTACCATCTCTTGAGATCATTTGTGCTTACAATCTTTTTGAGATCATCCTTGCTTAACATCTCTTTGACAACATCTTTCAAATTGTGGAATTCCATTTTACTCACCATATTTTAGGATGTCAACCTTCCTTGCCATTGTAGTTTCAATGCTTGCTATTTTTTCTTCCAACTTTGACATTTTAAATTCCATATGATGGGCTAAGGTTTTGTATGGTCTTAAGGGCAAGGAAGGGAGTGTCATGCGCTGTAGTTCTCTAGTATACCGTTTGGGTTTATAATTCGGCTAGTCTTTCAAAGCGTTGACTAAAGGAGGATGGACTGTAACCTTGGACATTGTTACCCCTCAAATTATACAAGGTTTAATTCAAGGGGTAAAGATGTTGATAATCCCAAAGAAGTCCAAAGTGTCGTTTGTCCAAACCAAATTTGTAAATGTATCATCATTGTATCAGTTGTCCATGGTTATATTGTAAAAGCGATGTAATTGAAATGTCTCTTGTACGTAAAAGGCCAGTTATAATCTATAATTAGCTCAACTATGATGGTTGTACCGAGGTAAGTGTCTCTTGAGTGCTTTTTTTACTAAAAAAATGTACATCTTCATGATCGTAAATTTTTGGACTTTTTTTACTCATAAAATCTTCCAAATAAAGAGCATGCCTTGAGTACCTCCACCTTGAGCAATTGAGCCCTAGAGTCCAGAGTCAATGTAATGTATCACATCTCATGTATTTGATAACCATGGACACTAACGTAATGTCAATCAAGGTCTAGAGTTTTAGGAGTCCCTCTTGCACATGGTTGAATGATAACAAAAGTGGGTTTGTGATTATAGCTAAGTTAAAAATTAGAAATGTCTTTCCCTAGCTCCAACTTTGGGTTTAATAATCTAATTTCTCATTAACTTTATAACTCAAAGATTCCCCCTTCTCATGCTAAATACTCATCATTGTTTATGTAGTTTCACGTATCCCCATGCAACCCACCTAAGAACCCCTTCTAGCCTAGCGCCCTCATTTTTAACCATCCAAGACGATATGTTAGACCTTCCGAGAGGCTTCAAGAGCCTCAAAACCTAAACACCCCCCTCCTAAGGCAAATCGCCCCTCCTTTCACACGTATGAGTTGTCTCATCCTTTGCTACACGCATACAGCTCATTCCTCCCTTTCTTCATTTGATTCAACCCTCCTCCATCTTATTTGGACCCTTCCTAACCATTTGGTGAGTGGTTAAAGGAAGCTAAGGCCTCCTTTGAGCAACACGTGCCAATGTTCTTCTAAATATTTCCTTTTGGGACCAAATTATTCCCTCTCTAGGTGAGGCACTCCTTTTTTACTTGTCTAAGGATTGTTTTAGCCATTTACTATATTTTATTCATTGTTTTACTATGTCAAGAGGGGTTTTAGTTGAGTTTGACTCTTGCTAGAATAAATATAGGGTTTGAGTCAAAAATAATAATTGTTTAAAGAGAAGAGGTTGAGTCTCTAATCCCATATAAAGAGATGAACTCTCTCATTTTCTTGCAAAAGAGCAATCTTTGTAAACTAGAAGAGCATTCTTAATACAAATCATCTTTGCCTTTAGAGGTAAAGACTTGGAGGTTCTTATTTAATGTGTGGCTTTCTTCTTGCTATTGTGCTTATCTATTGGAGGTAATGTTGCTAACATTGTCCATTTTATTTCTAATCTTGGGCCATTGAAGGGATAGTATTATCTAGTTGGATTGAGCTAATGGTAAGTTTATCTCTATCTTAAATTCAATTGATATTGTGCATTAAATGGATGTTATTTTTTGCATTGTTACTTTATTTGAATGGTGCAATACTAACCCCCTTTGTGTAGGGTACACCCAAGAAAAGTAAAGGAGGGAGTCTCTCATTCCCATTGTGATTGCATAACACCCTCTAATACATCAATCGAGGTGGCTCCATTTGCCCTAGGTATTTGCCACTAATCTCTTCTTGCAACCATCCATGTAAAAAATAAAAGAAATATTGTTATTTCTTCTTTTGGTGAAATCAACTCACCCTAAGGTAAAATCTTTAATAGATTTCACATAATATAGATATATTTGATTTTATTGCATACCTAAAGTTTAGATATATTTCAAATCTGAAATATATATCATGAAAACATCATAGATTCAGATTTCTTAGCTACTCTTTGATTTTAAATGCGAAGTATAGCTTTCATTTGAGTAACTAACTTAAGTTTCAAATCTGGAATTTTCATCCAAAAGGCTTAATATTCAATTTTCAGATTTATTTCTTCAAGTCTTCATATGAAAACTTATAAAATCTTATTTGTTTCACTTACATATTTTTCATATTGAGATTTTATACTTACATTTCACAAGTCTTTTATATCTTTTAAATTTCTGCAATCTTGAATTACACACAAGTGTAAACAAAAACCAGATTTAATACTCTCAGTGCATAATTATTTATCATTTATTTCTAAGTTATATTGTCAAATTTATGCATTAAATTCCAACAAATAATATCACTCTTTATTGCAGAATTTAGTTAAGTAAAAGAAAAAATTTCAAGAATATCTTCGGTCATTTACTTAGCATCTTAATTCTCGAAATTGTCCTTAAATTTTTGCATTTTATTCATTTTCCAGAATTGTCTTTTCTCTTGTAAATCCAACACCTAAATAATTACTCAAGTACAAGAGGAAATAATAGTTGGTTTACACCACTCTCCCTTTAGTATATCACAAAGTGTTAAAGATAGTGCAGCTGCAAGACCCATTCTCAGGGAGAATGGTACCCTAGTCAGTTAACTAAGGGTATTGGTCAATAAACCAGGCAGAGTAAGTCCCTAGAAGGTACCCTAAGGCCCCCAACAGTCTCCTGGGATTCTTGGTCTGGGACCAAGCAGGTTGAAAGTCCCTAGAATGTGGCTAAGGTCCCCAGATGCCTCTAGGGTATCCTGGTCTGGGACCAGACAGATTCATGGTCCAGGATCAAGCAGATTTTGCAGGTTGAGGCAGAGACTTCCTGGTCTAGGACCAAGCAGATTCTTGGTCTGGAACCAAGCAATTCCTATAGGTACATACCTGATCAATTAACCAGGTGGATCTTGGTCATTTGACCAAGATAATGATGTGTGATGTCATCTTCTCGTAAATGGTTATTGCCAGGTTGTTTCTCAAGGGACTGGCCACCCCTTGATGATGTCACTAGCACTTGACCTTTAGGAGCAGTGTGGAGGGCCAAAGAATCACATCATCCAGTTTGGAATTTCCTTATACAGTGATGATAAAACTCATAGTTATTGTATGGAACACGTGCGTACAATATCTCTTGAGAGAGAAAGATTAAGGTCCTTGGTCTCGTTTCCCTACCTTGATTGTACACCTTGGTCTTGTGGGTAAAAAGGGTTGCTTCCCCACCTTGAAGGCACAACTTGGTCTTGTGGGTGAAAGGGTTTCCTTCCCACCTTGATGTGACCCCTATTGTTGACTTGTGATCTTATGTTTCCCTTTTGGTCTTAGCAC
The DNA here is from genome assembly GCA_001517045.1 of Pseudotsuga menziesii. Classification (NCBI taxonomy): domain Eukaryota; kingdom Viridiplantae; phylum Streptophyta; class Pinopsida; order Pinales; family Pinaceae; genus Pseudotsuga; species Pseudotsuga menziesii. Next base: position 111,726 of record LPNX010229936.1, read on the forward strand.
CCATATTGGTTGTGGTACCTTGACCCTTTTGCTATGATGACTTAATTTTATTGTTTTTATCTTGTATGACCATTTAAACATTGGCACCCTACCCTAATTCAATATAATATTATTTTATGTTAATTTTGGTAAATCTCCTAAAAGGTAGGGCTAGAAGTTGAACCTTCTAGAAGACCTTTCAAGTCTATAAATTAAAAGTCCTAAACTCATTTCATTCATGTCTTGATAAGAGCAATTTGGAGATCTTATCCTATACCTGCTCTAGGGTTCATTGCTTGACGTCTAGGGTTTTTTACTATAGTTTGTAAGCTGCCACCACCTCTTCTTCAGGCTATAAGGCTGCCACTACCTTATCTAAAGTTGTGGTTGTTGTTTGTACCCTTCTTGTTGCTCCTTAAAGTGGGTTGTGACTGTGGTGACCGTTTTGAGCCCTCCTGGACAGGCCGTGGCTGTTGGTGACTGTTTTTGAGCTCTCCTGGGCAGGCCTAGACTGTTGGTGACTATTTTTCAGCCCTCCTGGGTAGGTCGTGACTGTAGGTGACTATATTGATGCCTTAGGGCTGGGCTATGACTGTATTGATGCCCTTAGGGCTAGGTCGTGACTGTGTTAATTCCCTTCTGCCGATCCATGACTGTGTTATGATCTTTGGCAGCTTGTTAAGGCTGGATCATGACTTGTTTGGATATCTCAGACCTGATTTGTGACCTTATGGATGCCTTTTGTGCTGGGTCGTGACTTTGTGGATGCTTCTTGAGCTGGGTCATGATCTCTGTGGGTTGTTTGGAGAGAGTTGTGACCTTTGGACAGAGCTGTGAAATCTATGGGTTGTTTGGACAAAGACGTGGCTCCTGTGGACTGTTAGGACTCAGCCTTGACCTTGTTGGGTTGCTAATATATGAGTTGTTCCTTGTGTTAACCTTCTTGAACTGGTTGTGATCCTGATGGTGCCTACTGTGATCTTTATTGAGCCATGTAGGGCTACCTTTGATTCTAGTTTAGCCTGCCATAGAAGCAAGGGTTTGAAAGTCCATCCTCCTTCCTGGATTGTTTTGGTTAACACTTCAAGGTTTGTATTTGTCTAACTTTACCCTACTACAACCCCATTATCTCTCTCTTGTTGAAATACTGTAACTTCAAAGGATATTCTAAATGTATTTTATTGATGTGACCCGAGGGAGATGTTATTATTCCTCCGTTGAGGTGTTACTATTGTAATTGGTCATCATAAGGACATGAGGTAAAGCCTTTATTGTAAGTCGAGTCATTAGTACCCTAATGAATAATATAAAATACTGTTTTAATTCTTCCTAGGTGAAGTCAGCCCAGACAATTTAGTGGGGCCGACTTGTTTAGGGGAAAATTCAGTTGGCTCAATGTGTATAAATAGAAGAGTTGTGCTTCTTATTTGAACACAGACTCACTCACTTGTGTAGCGCATAGGAGAGAGAGAGAGAGACAGAATAGCAAGGAGGAGAATACCTATTTTGGGATTATATCTTATACATCTTGTACAAAGGAAGTTTTGTTGGGTTTTCTTCCCCTTGAGGGTTTCCCAAGATAAATACTGTGTCTATCTTGTGATTGTGTTTCTTTCATTGATTCTGCATATGCTACTATTGTGAATTTGGATTGAACACTAATGATATCTAGTCTAGCATATGAAATCTTAACATGGTATCAGAGCTTAGCTTGAATAGGACAACTTTCACAAGGTGAAACTCTCTCTCCTCTCCCTCCGAAAGAAATTAGGGCTTCTGCAAAATTTGGAATTTGGAAGATCTGCTACCATAAAAAGTTGTGCCTCCCTAGAGCGCATCTATTGAGCCCAAGATCAAAGTTTTTGGGTGGTTGAATCTCCGGGAAATCCAAACCCTAGTTTGGCCTTAAACCAAAAAACCTGAACCAGAAATTCTGCAGAGCTGCAACCTCGCAAGTAGGAGTTGACGGGTGAAGATTTGGGATCTCCATAAATCAGTTGGACCAACCAACTCGCCTCGGTCAAGCGCATCTCCTGCTAAGGTCAGCCTTTCATTTTGAGAAATTTCAATTTTCAGTGACATACTAGACAGGATGGCCTCAAGCACTAAGCTTGAGGACAAATTGGAAGGCATAGAAAACTTCCTGGCATGGAAGTATAGGATTGGTCTCGTTCTCAGAGAGAATGGCCTTGAGAAGTACATCAAGGATGAAGTTGCAGAACCAACAGAAGTTGAAGCTAAGGAGAAGCATGAACAAGACCTAATCAAGGCAATGAGGATCATTGTTGATTCTATCAAAGATCACTTGATCCCTCAAGTGTCATCTAAGAAGACACCAAAGCAGATGTATGATGCACTTTTCGGAATGTATGAGGGAAGGAACATCAACAGAAAGATGAATCTAAGAGCTCAACTAAAGGGCACCAAGATGAGCAAAGGAGAATCAATTCAAGATTACTTCACAAGGGTCTCCCAGTTCAGAAAGCAACTAAGTGCCATTGGAGACACCCTTGATGAGGATGAACTAGTTATGACTGCTCTCAATGGTCTCACTAGACCTTGGGACTCATTCATACAGACTTTGTGTGCCAAAAAAGAAAGTATGAAGATTGGCATAGTATGGGAAGATTGCACTCAAGAAGAAGCTAGAGTAGCTAACAAAGAAGCTCTACTCAGAGAAGATGATCGGGTTCTAGCCATCCATACTAAAGGAAGAAAACAATCAAACTTCAAGAAGGGTAATCATAAACCTTCAAAGAAGAATTACTCAAAGTATCAATGCTACAATTGTCATAAGATAGGACACCTTGCCAGAGAGTGTCCATCACCAAAGAAGAACAACAACAACAAGAGACATCATGCTCATCTAGTTGAAGATGAGGATGAGGAAGAAAGACCTCGAAAGAGACTAACAAAAGAAGAAGATGTAGATGAATATGTACTATTCTCTGCACTCTCTGGGTCTGTAACACCCGGAGAAGACACATGGCTTATTGACAGTTGTGCTTCAAAGCACATGACAGGGAAGAAACAATCTCTGTCAAGACTTGAAGAACAGAACTCTCCTTAGAAGGTATCATTGGGAGATGACTGTCAATATCCCATCAAAGGTATTGGTGAATCAAGCTACAAGCTTGACTCTAGTACTTCCATGAAGATGAAGGAAGTACTGTATGTACCAGGTATGAAAAAGAACTTACTTTCCATCTCAACTCTAAATAAGAAAGGATATAGAGTTGCTTTTATAGATGGACAAGTACTTATGTGGTCCAAAGGAAAGACACTTGAAGATGTTGTGGTCATTGGAGAAGAAGAAAGAGGACTATATAAACTCAAAGGAAATCCAGAGACAACCCTTGTCCATGAGACTACCAGCTCAAGTGAACTGTGGCATAGGAGGCTTACTCACATCAACTACAAAGCACTACCCTATGTGAGAAAGGTGGTAAAGGGTTACCAAATCTGAAGATTGGTCATGAGGGAACGTGCAAAGGATGTGCAAGAGGAAAGAACAAGATGTCTGTGGTCTTATGCCCTCCATATCATTAAGTGGATATGAATATTATGTCACATTTATTGATGACTATTCAAGAAAGATATGGATATACTTCTTGAAGAACAAAAGTGAAGTGTTCAGGAAATTCAAGGAATTCAAAGCCTTGATAGAGAACCTTTCATAAAAGAGAATCAAGACACTGAGATCACATAATGGTGGAGAATACAATTCAAAGGAATTTGAAGCATTTTGTAAGGAGGCAGGAATCAAGAGGGAACTAACCACGAACTAACCACTACCTATAATCCCTAATAGAATGGTGTTGCAGAAAGAAAGAATAGAACCATTATGGAAACAATGAAAACCATGATTCATGACCAAGGCCTCCCCATGCACCTATGGGCTGAAGCAGCAAGAACAATCGTTTATGTGTAGAATAGATTATCTCACAGTGCTCTTGGATTCAAGACTCTTGAAGAGATGTATACAAGAAAGAAACCTGAAGTGAGACATCTCAAGATATTTGGTTGTCCAGTGTATGTGCATATTCCAAAAGAGAAGAGAACCAAGTTGAATCCTTCTGGAAAGAAGGGAATATTTGTTGGATACTATGAAGTCTCCAAAGCCTTCAGGATATACATCTGAGGATTCCATCATATCAAGATTAGTAGGGATGTAACATTTGATGAAGAGACAGCCCTTAAGAAATCTAGAAGGTGTCATCTTGAAGAAGTACATGAAGAGGATGTACCTCCCAGAATGGTAGAAGCTGAACCCTCTCCTGAAATGGTAGCATCTGAAGATCATGATATGCTAGAACCTCGGGAACCCCCTACTATGGATATCTCTCGAAAGAGAAAACCCGCTTGGGTAAGAGAAATCATACAAGAAGCAGAGAGATATGGAGCTCCAAAAGGCTCCACAAGAACAAGCACAAGATCAAATCCATACTCCAGTTATGTAGCTTTGATGTGTGACCTTGTAGATCAAGAACCCACCAGCTATGAGGAAGCTGCACAGAAGAAAGAATGGGTTGAAGCAATGACAGAAGAATACCAATCGATAATGAAGAATGATGTTTGGGATATAGTACCCAAACCAAAAAACAAGAGTGTGGTATCTTTGAAATGGATCTACAAGATAAAACATGTTGTTGATGGAAGTATTGAAAAGTACAAGGCAAGATTTGTGGCTAGAGGATTCTCTCCAAAAGAGGGGATTGATTATGAAGAGACATTTGCTCCAGTAGCAAGGTACACTTCCATTAGAACCATCATGGCACTTGCTTCCATGATGAAGTGGGATCTACACCAAATGGATGTAAAGACAGCCTTCCTTAATGGAGTGATTAAGGAAGAGGTTTACATCGAACAACTACAAGGATTTGAAGTCGAAGACAGAGTGGCTCATGTATGTAAGTTGAAAAAGGCTCTATATGGACTGAAGCAAGCTCCTAGAGCTTGGTATGGTAGAATAGATAGCTTCTTGGCAAGCTTGGGCTTTACCAAGAGTAAAGTTGATCCTAATCTTTACATGAAGGTTATGGATGATGAACCAGTCATACCATTACTGTATGTGTATGATCTATTTCTGACTGGAAATGAGAAACAGATCACATATTGCAAGAAGAAGCTAGTTGAAGAATTCGAGATGAAAGATCCTGGATTGATGCATTATTTCCCAGGGCTAGAAGAGTGGTAGAGCCCAGAAGGAATCTTTCTGAATCAAGGAATGTATGCAGTAGAAATCATGAAAAGATTTGATATGTTGGATTTTAAAGCCATGGCCACACCCATGGACACCAACCTGAATTTGTTATCTGATGAGTCATCAGAGTTAGTAGACATGAATCAATACAGACAGATCATTGGGTCATTGATGTATCTGACGAACACAAGGCCAGATATATGCTTTGATGTGATAGCTGCAAAGCATGTGATGAGGTACCTAAAAGGTACGATAGACTTGGGACTTTACTATGGTAGAGATCATGACTACAGATTATATGGATATACAAATTCAGATTGGGCAAGAAGTGTCGCAGACAAAAAGAGCACCTCAGGTGGATGTTATTGTCTGGGATCCTCCATGATCTCATGGTTTAGTAAGAAACAGTCCAGTGTTGCTTTCGGCACAGCTGAAGCAGAGTACATAGCAGCTTGCTCCTCTAGTTGTGAAGCGATATGGCTTCGAAAACTTATGTCAGGACCATTTGACATGGAGTTGGACACCACAGTGATTCTTTGTGGCAACCAGAGCTACATAAAGATGACAGAGAATCCGGTGTTCAATGATAAATCTAAGCATATAGAAATCCGATACTTTTATATAAGGGATATGGTACAAAAGGGAGCTATAAAGCTCCAGTATGTGAGTACCGATGAGCAAGTTGTTGATGTACTGACCAAGCCTCTATCTCTAGTAAAGTTTGAATATTTCCATGAAAAGCTTGCTGTAATTCGAAAAGACTTTCCTCGCAAGGAGGAACAATGATGGGACTACAAACTTTCCTTGCAAGAAGGAATGATGAAGATATGGACCCTCTTCGAAAAGGAGGAACAAGTCGAAGATATGGACTCTCCTCGGAAAGGAAGAACAGGTCGAAGATATGAACCCACCTCGAACAAAGGGGGAGTAGGTTGATAATATGGATCCTCCAGAAAAATGGGGAGTGATGATGAGACTGACATCGATGATGGGATGACAGTGATGCTCTAGCATGAAAGAGGCCAAATGCGCTTGAAGATGCTGAGAAGGTCCGACATTCACTTGTGGACAATAGTATCCTTTCTTGAGGATTGCAGGTATAACACTCTGTTCATGAGAGCGGTCCTTAATAGCTAAGGATGGCCCTGCAGATGTTACTCTCGCATGGGGAGTACCCACATTCATTTGTGGATACCGTAGAATAACACTCGCTTAGGAGTGGTCCTAACCTCAGAGGCAAGAATGCTCTACAATGGGTCCTTACGAATGACAGGGCCAATATTTACATGGGGTCAAGATCTGCTTTGCAGACATTACTCTTGTATGGAGAGTATACCTACATTTATATGTAGATGCCATAGAATAACACTCACTTGGGAGTGGTCCTAGCATTGGTGGTAAGGATGCTCTATGATGAGTCCTCACGGACGCCGTAGTATAACACTCACTTGGGAGTGGTCCTAGCCTTAGTGGCAAGAATGTTCTACGATGAGGGATGACATTTATATGCAGTCGAGATCTGCCCTGCAGACAATGGTCTTGTATGGAGAGTATGCCTACATGTATGTGTAGATGTCGTAGTATAACACTCACTTAGGAGTGGTCCTAGCTCTAACAAGCTGAGGATGGTCTACAATAAGTCCTTACGAACAACAGGGCCTGCATCTAGGTGCGGTCGAGATCTACATTCAGTTGTAGACAATTCAACTGGTCGATACTATGGACCCTCCTCATTAAGGGGGATTAGGCCGATGCAGGATTGTATCATCATTGGACCTATTTCCTAAAGTGATAGGGATTGATCATCTCGCAAACAGATCATGTGTACTACAGGTAGCGTGGCGGCAAAGGATGAAGTAGATCAAAGTGCGGTTGCAAAGGATCGAGAAGATCGAAGTGTTGCTGCAAAGGATCGAAAGGATCGAGGTGCGGTTGCAAAGGATCGAGAAGATCAAAGTGTTGCTGCAAATGATCGAAATGTTGTTGCAAAGGATCGAAAAGATCGAAGTGCTGCTACAAAGGATCAAGAAAATCGAAGTACTGCTGCAAAGGATCGAGAAGATCGACTTGCTGCTACGAAAGATGGAAAGATCGAAGTGTTGCTGCAAAAGGATCAAGTGAACATGTGATGCAAAAGATGAAGACATTGAAGAGTAAATGTTCCAGTTACTGATTGTGAAAACTTCCTATGACGTATAAATGTATTACCTCGATAATGCTAAAGATATTGTCTCTCGGTTCTCCTATAGTCTATGATGATGTTATCAGTAGAATAACCTTCTCGTTAAGGGGGAGTGTTGAAATATTGTAACTTCAAAGGATATTCTAAATGTATTTTACTGATGTAACCCAAGGGAAATGTAATTATTCCTCCGTCGGGGTGTTACTATTGTAATTGGTCATCATAGAGTCATGAGGTAAAGCCTCCATTGTAAGTCGGGTCATTAGTACCCTAATGAATAATATAAAATATTATTTTGAGTCTTCCTAGGTGAAGTCGGCCCAGACAGTTTAGTGGGGCCGACTTGTTTAGGGTAAAAATCAGTTGGCTCAATGTGTATAAATAGAAGAGTTGTGCTTCTTATTTGAACACAGACTCACTCACTTGTGTAGTGCATAGGAGAGAGAGAGAGACAGAACAACAAGGAGGAGAATACATGTTTTGGGGTTATATCTTATACATCTTATATAGAGAAAGTTTTGCTGAATTTTCTTCCCCTTGAGGGTTTCCCAGAATAAATATTGTGTCTATCTTGCGATTGTGTTTCTTTTAGTGATTCTGCATATGCTACTGTTGTGAATTTGGATTGAACACTAATGATATCTAGTCGAGCATATGAAATCTTAACATCTCTCAGGTATGCCCACTATTCCTTAATGACTTGTCCTTAAGAGATAAGGTCTGATTTGAAAATATGTCTGAGTATAAGTAAGGTCCAAACCAATATTGTTTTCACAGTTAGATCTCTTATTCGTGTTAGTTGTTTATTGTACTACTGTTAATGGTTAGGCTAGTATTGTTCTGTTTTATTGTTTATATACTGTACAGCTGTTATAATTTTTTTTCAGTCATGTAACTTTAACACAAGGATCCTTGGGAGTGTTAAAGTTGAAAGAGATGAAAATTATGTTTAAAACTATCTTGAATTGTCACTGCTGTACTTTTACTTCATTCTTCTGAGTACTTGGTTTGAATTATTGCTCAAGTTAGTTAAATTTTGAAAAATACCAATATTTCAACACTAAGTTCTATTAGAATTTAATTGCTTGTACAATTCATTGTGCCTTATTATTTATCTTGCAATTAGATTTATCTAAGTTGTGGTTAACTCTAGTAATCTAAAAAATTCAAGTTTTTATTCAAGTACACTTATTATTTCTTGTTGGTTTAGTTTCATAAATCTGAAGTTGCTCTTACATATTCATCTCTTTACATCAAAATTTGTTGAATGATTAAGGGATATATCTTATACAACTTAAGTTAATCATGTTTGAGCCTATTACAGGCTCTTGGGGCTTTGCCTTAAACTTTGTCATACACTTTGGATTCATTGTTAATTCATGGACTTAATACTAATAGGAATACTCTTGTAGATTAATGACATCTGTTGAAAGCTTTTCCTTTGAATCTAAGCTATTGTATATTGTGCATTCTTTAGTGGATTCATTGGTTAGACTCGATCATATATTGTCATTGTTATATCTTTTATTATGTTTTAGTTTCTTTTACTAAGTGCAAGTTACTTCATGAATTACAATATTACATTGTACTTAGTCTAAATAAATCTAATTGATAATTTGTAGACTTTCATATAAATAGATCATCAATTCATTTAAGTCACCCCCTAGGCTCTGGATTAAAGAGTTAAGCTTGAACTGAGAGGTTGTGTGTGCTGAGGTGACAATGACACCCACCTTTGTTGCCATCTAGGTTGTGCTAGTGGGTTGAGACTTTTCCACTCACGTACAGGTTGGGTGGTAACAGATGTATTGTTCAATTCTCAAGTATGCGAGAGTGACATCTTCAAACCCTAAGTGTTATGCTCAATGTACTATAGATACAGACAACCAATAAACGATCTAATTATGATCTTAGGTAGGCCTATTGGGCTTCCAATATATGCTAGGGTATGTGTAAGATCAAACCCATAACACATTTTGTATAATACGGTACTACTCATCAAGTAGCAGCGAATGTCTACAAGTGTATCCTATGATGACCCAACATGTATTCTCTGCATGTGTGCTTCCTAGCCATAGTTTTACCCATTGAACAAAATATCTCTGTGTTTATAGACACCGTTACATGTCTCTAGCCTAAAAATCTAATCGTTGCAAAATAGAGAAAAAAAAAACAAAATTGGGGTCTCCCATAACCCTTGAATACCAATCCTATTATCCAAAAGAGTAAAAAAAATTACCTCTATTTCTTCTTCTCAACCTTTTCAATTTTTAAGTCAACATACTTTTTAAAGCCCCAATTTGGGTTCTGCACTGTTGTCCGATATTTCACCTATTACAACTTTGCCACTTCTAATTTTTGGTTAAGAAATTTTTACATGATGTGCTCTAATATGTCCTCTCCAAGTTCCCACTGATCCCATGCAATCTGGACCTTCCAAGAGAAAGTTATAGTAATTACTAGAACCTGTCGTTTTTGCCATATTTCAAGTAAGCAAACTTGTACAGACTGCCACTTCGTTAATATTTCCCTAACAAATCTAAATTTTGGACCTAAAACACCCTGATCGATCTTCTATCCAATCCCACAAATGGCACTCGATTTGGACCTCACACTCTTCAGATATGATTGTTTTACTGAAACCACTTGTTTAACCATAGTTTGAGAACTAGACAAAAACCCTAACATATATAGTCCATAACTCAAAAAATATAGCAAACAAGATTCTGAAATTTTTGACAGAAATACCTCGTATTTCCTCTTTCCAACCCCTCAACTTTCAAGTACCACACCATTCCAGTATACTAAAGCAGCCAAACAAAGGGTCATCTACTCTAATACCAAATGATGTGTATCAAATAGCCAAATAAGCATAAAAATTATCCAATTTTGTAATTCCACGTCTAAATCAAGAAAAAGTGTAAATGAATAGGACTCTTCTAGGGGGCAACCTCCTATTACAATATATCAAATGCACAAGATAAGATGATCATTAAAATGAGCCTTCCTGATGTATATATCATTGACAAGAGGGCTAAAAACTTAAAAGCAATAATAATAAGCCAGCATAACAATAATTAATGGAATGATAATGAATGAGGGTTATGGCTAGGAGCATAACAACAAGACAGTGGTTGGCGATTACCAGGATGTGAACAATTCTGTACCTAAAGGAAAAAGGCGAGAGTCCAACCATTGCAAGAGGTAAAACCACTTTGGTAGTTGAAGAACATAGGCATTCGAACTAACTATCAATAATTCTTGGAAGGAAACCTACTTAAAGGTGAAAAGTTAGATTGATTAGTGGGAGATTATTGCTCAATTGTTTGGATTGAGAAATTAATTTATCGTTGGACTAGTCGATTGAGAGGTCGCAGCTAGAGCTGTTGAGAAAATAAGAGGTGGAAATCTTGAGAAGAATAGCAACGAGCTCTAATTTTGGAAGTCTAATCTTTGGGATGTATGAGAGATTGCCTAGTCTTGAAAATGCAGAAATGCCCCAGACCATCCAATGTGATGACAACAATGTTCGAAGAACTCTCTAAGGACTGTATTCATGTAACAGAGGTGAATGCAGAGGACAAATCATTGAAATTGATATTCTAGCTTTCTTGATGTTTGGTCTACAGTTTCTACCCCGTGAGGGTTCTCCAATTGAAAGGACTTGTGCACTGTGTAAATGAATAATTGTATTTTCTTAGCATTTATTTCCATTTCGCTGCTAGTTGTTTAAACTAATTAACCAGCAAGACATACCCCTAAGACACTAATATAACTCAACTTTCAAAGGTTGAATGTAAGATCTATTGTGTTTTCAAGAAATTTGTTTTGAGAACCATTGAGCAATTTTATCTTGGAAACAGATCAATGACAATGCAAGTTATTGAATTATATTGTCTTAATAATCCTGTGGACTGGAATTGGGATTTACCTAAATGAATCGTTGTTAATACAAATAATTGGTGTTATAAATGGGTCCAAGACCTCACTCTAATTTAGCACTCACTCTAATTTAGCAAAGGTATGTCTGATCCCAAAACATGGCACTATTAAAATAAAAGCACAACTTGGTCGAACAGTCATCGAGCACAAGATGGCTGCAAAAGCTTTCCAACACCCTCATTCGCAATATAAGTGAACAATGTCGATATTTGACATTCACTAAGATTTATTATTTCATTATGCAACTAAATTCTCACGAATTTTTGTATTTAATTCAGATTAATTTGGAACCTATCATTATATTATGTGGGTTCCTTCTACGATTCATGGTGTCTACTTCTGTGCGGAGAGTGGCAGTTAACTGCAACTAAGTACCTTTCTACTGGTAATGCAGCCTTGTCAACCTGCTTGATTTAGGGTTTAGTCTACAATTGCAGAAAGTAATCTTTCTTAGGATCAATCGTCTCTGATTGAAAGTTCTAATATGTGCCAACCAAGAACTCACACCGTGCTTTTGTCCATGAGTTTAAAACATTCACGACCCAACGGAGTACAGTCAAAATGCAAAGATCATTATCAAATACAGGGAATGAACATGAGATTAGGAGTAGTAGGCCTGCCCGAAAAACAGATTCCAAGCTACTTTCCTAGAACTTATGGTAGCTTTAGGTAATAGAGTTTCCAAATTTTATTTTAAACGAAAGTTTGTTTACAGTGGCCCTAATGATTATACAAACTAATTGAATAGCTTTAAATAGATAATTGCAAACACAAAACATTAGAAAAAAATTGTATTTTAAATCAACCCAAAGTTACCTGTGTCCGGTTATCAGCACTTGCCAGAGCAGCATTCATCTTAGGCGCAATCTTGCGAATACGAGTAGATGACCGGTGCACAGCAAAGTTAACTGCTTCATCCTCCATTGCTGTGACTCTTGATCACTTCTGATTGGAAACTGAGTAATATTCACAGCAGACTTCAATGGTTATTCAAACAACAAATGAGCATGTAAGCTCGGATTGTTTTCGAATTTTTTAATGAAAAAATGTTTTCCACTAAACTGTCCACGAAACACATTTTTTGTGATTCCGAAAAGGAATACTGACCACAGACATGAAAGAATGTGATAAGTGGGTTACCTCTGTTTTTAGCTGAACGCAGAATGCCTGATTCCAAAATAAATAAAAAACCCTGCCTTCCAACTGCTAATTTACCCCGAAACAACAATCCCAGACTGCGGTGAAAAAATAATCTGCCCTCAAACCAACTGATGATATTCAAAACAATAAATATTTAAGCTTTTGAACAAATCGCTCACTAAATGGATTTCCTTCTACCAAATTGAAAAAAATCTTCTGAAAATAAAAAATTTAAAATTTAAAAAAAAAAACTTCTTAACTTGAAAAATTTATGCCTCTTCAATTAAAATCCGGGCATACGCACACTTCTGTCTGAAACTGCAGAATACATTTCCGAATTTTAAGTGTCCATAACCCAAATTTCTTCAGGAGGTCACGTCTCCCGCCAGGAAATTATCTTTCTTGCTTCCAATCGCACGTTTTTCTTCAACTATTTCGTCTCCAGCGAGAAAAGAAAATGCTGATTTTCTGAGCGATTTTTACACGCATGTGGTTTCAATGGCCTCCTCCACTAATTCGTTGCTTCTAATCGGAATTGTGTGCGCAAGCGGCTTCTCACACTCCTGTATCCGATCGAAGAACCGGTTGCCAATTCGATGGACTTCCCCTGGCGCCTTAAAAAGATTGATCTTTTTGTAAACAAGAACATTCAAAACCAAAAATTAAAAAGTTGCAATGTTTACTTTCCTGAGTTTTTACTATAAATTTAAAAATATATAGAGACAGAAATAAATAGAACCTCCTTATTTAACAAGTGGAAATAGCAACATAGTTGCTAAGTACCTGCCTCTTAAGAAAAGTTTCAAGAAAATAGTAATAGGTTGAATATAAAAAAAAAAGTAACAATAGATGTTCTTGTACATTAGGTGCCTAGGAATTGCCATGTTTTTAATGGGAGGAATACTTCATTCTATGATGAGGATACTACAATTCTCTAGAGATGCTACAACCCCAAATATCAGCACTATATAAGATAATATGAGTGACTCTAAAGTCTTAAAGAGGAGTTCCTTGTTATCCAAAATTCAAAGATCTTTTGATTTACAATTGTTTTCAAGCCCATAATAAGCTTTCCACTCTCTATTTATGTTTTTTACAATAGTTAATTCAAGTTAAGATGATACCGAAAATCAATTCTGTGATGTTTATATAAGGTTGTTTCCTTCAAACTATTATTGTATTATAAAAAATTTATGTAAGTATATCCATGATGGATAGTGGGTTATAATACAGAAACCCAGTTTTCAGTTGTTCAAGAAATGCCTTTTCTGGACTTATCGGTTATACGGTACGCCAGATGCCAAAGGGTGAAGACCATTGGGATTGTGAATTACAAGAGTCGCATATTTCTGTTAGGTGTCATCGCGGGATTTCATCTACCTCCGTTGTGGAGTCATTTTTTCGCAGTGGCCATGTGGGAAGCCAATCCGAGTGCTGGGGAATGGAAGGTTTTGACAACAACGCCTCTTGAATTGCTAAGCGGATACGGCATAAACTTTTCGACATGCGAGCTCGTCCCTGCTTATGACGGAGAGCGGACCGTGACCATTATTGCAAGAAGTGGATGGATCAGAACGATGTTACTGGAACTGAATTTGGATACAAAAGAGTGGAACATGTTGTGTAATCATCGTAATATACCCGCAGAGATAAGTAATTCTTTTGAAGGTTTGAAGGCTTTCCATTTCAAATTAAAAATCTGCACAGCCATGTAGAAGAGAGGGTGCAGGGTACTTGCGAGTTGTCGCCCTAGGTATGGGTAATGGTTTCAGTCACTCATGTTATGCATACAAAATGTAATCAGAAAACCAGAAGGCAGAATGTAATCGATCTCACTGCTACTCGGTTCCTAAAACTCCATGGGTGGAAAGGGTTTAGGACGTTGATATATTCCTAAAACTCCATGGGTGGAAAGGGTTTAGGACGTTGATATATTCCTAAAAATCCATGGGTGGAAAGGGTTTGCCATCTATGTGAGTCTATGAGCGTTGAAGATGAAAATCACTTTCTCTTAGAGTGCCTTGATTACACCCACATTAGATTTGAATTTCATAGTATTTGTTACATTACAAACATTTATAACCTCCTAACTTGCCAAAACTATAGTGAGTTTGAAAAACTTCTTGGCAATTTTTTTGAGCATGGGAAACAAGATTTTAAAGTAAACCAAGTATTACCCTTCTTAAAATCCAATAAACCAAAACTCATCTTAATAGACGCTAATCATCATCATCATAAAACTCATAAATATCGTAAACAATTGTATTTTTAACATTAATATAATTTTTTTTACAAGTTTATCATAAAAAAATATATTTACTTTTTAATGATCAACTTTTTAAATTACATATTCCAAAAAAACTAGTGAAATTTTTTTCCATTAAAATTTTATTACTTTTTGAAATAATCCAAATTTATAATACATAATATTATAACTATAATAATTCAAAAAATTTAATTCTCCAAAATCATATTAAATAATCTTATGAGTTCATAATTTGTACATGTACACCTCTTTGTTTCATCGAATATATATATATATAACATTTTAAATTTAGTTGTTATTATAAACATAATTATATTATATTATAATTTTTCTTTTTTACAAAAGGCATGTGAAGATAAATCCTCAAGCATTTCTTTATCGATCGAAATATTATAATTAATTTACATTTTGTTTTTAACAATTTAATTTATATTAAAAAATAAATTAAAGATTATAAAATATAAAACGATAAAAAAATAGTTTTAAACGGAACGGATATGTTTTATCAAAATCAAAAGATTTATTAATGTTAAAAAATGAAAATTTGCACGTTCGGTAATAAAATTCATTGCCATTAACCCGCACACAGATATACTTGAGCCAGAGCCAGGCCACAATTGGATCTCGTTGGCTTCGAAACTCGACGATTTACTCCTCATATTTTATTAATATTTATTCTTTGAAATCATTTATACTATCGCGTTGGTACGTGTAGCCCACGGCATTTCCCAATAAGGGTTATACTGCAACCGGCAGTAGCCAGTGGTCTCGAACCCGCATCGAGGGCTTTACCTGTTTGAGCCGGTGGGAGAGATTGGTTCATCGTGTCCAGAAAGCTTAACATGGGCTCTATACCGAGATAAGAAACCCTCATTTGTATGCGTTTGAATTATCCCAGGGCTTATGGAATTCGGGCTTTCCGATTGCTTCAAAGATTCCTCGAGCGTTTAGATGAGGAGCAGTTCTGCATTCCGATACCTTTATCAATTAACTTGGTGCAGTAAGTCCGTTCTGACGATGAATTTGATGCCTTTCATGGAGAATTAGGTGTATCACAATAGTATTCATGGTCGTCTTTGTCTGTTATGCATATAGATCAAAATTTGTCAGAAAGTCTGCAAATATGGCGGATGGAAGCAAAGGCTCTGAGGAAAACACAAACCGCGCACATGCTTGATCAAAATTTGTCAGAAAGTTTGCAAATATGGCGGATGGAAGCAAAGGCTCTGAGGAAAACACAAACCGCGCACATGATTGGGAAGTCGTATCTCTTACTGCATCGGCTTATGCTGCAGCTCCAGGGCCGAGGAGTCCAGAAGAATCTCGAAGTGAAAACGAGAGTGATGTAAATCTGAACGAAAATGAATCCCCTGCTGCTATGGTTCATTCTGGTCACTTCAATTTTCCGCCCAGTCACAATGAAGACGTTCCAATTCAGCAAGGTACAGATGACAATACCGAAGGATTGGAGATTTCTTACGATGTGAATGTTGAGGACTTTTCAGAAAGTGGAAAGATTGATGAAGTTGTTGGAAAAGATGACCTTACAATTGACAGCTGTGGAAAGGATGTGAAGCACAGTGAAGAAATTGCTAGAAACGTTCAGGATTTAGAAATTTCTTATAATGATAAGATGGAGAGCTCGTTTCAGAACCTCCATCACTGCACTGAAATTCTTCGGGGCACTGAATTGTTTCGCGAAAACCAGATGCAAATTTCTGTGGTCCATGGTAAGGATATGGAAGAAGGCAAGGCTCTGAAAGGTCTCGACTGGATCGAACCTCGTCATCAACATGCATCTGTTGAGGAAGATGAAATTGTTGTTCTTGCTGCAAAATTCAGCATTTTTCATGGTGATGCTGTTGGTGTGAGCAGCTCAAATACTTGCGACGAGAATAAAGTTCTCTGCGAATCTCAGAAGGAAGTACTAGAGCAATCTTTTAGTCTTCCAAAATCGTTTTCTGTGAATGAGGATACAGGCACTGGATTATGTATTTACGAGTACAACTGCATCTCGAGTTGCCAAAGCAAGAATATCCGCACAGGAGACGATTCCTTTGCATTTGTTTTCCAACAAAGATTTTATATCGTCTATCAGATCGAATCCTCTTAGCGTCAAGTTGGGTACAACATCCTTCTCTGCAATGTTATCTTCGCTGCTATCGATCAGAACAGATGCATCGCAGCCCTGTACATGGTGATTGATTGATTGCATTACATTTAAAAAGTTGATACAATTTTCGTTTTGACAAATTGAATCTAAGGTGCGAAAGTGCTGTTACCAGAATGACACAGTCATGAAAATGCATACGTAACAACCCCGTGATGTCATAGTTGCCACTTGTCACCAGATAACAAATTCCAAAGCTGACATCATTTGTGATTGGCCAATCACAACACAAATAAATACATTTTTATTATAATTAAAAATTATTATTTATAAAATTATAAAGTTAAACATTGTAAACAGCATTTTGATTTTTTATACCTGCATTAAAAGTGAGCAACTAATACCAAAGTCAAACTCAATCGATTACAATATACCTGCTGAGGGAGGTATAAAAATATAAACATATTATTAATTGTTTAAGTAAAATTTATAAATTTATTGTAAAAGGAGATCTATGAGAGGATCAAATTTCTCTTGAAAAACTCTCTTTTTTTATAGTATAAATGTTGAGAAAATGTTTTAATTTATCTAATTTGTATATTTTTATATTTTATATATATGTCATTTTATTGTTTTTAAAAAAGGATATGTTATTTTTTCAATATATATATAAGATAGGTGGCATCTCCAAGATGAGCACCTAAGGAGTTATACATCCCTTACTGGATTGTAGAATGTCTCTCTTGAGGGCAAAAATTTATGAAGTTATCTTCGTAGAGCAAAGGTATTGAAAAAATGCATAGTCTAAAATTTCTAAGTTTTGGGTCGGAATAGGGAGATTTTTTTGGCACAATTTTGATAAAATCTAGTAAGAAGTTTTTAAAATCCAAGTTACAGCAAGTTCTGTAATTTTGGGTTCCTTGTGTTGAAATATTGTAACTTCGAAGAATATTCTATATGTATCTTTTTGTGGTCCCCGATGGTCCTACCGGGAGAACCACTTGTATTACTTTGTATCCCCATGCTTCTAATCGGAAGATCTAATAAGAGTCATGAGGTAGTCCCCTCTAATTGTAAAGGTGGGTCATTAGCACCCCAGTGTGGTTACTTGAGCCTACATGTGTAACTCGAGCCTACATGATTTAACTCGAGCCTACATGTCGAATGAGTTAATTCAAGTGAACGGATGAATATAAATAGAGGTTTGGTGCTCCTCATTTGAGACACACACTCTCATTTGTGTAGCGCATTAGTGGAGAAGAGAAGTAGCTGGAGAAGGAGGAGGATCAGGCTTTGATCTCCTTGCTGGTTTTATCTTTTATCTTTTTGGGGCATCTATATTGAGGAATCTTTTGCTATGTTTTTTCCCTTAGGGTTTTCCCAGGATAAATCTTTGTGTTCCTTTTGTATGGTTGTGCTTGTCTATCTTTCAGTGATCCTGTTTATATGCTTTTGTTATGAAAATAAAATGAAATACTGATGTCTTAGCTAAGCATATGAAATGTTAACATGGTATCAGAGCTAACCTGAGAAGAAGACATTGTGCAACTACAGAAGCTAGGGCTTCTTACTTTTTGGGTCTCTCTCCACAATCCATCAGCAAAAGTATGCTAGGCTGACTCTCCATTGAAGGGTGCATCTTTCTGTCAAAGCGGAATTCGATTCCGAGCATTTTCAGTTTTCGATGCGAAAATTAGGGCTTTCTACAGAAGAGGAATTTTTGAGTGAGACCAGCATAGGATTGTTCTCCTCATCAAAACCGAAGTTTAAAGACCTGGATCAAGAAATTTGGTCGGGTGAAACTCTGGAAAGTCAAACCCTAGTTTGACCCCAAGCTAGAAAAACCCTAAGTACTAAAACTGCTAAGTTTTGGTACATTCGCTATATCCCGAGATTGGCGAAGGCTCAGGAACTAAAATTGCAGGGGCCGAATATAAAATCTTGATGTACACTATGTCCAAAATTCAGCCTCAGATTCGCTATATTCTGGGAGATATTATCCCTCCAAGTTAGGGTTCTAGCCTCTTCTAGAATTCATCCCTAAACAGGACACCTGGGGAGAACTGCAATATCTTGGGCTACAGAGGTCCAATTGGAATTCCTGAAGATGTTTCGGAAAGGGCACTGACTGTAATTTTAGTGGTCCAAATATCAGACTAAGAAGATGAACCAGTGACACGTGGAATGCCGTACAACTTCGTTGTTCTGAACAGTCCTGTAACAGGTCACCTTGGGAAAAGGATCATAAATCCCAAATGGTAAAACCAATTATGATGAAACCTATGGTTTTGGATCAGGGACATGCGAGGTTACCTGAGTGCGAAATTTCAGACATAGAGGATTAGTAATTTCGGAGATATCACAGAAACAGTAACAGGCATTTCTACAGAAGAAATTGGAAATCTAGGGCTTCCTGTTCCGGGAACTTCCCTCCACTGTTTTCAGAAAAGGAGTACATTGGACAGCTCCATTTGAAGAGATCTATCTATCTATCCAATCAGATTTGAAAGATTCTGATTTTTGAAAATTAGGGTTTCTGTGACAAACCCTAGATCAGCGAGCTTCGGAACCAAGACGGACACCTCAAATCAGTAAGATCTAATCCTTTGCTATTTTCATTTGAGGTTCTCATTTAAAAGTGATCTATCACATCAGCTTGATGATAAGCTTGGTGAATTTGACAAATTCCAAGCCTAGAAGTATATGATCTCTCTGAAGAAAATGGTTTGGACACCTACATGAGTATAGAGGTTCCAGTTCCAGAGGGAGATAAGGCTAGAAGCCTTACACAAGAAAAACTTGGTCAAGGCCAAGAAGATCATTGTTGATTTAGTCATGAATCAACTTGTACCACAAGTGTCTCCCCAAAGACACCGAAGATGTTTGATTCCTTAACCAAGATATTTGAAGATAAGAACTTAAATCAGAAGATGGCTTTGAGAAAACAGTTGAAGAATGTGAAGATCCAGAATGCAGAACAACTTGAAGCGGTAGAAGAAGAAGTGGAGAATGCAGAAGTGGTGATAGCCACCTTGAATGGCCTCCCAGGATCATGGGATTCATTCATGCAAAGAATGTGTGCCAGAAGGAAGTAATTACTTTCAACAAACTTTGGGAAGAAGAAGAAGCTCGTCTCATAAGAAGAGAAGAAGAAAGATGGAAGCAATTGAAGATCAAGCTCTCACCATTCAAAGAAGATCCCTCAAGCGATGCTAGTTCAACCTAACTCAATTCTTAAAGAACCTCTTATCCATCTTATCATTTGGATAAGAAATGATGATTTCATGAATAAAGAAGATGACGAAGCATAATTACCAAGAAGGAGTCTACCCACGAAACAAACAAAAGATAAGTATTCAATTGTCATTTAATGATATTGTTTTGTTATGCATTTGATTATATTCAATTGATGTGTTATGCATGTTAGATTGTTTGCATTAATGACTGTATACTACTAATATGCATGTGATGGGTAAGTAGCTCATGGTGCTATACAACTCTCCATTTCTACTTATCTAGAATGAAACCTTTTTGCTGACATATTGGATTAGTGCACAATCTCAATGTTGTCCTGGTAGAGATGGAAGGCATCTATAAAATTTTCCATGAGATATGGATGAATGTTGTATTGGCTAAACAGTTGCATGATGCATAAGAATTTGTCGTTATGCATATGTTTTATGAAATAGTTCTAACCGTGCAACTGGTGCATTTGAATTGTAGGAAAGGTCATGTACAACCTCTTATAAGAAAATAAAATAAAATAAAAAGGATGAGACTTGTTCCGAAGAACAAGTGGTGACAATTCAAGATTCACTCCAATAAACATGAATCTGAAGCTCCCAGGGTCAAAGACACCATGATGGAAGAAAGAGCTTCAGAAAGCGGTAGATCCACCTTGAAGGATGAATACCACTGTGGGTACGAGAGATAACTCAAGATGAAGAAAAGAATGCTATGAAAGAAGATATGATCAAAGAATAACGATTGATCATGGGAAATGATGTATACGATATGATTTCGAGACATACAGGGAAGTACATAGTATCTATGGATCTACAAGAACAAGTGTACAAAACAAGGTTTGTGATTTGCCTCTGAAATAATAGACTATGACATGACATACTCTATTGACCATACTTACTAGAAGTATATATCAAGCATAGAACCACTTGTACATAATGAAGATGGAAGATGATACTCCACTTCAGGGGGATTGACTACAGAAGATATCTGAGTTCGACATGGTACGACATGATGGATAGCTTCGTGATGGATCGAGACTTTACTAAGAGTAAAGTGGGTTCCAACCTTCAAGGTTGAATGCAGAAGACTAGGATATGTTGATGACCTGACAAGATGAATTCATGGAAGATGTTATGATGAAAGAACACTAGAATGATATTTGGGATATAGTACTCAAACTAGAAAGCAAGAATGTGGTATCTTACAAATGGATTTGCAAAATAAAATATGTTGCTGATAGAAGTAAGGAAAGACTTGTGGCTAGAGGTTTCTATAAGAAAGAGGGAAATAATTCTGAAGAGACACTTACTCCAGGAAGCAAGGTACATTTCCTTCAGAACTATGATGGTAGTTGCTTCATGATGAAGTAAAGACAAGCCTTCCTTAATGGTATGACTGGGGAAGAGTTTTACATTGAATAGTTACAAGGATTTGAAGTTGAAGATAGAAGGACTCACATATAAGGCCCTCTGTGGCCTGAAGCAAGCTCCCAGAGCTTGGTATGGAAGAATATATAGTTTGCTGACAAGAATGGGCTTTGCCAAGAGTAAAGCCGATCCTAACCTTTACTACAAGGTTGTAGAAGATGAACCTATCATACTATCACTATATGAGGATGGTCTATTTCTGACAGGGAATGAGAAACAAATTGTAGAATGCAAGAAGAAGTCCGCTGAAGAATTTAGACCTTGGTCTAATACTTTATTTCCTAGGTCTGGAAGTATGAAGGAATCTTTCTCAATCAGGGAAAGTATGCAATAGAGATATTGAAAAGATTCAATATGCTGGAATGCAAAGCCATGGATACTCCCATGGATTCCAACCTGAAGCTATTAGTTGATGACTCATCAGATTTAGTGGATGTGACTCATTACAGACAGATCATTGGGTCATTGATGTACTTAACAAATACTAGACCAGACATTTGTTTTGCTGTGAACACCTTAAGTCAATATCTAGTTCAACCTAGATGGGTTCACTTGGTAGCTGCAAAACATGTGATGAGGACTATAGATTTTGGTCTATACTATGATGGTAGCCATAAGTATAGATTGTATGGCTATTCAGATGCAGATTGGGCTAGAAGTATCTCAGATAGAAAAAGCAGTACAACAGTTGGATGTTATAGTCTGGGATCTGCTATGATTTCATGGTTTAGCATAAAGCAGTTTAGTGTTGCTCTAAGCACAGCCGAAGCAGAATATATAGTAGCTTACTCTGCTAGTTGTGAAGCCATATGGCTTCAGAATATAATGTCAGGATTATTCAACCTAGAGTTGGACACTACCGTGATTCTATGTGATAACCAGAGTTGTGATGACAAAGAACGTTGTGTTCCCTCGTAACACATAGAAATCCAGTATTTCTACGTACGAGATAAGATGGAGATGATGATGTTTCATTATTCCCATACTGAAGATATAGATGATGTTTTAGTATTTACATACTGTAGATGCAGATGATGGTGATTCTGTATTTCTATACTGAATATAGAAATGATGATGCTTTCAGTATTTCTATACTAAAGATATAGATGACAATGCTTTCAGTGGAAGATGATGGTTTAGATGATGATGTGCTGATGAAGCCTCTGTCTCGAGTAAAGTTCGAACACTTTCGAGACAAGCTTGGTGTTGTTCAGAAAGACCTTCCTCGAAAGGGGGAGTAGTGATGTTGCAGTGGGATTGTATCATCCCTGGGCTCTTGCCCTAAAGTGATCCGATGACCTCGGTCATCAAGAATGAAGAGGGATTGTATCATCCCAGGACATATGTTTAGAAGTGATCCGGTGACTTCGATCATCAAGAATGTGGTAGGATTGTATCATCCTTGAACTTCAGTTCAAAACGGATCCGGTGAACTTCGGTCATCGAGAAGGTGGTAGGATTGTATCATCCTTGGACTTCAGTTCAGAACGGATCCGGTAAACTTCGATCATCGAGAAGGTGGTAGGATTGTATCATCCTTGGACTTCGGTTCAGAACGAATCCGGTGAACTTCGGTCATCGAGAAGGTGGTAGGATTGTATCATCCTTGGACTTCGGTTCAGAACGGATCCGGTGACTTTGGTACTCGAGAACGTGTGTTGATCCCGTAATTCCTAGAGGAAGGATTGTCTGAGTTCCACATCTGTGTTGATCCCGTAATTCCGAAAGGAAGGATCGTTAGTAACTCTGTAAAGACCTAAATCTCGTAATTTCGAAAGGAAGGATCATTGAATTGATCCCGTAATTCCAATAGGAAGGATTGTCTAAGTTCTACAGATGTGTTGATCCTGTAATTCCAATAGGAAGGATTGTCTGAGCTCCACAAATGTGTTGATCCCGTAATTCTGAAAGGAAGGATCATTAGTAACTCTATAAAGACCTAAATCCCGTAATTCCGAAAGGAAGGATCGTTAGTAACTCCATAAAGACCTAAATCCCGTAATTCCGAAAGGAAGGATCTTTGGTAGCTCCATAAAGACTTGATCCCGTAATTCCAACAGGAAGTATTGTTTGAGTTCCACAGATGTGTTGATCCCGTAATTCCAATAGGAAGGATTGTCTGAGTTCCACAAATGTGTTGATTCCGTAATTCCGAAAGGAAGGATCGTTAGTAACTCCATAAAGACCTAAATCCCGTAATTCTGAAAGGAAGGATCGTTAGTAGCTCCATAAAGAATTGATCCCGTAATTCCGAAAGGAAGGATGGTCTGAGCTCCATAGATGTGTTGATCTCGTAATTCTGAAAGGAAGGATCGTTAGTAACTCCGTAAAGACCTAAATCCCAAAATTCCGACAGGAAGGATCGTCTGAGTACCACAGACATGTTGATCCCGTAATTCCGAAAGGAAGGATCATGTTGATGATGATGATGTTGATGTTTTGATGATGTTGATGTCTTGATGATGATGATGTTGATGTTTTTATAATGATGATGATGTACTGATCGAAAGATCAGAGTGTGATGATGATGATATTTTGATGATGTTGATGTTTTAATGATGTTTTGATGATGATGTTGTTTTCATGATGACATCTGATAGAAAGATCAGAGTATTATGATGATGATGATGTTGCTGATCAAAAGTTCAAAGTGTTGATGATGATGTTGTTGATCGAAAGGTCAAAGTGCTGAAGATGATGTTGTCGATCGAAAGGTCAAAGTGTTGAAGATGATGTTGCTGATCGAAAGGTCAAAGTACTGAAGATGATGTTGCTAATCGAAAGGTCAAAGTGTTGAAGATGATGTTGTTGATCGAAAGGTCTAAGTGCTGAAGATTGTTGATGATCGAATCGGTCAAAGATTGTTGCTGATCGAAGCGATCAAAGTGCTGATGTTGCTGAAGACTAAAGATTGAAGATGAAGACTACATGATGTTGAAAAGCTTCCAATGATTTATAGATGTGTTACCCTGATGATGCTGATGATGCTCTCTCTCTCTCTCCTGTTATTGTTGTTGTTGATGTTGTTGTAGAATACCCTTCTCGTTAAGGGGGAGTGTTGAAATATTGTAACTTCGATGAATATTCTATATGTATCTTTTTTTGGTCCCCGATGGTCCTACCAGGAGAACCACTTGTATTACTTTGTATCCTGATGCTTCTAATCGAAAGATCTAATAGGAGTCATGAGGTAGTCCCCTCTAATTGTAAAGGTGGGTCATTAGCACCCTAGTGTGGTTACTTGAGCCTACATGTGTAACTCGAGCCTACATGATTTAACTTGAGCCTACATGTCGAATGAGTTAATTCAAGTGAACGGATGAATATAAATAGAGGTGTGGTGCTCCTCATTTGAGACACACACTCTCACTTGTGTAGCGCATTAGTGGAGAAGAGAAGTAGCTAGAGAAGGAGGAGGATCGGGCTTTGATCTCCTTGCTGGTTTTATCTTTTATCTTTTTGGGGCATCTATATTGAGGAAGCTTTTGCTGTGTTTTTCCCCTCAGGTTTTTCCCAGGATAAATCTTTGTGTTCCTTTTGTATGGTTGTGCTTGTCTATCTTTTAGTGATCCTATTTATATGCTTTTGTTATGAAAATGAAATGAAATACTGATGTCTTAGCTAAGCATATGAAATGTTAACACCTTGACCCTGGGGGATTTTTCGAAAACATGGTCGTCTTGGTCTATATTTCTAGACATTTCCTTGAAAAAAAATTCTTAATAGAAATGTATAGAAATTTTATATATATAAAAGAGGTTGCTAAAAGTCAAATAACCT
Source organism: Pseudotsuga menziesii (assembly GCA_001517045.1). Taxonomy (NCBI): domain Eukaryota; kingdom Viridiplantae; phylum Streptophyta; class Pinopsida; order Pinales; family Pinaceae; genus Pseudotsuga; species Pseudotsuga menziesii. Next base: position 137,001 of record LPNX010229936.1, read on the forward strand.
AGAGTAAATAGAGTTTATACGATGAAAAAAAATGTCTTGCATATTTGGATCATAAAACTAAAATCCATCTCAAAATTATGCCTATTACATGCAAAATCATTCAATCCTATGATACCTATAGTTATATTTCTTTGACAAACTAAAGTAAACTTCAAATGATAAGTGATTCTTAAACAAAGACATGCCCATAGTGGGATTCCTCTATGGATATATAATCCATTCTAGGACCAAGGTCTTCAGGGCTCCTTTGTTGTCCCTTTAAGGCTACTTCTAATTGTGGTATAGTATCCTCGTTAATTCCTTTATCCTTAACCGTGGTAATAGAAATAGGGGGGGATCCAACAAGTCAATGAGAGCTCCTTACAAATCTTAGGATAATATTATAATGCATCTCAAGATCACTAGCCATTTTCTTTGAGTTTAACTTTTGTTGTCCAAGTTCATATAACAATTCTTCTTGTTTTAACACCCACTTCTCCATATGCATGCTTAAATGTCCAATGGCCTAGTGCATACTTTCCAATGGACCAGGTATGTGCCTCAAAGTTTTCGTAAAATCCATCCCTAGTGTTCCTTCCATGACCAAGGTGTTAAGTTTTTATGGTTATATCAGATCTTATAACATTTAGCATCATAGCAGCATAACCATAAGCAAAAAGATCACTGAAAGATAGACAAGCACAGCCACAAAAAGAACACAAAGATTTATCTTGGGAAACCCTCGTGGGGAAGAAAACCCAGCAAAAACTTCCTCTATATAAGATGTATAAAAGACAACCAAAAACAATTGTTCTCCTCCTTTTGTTTTATCTCTCTCTCTCTCTCCTATGCGCTACACAAGTGAGTGAGCGTGTGTTCAAATAAGAACCACAACTCCTCTATTTATACTAATTGTCAATTGACTTTTTGCACTAGACAATTCGGCCCCAATAAACTGTCTGGCCCGACTTCACCTAGGAATACTAAAAAACAATATATTATATTATTTATTAGGGTACTAAAGACTTGACACAAGAGGATGCTTAACCTCATGACTCTATGATGACCAAATATACTAGTAACACCCTGTCGGAGGAATAATAACATCTCCCTTGGATTACATCAGTAAAATACATTTAGAATATCCTTTGAAGTGACAATATTTCAACACTCCCCCCTTAACAAGAAGGTTATTCTACTGACAACATCATCACAAGCTATAGGAGAACAGAGAGATAGTTACAACATTACATCGAGGTAATACATCTATACGTCACAGGAAGTTTTCCACAATCAGTGACTTGGAACAGTTACTCTTTATCTTCTGCATCACATGATCACTTGATCCTTTTGCAACAACGCTTCGATATTTTGATCCTTCGTATCAGCACTTCGATCTTCTGATCGTTTGCAATAGTACTTCAATTTTTTGATCCTTTGCAGCAACACTTCGATCTTTCGATCCTTTGCAACATCACTTCGATCTTCTCGATCCTTTACAGCGGAACTTTGATATTCTCGATCCTTTGCAGCAACATTTCGATCTTCTCGATCCTTTCGATCCTTCTTGATACTTTGTAGCTGCACTTTGATCTACTCGACCCTTTACTGTTGTACTTCGATCTACTTGATCTTTGCCACCACACTACCTACACTACACATGATCTATTTGCGGGATGATAAATCTATCACTTTAGGACATAAGTCCAAGGACGATGCAATCCATACCTGATCCAATTGCGGGATGATCAATCCCTATCGCTTTAGGACATAAGTACAAGGATGATGCAATCCTAATCCAATTGCGGGATGATTAATCCCTATCGCTTTAGGACATAAGTCCAAGGACGATGCAATCCTGATCCAATTGTGGGATGATCAATCCCTATCGCTTTAGGACATAAGTCCAAGGATGATGCAATCCTCCATCAACATGATCCATGAAATCGATCAGCTGAAGCGTCTACAACTAAATGTAGATCTCGACCGCACCTAGGGTCAGCCCTATTGTCTGTGAGGACTCATCATAGACCATCCATACCACACAGGTTAGGACCACTAACAAGTGAGTGTTATACTATGGTATCTACACTCACGTGTAGGTATACTCTACCAAGTAAGAGTATTGTTTGCAGAGCAGATCTCGACCGCATACACAATGTTGGCCCATCGTAGAAAATCCATACCACATAGGTTAGGACCACTGCCAAGTGAGTGTTATACTACGTCGTCCATGAGGAATAATCATAGAGAATCCATACCACACAGGTTAGGACCACTCCCAAGCGAGTGTTATTCTATGGCATCTACATATGAATGCAGGTATACTCTCCATTCATGAGTATTGTCTACAGAGCAGACCTCGACTACATACAAAATGTCAATCCTATCGTTCGTGAGGACTCATCGTAGAGCATCCATACCACACAGGTTAGGACCACTCCTGAGCGAGTGTTACTCTATGGTATCCACAACTGAATGTGGGTATACTCTCCATATAAGAGTAAGATCTACAGGGCCATCCTCGGCTAGTAAGGACCACTCTCATGAACATAGTGTTATACCTGCTATCCTCGAGAGAGGATACTATCATCCACAAGTGAATGTGGGTACTCTCCATGCAAGAGTAGCATCTGTAGGGCCATCCTTTACGAGTAAGGACCACTCTCATGGAAAAAGTGTTATACCTGTCATCCTCAAGAGAGGATACTATCATCCAAAAATAAATGTCGGACCTTTTCAGCATCTTCAGGCGTACTTGGCCTCTTTCATGTTGGAGCATCATTGTCATCCCATCATCAATGTCAGTCTCATCATCACTCCCCATTTTTCGGGAGGATTCATATTATCAACCTGCTCCCCCTTTGTCTGAGGAGGGTTCATAGTCTCAACCTGTTCATCCTTTTCGAGAATAGTCCATATCTTCGACTTGTTCCTCCTTTCTGAAGAAAGTCCACATCTTCAACTTGTTCTTCCTTTCTGAAGAAAATCCATGTCTTCGAATTGTTCTTCCTTTATGAAGAAATTCAATATCTTCGACCTATTTCTCCTTTCCAAGAAGGGTCCATATCTTTATCGTTCCTCCTTGCAAGGAAGGATCATCATCACTTTTCCTCCTTGCGAGGAAAGTCTTCAGTATCAACATCATTGTTCTTCCTTGTGAGGAAAGTCTTCAGTATCAACATCATTGTTCCTCCTTGCAAGTCTTTTAAAACTACACCAAGCTTGTCACGGAAGCTTGTTCACCACATCAACAACTTGCTCATCGGTACTCACATACTGGAGTTTTATACCTCCCTTCAGTACCATATCCCACAAGATTCTTTGTCATCTTTATGCAACTCTGGTTGTCACGAAGAATCACTGTGGTATCCAACTCTATGTCAAATAGTTATGACATCAGTTTTTCGAAGCCATATGGCTTCCCAACTAGCAGATCAAGTTGAAATGTACTCTGCTTCAGCTGTACTGAGAGCAACACTGGACTAAACCATGAGATCATGGCAGATCCCAAACCATAACATCCATTTGAGGTATTCTTCCTATCTGCGGCACTTCCTGCTCAAGCTGAATCTGTATATCCATATAACCTGTAGTCATGATCTCTACCACAGTAAAGTCCCAAGTCTATCATACCTTTTAGGTACCTCATCACATGCTTTGCAACTATCAGGTGAACCCATCTAGGTTTAACTGGATACTGACTCAAGGTGTTCACAACAAAGCATATATTTGACCTTGTGTTTGTTAGATACATCAACGGCTCAATAAGTTGTCTGTACTGAGTCATCTCCACTATCTCTGATGTCTCATCAGACAACAGCTTCATGTTGGTATCCATGGGTGTGGCCATGGCTTTACAATCCAACATATCAAATATTTTTTAATATTTCCCCAACATACTTTCCCTGGTTCAAAAAGATTCCTTCTGAGCTCTTCCACACTTCCAGCTTGAGGAAATAATGCATAAATCCAAAATCTTTCATCTCAAATTCTTCAGCTAGCTTCTTCTTGCAATTTGTGATCTGTTTCCAGTCATAAATAGATCATCCACATATAACAATAGTATGTCGGGTTCATCATCCATAACCTTAAGGCAAAGGTTAGGATCAACTTTACTCTTGGTAAAGTCCATGCTTGCCAAGAAGCTATATATTCTTCCATCCCAAGCTCTAGGAGCTTGCTTTAGTCCATATAGAGTCTTTTTCAACTTACATACACGAGTCACTCTTTTTTTAACTTCAAATCCTTGTGGCTATTCGATGTAAGCCTCTTCCTCAATTACACCATTAAGGAAGGCTTTTCTTTACATCCATATGGTGTATATCCCACTTCATCATGGAAGCAAGTGCCATGATAGATCTGATGGAAGTGTACCTTGCTTCCTGGAGAAAGTGTCTCTTCATAATCAATTACCTCTCTCTGAGAGAATCCTTTAGCCATAAATCTCTCCTTCCACCAACAACATGTTTTATCTCTCAAATCCATTTGGAAGATACCACTCTTGCTTTCTGGTTTGGGTACTATATCCCAAACATTATTCTGGTATTCTTCCATCATTGCATCTACCATGAGTTCATTCTGTCAGGTCATCGACATATCTTCCACATTCAACCTTGAAGGTCGGAACCCACTTTATTATTGGTAAAGTCTTGGTCCATATGGAAGTTGTCCATCATGTCATACCATGTCGAACTCAGAGATCTTTTGTAGTCACTCCCCCTGAATCAAAGCATCATCCTGCCTTTGCATTCTGTACTGGAGTGACAAGTAGCATTCTCTGCTACTATGTATCCATCTCAGGTTACTAGATACCAAGTTCCCTTTATCTTGAACTTTGTCGAAAAGTTCCTCTTGCACCCATCTGTGAGCTTGTTGTCTTCTATAGGTTTCCATCTTCAACATTGTAGCAAAGGTTAAGATATTCATCCCTCTAGGTGATCTGACAAGCTCCTGGGTGTGCTTTTCTATGGGTGCCTTCTGAGCTCATACAAAGCATATTCTGTACAGGTGGTTCTTTGCTTGATATATATTTCTACTGGAGAATTGTGTTTGGTCAATAGAGTATGTCATGCCATAATCTATCCTTTCTGAGACAAACCACGAACCTTGCTTTGTACACTTGTTCTTGTAGATCCATATGGAATACACTACGGACTTCCCTTCAGGTCTCGAAACCATGTCGTAGACATTTTTCCCCATGATCAACTGTTACTCTTTGATCATAGCTTCTTCCATAGCTGAAAGGGTTTGCATCAATGATGTCACCCAACTGTGTCACACAACTAGAGTTTTTCCAAGGCTTTTTACTTTGGTTTGGAAGTCCCATCATACTTTTCTTCATCTTGAATTATCTCTTGTGTCCAAGATGTTCTTCATCTCTTGAGGTGAATCTACCGCTCTCTGAAGCTCTTTCTTTCGTCACAGTGTCCCTGACCCTAGGAGCTTCAGGTTCATGTTTATTGGAGTAAATCTTGAATTGTCATCACTTGTTCTTCGGAACAAGTCTCATCCTCATTTTCTTGTAGGTAGTTGTACACGACCTTTCCTACAAATCAAATGCACCAGTTGCATGGTTAGAACCATTTCATAGGACATATGCATAAGGACAAATTCTTATGCATCATGCAATTGTTTAGCCAATACAACATTCATCCATATCTCACATAAACTTTCTAAATGGCTTCCATCTCTACCATGAAATCATTGATAATGTGCACTTAATCCAATATGTCAGCAAAGAGGTTTCATTCTAGATAAGTAGTAATGGAGAGTTGTATAGCACCATGGGCTACTTACCCATCACATGCATATTAGTAGTATACTATCATTAATGCAAACATTCTATCATGCATAATACACAGCATAGATAGGAAAGACAATTCAAATACTTATCTTTGTTTGTTTGTCGTCATCTCCTTCTGGATCAGCAGCTTCTTCTTTGACCAGTGAGATTGCTTCAATCTCATGCTTGCTTGAAAGATTTTATGGATTGTTGCTTTGGGTGGACCTAGGGTTTGACAGAGAACCTAATTTTTCAACTGAGTTATCTTTCAAATATGATTGGATAGAAAGATGCACCTCCTCAAGGTGAGCTGAGCAGTATACTCATTTTCCCAAAACTGTGATCAGAACTGCAAAATATCTGATGCCCTAGTTTTCTTCAATTTCTTTTGCAGAAATTCTTGATATTGTTTCTGTGGTATCTTCGAAAGTAATACTTCTCTATGTCTAAAACTTTGCATTGAGGTAGCCTCATATGTCCTCTTTCCAATACCATAGGTTAGAGCATAATTGGTTTTACCAATTGGGACTTATGCGAGTTTTCCCAAGGTGAATTATTTCAGGACTGTTCAGCATAACGAACTTGTACAAAGTGCCACGCATCACTATTTTACCTTCGGGGTCTGAAATGTTTACCACCAAAATTATAGTCCGTGCTCTATCTATAACATCTTTTGAAATTTCATTTGGACCTTTGTAGCCCGATATATAGCAATTCTCCCTAGGTGTCCTGTTTAGGGCTGAATCCTGGGAGAGGCTGGAACCCTGACTTAGAGGAACCATATCTCCTAAAATATAGCGAATTTGAGGCTAAAAATTTTACACAGTGTGCATATGGAATTAATATTTAGCCTGTAAAAGATTTGGCTCCTGATACTTCTCCAATCTCTATATATAGCGAATCTACCAAAACTACTAGTTTTAGTATTTTAAGGTTTTCAAGGATAAACCCTAATCTTTAATAGATGTAGTTGTAGCACTGTTTCAGATGCACAACGACTTATTTCAGGGTGGCTCTGATACCATGTTAATTTTTTATGGTTATATCATATCTTATAACATTTAACATCATAGCAGCATAACCATAAGCAAAAACATCGCTGAAAGATAGACAAGCACAACCACAAAAAGAACACAAAGATTTATCCTGGGAAACTCTCATGGGGAAGAAAACCCAGAAAAAAAATTCCTTTGTATAAGATGTATAAAAGACAACCAAAAACAGTTGTTCTCCTCCTTTTGTTATGTCTCTCTCTCTCCTATTCGCTACACAAGTGAGTGAGTGTGTGTTCAAATAAGAACCACAGCTCCTCTATTTATACTAATTGTCAATTGACTTTTTGCACTAGACAAGCCGACCCCAATAAATTGTCTGGGCCGAATTCACCTAGGAATACTAAAAAATAGTATATTATATTATTTATTAGGGTACTAAAGACCCGACACAAGAGGATGCATAACCTCATGACTCTATGATGACCAAATACATTAGTAACACCCAGTCAGAGGAATAATAACATCTCCCTTGGGTTACATGAGTAAAATACATTTAGAATATCCTTTGAAGTTACAATATTTCAACACAAAGTAACTTTCCATATCAATGAAACATGTTAAAGATTCCAATAGCCACACCCTCCATGTAGAACCTGAATTGCCACAATGAGCAAAAACCAAAGAAAATTTCAAACAAGGGTGTTGCCAAGAAGTTTTTCATGGATACTGGGCAATAGAGTTTGAGCTATAATGAAATATATAATGTATTACCTTTGTCATATATTCTAATGAAGACAATGCCTCCCACATGATGGTCTCATGTGCTCTAATAGAACTAGTCTTACCTCACATGCAGGTTAGACGCTATAGCAATCTTCACACTAGTTGAACCATGAACAAACAAACATTAGAGGGGAACGAGACACCTTGTTGCATCCCTAGGAAAATCATTTGATACCATCCCAAATAGAATTACCCCACTTTTTCCCATAATCTCCATTGATGTTGGTTTAGTGTCTCAATCGTGGCAATGCAAGTTCAAATGTGAGAGAGCGTTGAGGGCATGGGAGAGAGTTATAACACTTTGCTTGATCCCCACCCTTTAACCCCTATCCACTAGCACTTTTATCCCACCATACAAATTAATTAAATGGTGTCATTACCTATTTTTATGAAGAGGGTTTAAAATTGATGCAATGTCAGACATGAAACTAGGGTATCCAAAACAATTATAAGGTTCCCCCATTTTCAACAAAGACTCCCTTGTCTAAGTATGTCACTTGGTTTTTGCCATTATTGTTGGTATCCCTTCAAACATGAAGAATTGGACTGAATTGAAGGAGGCTATGAGACTACAAAATCTTTGTAATATGTAAGATAGGACTAATCCATCGACATCCCTTTGCTTCCTAGCAAGGCCAATGAGTAAGGAGGAGTCTCCAAAAACCATCGCTGACTTAATTTTCTCATAACATAGAATAGAGATCCCAATATAAAGAGCATGCGTTTTTGCTTGGTTGTTGGTTGTTCTCCCCAACCCCCAAGCATAGTTATATATTTATGTTAGGCCCATAAAAGGGTCCCTTCCCCCTTCCCCCAACGCCTCCCCTCCCTTGCTTTGCCACCCTTGCAAAAAAAAAATTATTATAATTTTTGTTTTAATTGAATTTTTCGTTTGTTTTATTGGAAGGTAATGTATTACTGCCATGAACAAAATTAAAATACTTGAAACATCATATTAGTGGCATTCACAATTTGTACTGAACATTCACTTTACCTGCCATTGGCTTCCATGTTATAGGGTGTTTAATTAGCAAGGGTTAGTTTATGTTGGTTGATAGGGTGGCTTGAATGCGCCCACCTTCCAATCCTCGACACACTAAATTCAGCTCTATGTATTTGTTTTCAAATCCTTCATCCCCTACCTCAGTGAGTCTGTAACCATCTCTTTCTCATTGTTCTTACTTTGGCTACAATTCTAGGCTTCTATACCTGCATCCAGCAGGATATTTACACCGAAGGCGTTTCACAATGGAGAAGAAGTCTCAAAAGATTCCTCTTCTCCCTGGCCACTAACATTTTGACACGTGTCCCCTGGTGATTGGTGATTTTAGGCAGTTGCACGTATATCTGGGTCGTCACGTTCATCATCGTTGGATTTGCGCGCATACAGTATGTAATTGAAATCTTCATGCTTCCTCCAATCCCAGGAAAGCGTGGCTTGCTTGACAAGTTAGTCAGACATTAGGATTTCAATGCACCGGCCCACTGCCAAATCCTTTAGTTCTTGAGGATGCATAAACTTCTTCTAGCGTGCTCTTTTGACGACTTAGGTTTTCTCGAAATGAAGTTTCAAGAAAACTCACCCATTCTAGGAAAGACTATTAAATGCTTAAGAATTATTTTTTCTTATGTTGTACGGTTATTCCTGGTGAAAGACACAATATTTTTTTTAACTCAAACGGGTATATTTTTATTTTTATTTTTTGGGAATATGAAGAATTCTTGGAATGACAAAGCAATAGCTAGATCAACCATTTACAATAAGGTCAGAAGATAACTTCTATAGGACCAAGAATTTAAAACAAAATTCAGAAAGGAAATTTCAGCTTTACAATATTTAGGAAGAAAATTATTCAGCATCATCTCTCACACATATAACAGTTACGGTAGTAGCTGCATAGATCAAGAATCTCCATTAGAACTGAAGCTTCCAAGAGGCAAAAGACAATCTTTATTAGCCATAGAATCGGCTTGCTTATTCAACTCTTTGAAAATGTGAAAATAACAGACTTTCTAAAAATCTGTCAATAAGTTACGAATTCGCTGCAAGGTTTTATCCAATAAAGGTTTATTGAACTGTAAGTCAAAATTTAACAGTTTTATCAAGACCTCTGAATCCCCGAAACTTTGTATTTCCTTAAGACCAATCTTCTTGGCAATTTGGCAAGCCATAAGAAGGTTGTAACACTCTGCCTGATTGTTATAACAAAATCTTAAGCCCCAACAGAAGCTAGATATTTTCTCATTTATCGGAGAGAAGATTAAGTTGCCAACACCCGCAACTCCAGGGTTCCCTTTAGATGCACCATCAAAGAAAATTGTATAAAATCCCTTACTCTTCCACCAAAGAGAAAAAGTATCAGATGATAGTCTCACACGCCAAGGAGGAGGCAACATTGGTTCGGATTTTTTTTTTTAAAACACTGGATTTCGAACTGCATGCCAGCCACTCTGACATCTTTTGTGGAAAAGAGGAAATACAGTGTTTGACAGTTTCAAAAATTTGCAGATTGGCTTTATTAGCAACGTCAACGGGGGTCCACGATCTGTCATTGAACAACATATCGTTCCTTGCTAACCAAACCGCCCACCAAACGCATTTGGGAATAATGTGTTAGGCAATCAATCCATTACAATTTCGATTGGACAATAGGATCCTATCCATCCAGGTAATAAACCAAGCCGATATCGTCATACCAGTTGGAGCAGCAATCTTGAGATCAGAGAGAACCAAACGCCAAACTGATTGGATAAAATCACATTCCACGAATAAGTGATCTGATGTTTTTGAAGCAGCTTCGCATAAGAAACAACGAAAAGGCCCGAGGAATCCACCTTTGCTCAAATCATCACCAATTAATACCTTTTGATGCATGAGAAGCCATGGAATTTTTTTTACCTCTGGCATTCCATATGAAGACCAAATCGATTTCCACATCGCCAGTTTTAGCAAGGAGGCATGAGAAGATTGGATTGCTGAAAAATCCATGTCCCATAGAAAAAAACACCAGTGGAACCCCAACCCCATTTATCTTTCAAATAGCAGTGGGCTGGAGCCAAACCGGACAGTGCTTTAATCAAAGTTGATTGTTCTGGAATCAATCGTTCTGGTATTTCCGAGAAATTCCAGTCAATCCAGTTCCCCGCATCATCCCATAAGCAAATATCGGCTAAACGAAGGAGATATTTATTAGTCATCCATAATTTAATCTCAGAAATCGAATTTATGGAGGAAAGAGGAGGATTCCCAAGGATCCAGTCTTCCCACAAAAAATTCCTTTCCCATTACTTGGAATTCTATATAAATGTTGTTGAATTAGATTTAGACTTTTCCTACACAAATTCCAAATAGCAGTACCTGTAGGAAGCTTGTCTGGTTTCAAATTTCTCAAGGATCCACCTTTAAGATATTTAAACGAAAAGAGCTTGTTGACCGGATGATTCTTATCAGCAAAAATCTGCCAGACAAGCTTGCCACCCAAGGCAAGATTAGCTAATTCAATATCTATTATTTGTAATCCACCTTCAATTATAGGTCTTTTAATAGTCTCTGAATTGACCAAATGGATTTTATTTTGATTATCTTTTCCCTTGCTCCAAAGAAAAACCCTAAGAATCTTTGTTATCTGAACCGAAATGGACTTGGGGGCTAGTAGCAATGAGGACTAAAAAATGGGAAGGGAAGAAAGAACTGATTTGATCAAAACTAGCTTTCCTGCTTTCATCAACCAATGTCCACCCAAAGAGACAATTTTGGCTTTTAATTTGCTCAAAACATCGAGCCAAAGTGAAGGTGGACTAGCACCCAAGGTCAAGGGGAGACCCAAATATTTGATTTTTACCCACTGAACAAAGCCATGGAAGCCCAAAGTATTAGAAATTTGAAGCATTTTCATATGATCCACATTCCACCCGTAAACCACACTTTTTTCCTTGTTAATCAAGGCTCCACAAATAGAATAGAATTGTTGAAGAATACCATTAAAAGCATGAGCAATATTTAATGAAGCCCCATCGAGGAGAAGAGAATCATTGGCAAAGAGAGCATGATTGATGGTCTCCACCCCTCTAGCAGCCCTAATTCCAGGAATTATACCGATAGTCATTTCAACAGACAACTTTTGGCTAAAAGCTTCAGCCATCAGAATGTAAATGAAGGGTGATAGAGGACACCCTTGATGCAATCCTCTAGATGCTTGAAAAAATTCTACAAGTCTGTCGTTGATAAGGGGAGCTATCCAAGGTCTGTCTATACATGCTTTTATCAAGCTTACAAACTCCACACTAAAACCAAAGGTGAGTAGAACTTGATACAGAAAGGAGAGATTGACACGATCAAAAGCATTTTTCATATCTAGTTTAATAATCATACCTTTCTCTTTCCTTTGATAGCTGGAATGAATGGCCTCTTGCACTTGGATCACATTGTCTATTAAATGCCGACCTTTGACAAATCCCCCCTGCTGAGGAGAGATTAAAGAACCCAACAAAGGCTTTAATCTATTAGCTAAAAGTTTAGCCATGATTTTATAAGAGGCATTGCAAAAATAGATGGGCCGGAACCTTTCAAAGGATGCAGGACTAGTTTCCTTGGGAATTAATGCTAAGAAAGTAGAATTGGTGCAACCACCAACTTTAGCTTTCCTGAGAAAGGAGGAGATCATGCGGAGCAAATCATATTTTATAACTGGTCAACAAATTCTGTAGAAGTGTATTGAAAAACCATTTGGCCCTGGTGCTTTATCTGGTTCCATACCCCAGATAACCTCCACTACATCTTGTTTTGTAAAAGGTTTAGTTAGACCTGAATTAGTCTCTGCAGAAACCAGTGAAGGAATGAAAGATAAGAAATCAAGATTGGCTGTATTGTCTGGAACACCATCCTCGAAATAAAGCTGGTGAAAATGGTTGTTAGCAGCCTGTAAAAGATCCAGTTGACCTTTGATTGCTACTCCATCTCTACAAAGAATTTATGATATATGATTACAGGAAGTTCTTAACTGGCATTGTCTTTGAAAATAGGCTGTATTTTTATCACCAGCTTGTAACCATAGACTTCTCGATTTAAGACACAAGGTTTACTCTTCATGACGAAAGGACTGAAACGACTTGACTTGTGCAAGCTTCTCCGTTGATAAAAGTGAATGAGAAATATCAGTTTTCTCCAAGTTGAATTGAATCTCTGCTAACTCTTTCACGCTTTCTTTTCTGCTGCTAGTTGGAGTTGAGAGAGGTTTTTTTATCCATGCTTTCAAAGCATAATTTGTTCTCTTTAGTTTTTGCTCCCAAACGAAACTTGGAGAGCCATCCCCATACTGAGACCAAAATTCATTGACTATATCGAGAAATCCATCGCGCTCAATCCATAATGGACTAAAATGAAACGGAATTGGTCTGTAATCTTCTTCTTCTTTCACAAGCAAGGATATGGGATGATGATCGGAGGAGGTCTTTGGTAAAATTTTAGAATAAATAAGAAAATTCTTATCAAGCAAAGTACTTTCCACCAGAAAGCGATCTAAATGAGATAAGATGCTTTCTGACCCAACCCTATTATTAGTCCAAGTAAACCGGCCTCTCTTTGGCTTATAATCAAGAAGGTCCCACGTATGAAAAATGGACTCAACAAAATCCAACAAGAGATCTTTACCCAACATGCCTCCTTTTGTTTCACTGGGGTCGAAGATGATATTTAAATCCCCTTCCACAATAATGTTTCTAAGGGACTTTGAATCCAGAAAATTAGAAAGGGAGAGCCAACACTTCTTCTTCTCGACATGGTTTACAGGAACATACAAATTAAAAAGGGCGATTGAAAGCTTGCTAACAGAACACTGTAGCTCTGGAAAGATCTAGTGTTGAGAAGCAAAAGAGGAGAGCAGGGTAAATTTATCCATCAACAAAATAGTAGCTAGGCCCCACAGGTGCCCCGAGCACTAACAACAATACCGTTATTCAAATTCCACTTAGTCTTGCTTAAGATTAGTAACGTATCCTTATCAATTTTTGTCTCTTGCAATAACAGGATTTTTGTAGATTCCATTCTCAAAAGATCTTTGACATCTTCTGATTTTTTGGGATTCCCCAATCGCCTACAATTCCATGAAGTAAGCCGCATTATTTACCTGTACCAGAAGGGATAGCTCCACCCTTTATAGGTCTGTTCCTCTTGCTTCTGCCCAAAGTCATCTCAATGGTAGCTTGAGAACCTTGCATTTTCAAGCGCTCCGCTTCTTCTTCTCTAATCTCTTTACGAGACTTTCTCCCAGTCTTTTTTGAGGACTGTTCAAATGAATCTTCATCAGAGGAGCCAGATGAGTCAACCACTTTTTTCTCAAGGATTTCAACGTAGGAAGGAGAAGAAGATAATCTTGAAGGGGAATTGTGGATTTCCTGAAGAATTGGAACACTAGAAGGTTGACTAGTAGGGATCTCTATGTTCCCAACATTTTCTTCAATTTCGCTAATATGCCCTTTAGAAGGAAGTATCTCACTTTCTTCGAGAGGATGAGTTTGACCTTCCAACGAACCCAATACAACAAACGGATTAGAGGATATTGAATTTTCTGTATCTTGTTTTGAAAGGTTCTTCTTCTCACCGGCATTGACTCTAGTCCCTGATGGTTCTCTTCCTTTCGAATTGATACCTTGCTTAGAAGGACCAACTTTCTGAATAAGAGTCCATTGCTCAGCTTTCTCATGTACAGGGGTTTCTTCAACTTTCTTCTTATAGTTCCTAGAAAAATGGCCATAACCATGACAATGGCAACATTTAAAAGGAAGTTTCTCATAATCAAGTTCCTGAATATGGAACCGATCTACCACAGTTAAATTGATCGCTTCAGGTAACCCCGTCTCTAAATCAACTTCTACACAAATTCTTGCACACGAGTATTGGTCTTTACTTTCTTCCATGTCAATGTATTTTCCTAATTTGTTTCCGATGGTTTCCAAATATTCAGAGTTCCAACAATGGAGTGGCATGTGAGGAAGCCGAACCCAAACCGGAACAACAGAAGGAACATCCTGTGTGGGATCTGTTTGTGTCAGAAATTGTTACTAAGGCTAGGGTAACAAGCCAACACAATCTCAAGAGAAAAAACTCAATTTAAACTAGGGTTTAGGGTATTGTTTATGTGTTTTTGGTTGTAAGCTTCAAGATCATGCAGGGAATACATTCAGAGTAAAAGCAACAACTAAATCATAGACATAAACTGATAAAGATGCCTGACATATCACAAAAATCCAACAAAGATACTATGCTGTGGTTCATACATTAAAAGATAAGCATTACCAGAAAATAACATAAACTAGCAATGAATTTACCATTTAAGAAGCAAAACATGCTCAATAACAAAGCCAACATAGAGAAAATGTGGGGGAAAGAGTCATATATCACATTATTTCATCAGTAAATGTATATGAGAGTTACAGTACCTATCCCTGAACAAGTCTGAAAGTACAAGCAGCTAGCAGACCTCCCGATGCTCCCAAAAATCAGAACCCCCACAATGTTCCGTTGTCCCTCTTTTATAATTACAAAGAAGTGGTTCTATTTCCCCTTCATTAGGTCGAAATTGAAACTACCTAGCAGTTACATTAACTAACTAACTCAACTAATTGACTAAAAATAGCAAATCGGATTCTTGGCAAATATGGCGAATTTCTGGAAAATAGGTGTCAAAGAAGCCTCCATATCTCTTAATTGGTGACACCTGTGTAACAACTGAGAGAGGTTTTTGTAAATGGGTCCGTGATGGACAAAAAAATCTCTTGGTTTGTAAAAATTCATCTCCAATCGATCATAATCTGCCCCGCAAAATGAACACTAAAACAGGAAAATATTGAATATTTAAACTCCCTGAAAAATAGGCTGCAAAGATTTAATTGAATCTTTCAAACCTTAACAGCTGTTGCAAAACTGAGAGAGGTTTTTGTAGATAGGTATCTCAGGAACAAAAAAATCCTTTTGTTTTCAAAAATTCCTCTCCATTAGCTCGTGGTAGGCATTTGACTTCAATCACTCAAAACAGGAAAAATAGAGCAGAATTCTGTTTCTCTTCTTTGTCTGAGTTAAATGGCTGGCCTGTTGTAGTAGTTTGTTCATCATTAGTCAAAATATCCTATCCTCTCATCCCTTTCCTTCAATTCAAACTTGAAATCTTGTTTCAAATTCTCAAACAAGTTTTGCAACTCACCATGCATCAACTCAGAGTGCTCCTTTTGTTGCCTTTAGGTTTTCTTGGAAATCCATGAGTATCTGTGTCATGACAGGATCTGAAAGGATATGCTGAATATCGGGATCTTGCATTGATTTTTCCTGTCTCTTTTTCATTTCCTTGGGGCTTATGTCTCTCCTGAAGTTCCAGCTTTTGGCACAATACTGACACTGCTGACTGCCCCATTCTCAGCAGGTGATCCAGTGCCCCACTTCCCTTTTGATTCTAAGGGCTCCAAAAAAACTATACTCCCATCTGTAAGCCCAAAAGAAAATTGATTTGGCTCTTGGGGATGAGCTGCAACAACAATTGGGTATACAGTAGAGATGGCATTATGAGGAAGATAAGCAGAAGCAGCAATTATGCACCGTAGCTTAAGCGTGTCAGCATGGAAAACTCCAACAGCACCATCACAGCCAATTATTAAAAATTCATCTTCTTCTGTCAGTGCTATTCGTTTTAACTTTGGCTCTGCACTCAAAGGTCCACGGCCACCAACACCACGCGCTTTTAAACCTTCCATGTTCCAGTCACCCAGAGCTCTTGTAACATTCAGTTAGCCGTTTAAATACCCATCATCAATAAAACCCCCAGAAGCTTCAATGTGTATTCTCTCCTATGATAATGCATGTAGAAAGAGAACTTTGCCAGCTTAGACCAAGATTTGCTGATGTCTGTCCAACTGAATCCGCATTATATGCAATGATGAGCCTGCTTTGTTTCGTGACTAATAACCACCTGAAATCGTGCTTAAACAACAGTTTACACGTGCTAGAAAACTCACCAAATGTAATTAGTCACTTCCAGATGAAAATCATGATGAAAATCTGCATAAAAATCGGAAAAACAAAGGGCCGCGATATTCTTGTAGCGCGCCCTTTGTTAAATTTTCATCCAGCGCTACAAGAATAACTTCCATGCCAAATTTTCGCTGTTTTTTAATTTTCTGCTAATTTGTCGGAGGTTTAAAAAATTGCTAGGGTAAGAATCAAGTCTAACTGACCTCTAAATACACATTAATCAATCAATTTTTGATAATATGACTTTCTTTAACCCCTTTTTAAAAATGTAAAAGTACACAAATCAAATAAAACCTATAAAAAGTATGCCCAAAAACTATCAAATCATCAAGAGAACTCCTGAAGGAGATCAAAACTAAAAATTAAAACCAAAGCTAAATTTGAAAAATGAGAAACAAACCAAAAATTTAAGAAGTCAAGCCAAAATTATACAGAACAATTACTGACTTAACATCTGGCTCCAGCTGCGGGATGAAGTCCTCCCTGCGAGGCTTCAAGAACTTGTAGATTAGTGCCTTCTGTCTTCTATCTACCTGTCTGTAAACTTCCATTGGGCTATGGAGTCATCAAGCCTTCAGTACTGATCTCACTGCAAACCTGTATCCCATCTGTAGCTTACATGCAGCCTGCTCTGCTTATTCATGAACTGAACAAAACTGAAAAAGATCTAACTGCTCATAGGAAGAGCTTATTCCTCTGTCTACTCCTACATCTAACCATTAGGAGCAAAATGCTCAAGTAAACGCATGCTTCCAATGAATCCATGTCAGAAACTGATTTATAGGCACCCTGCTGAATCTTGACTCGAAAAGTAATGAAGGCCATCTCATACAGAAAAAATTGAGTAAATGATAAAGACAATTTCCTTCTGACAGAAATATCTTAACATCTATACTGCTGAGAGAATCTAAAAAGTCAGCAACAGGGTCTTCAAAATCATAAAAGAATACCTCCTTGATTTTTTGTTCCAATTGACTGTGTTGCAGCTGCTCTTCTTTTCCTTCACAATCTTTAATATCGAATGTAAATTGCTTGATTTCTGCTAAAGGAAAATACAAATTG
>LPNX010229936.1:156218-278128 GCA_001517045.1 Pseudotsuga menziesii
TAGTCTTTTAAAAAGAGTTCAGCTGGGTACAGATACTTACAACGCTTCCGAAAGCATGTGTGGAATTCATTCAATGAGGAGATACTAGCAGCAGGAAGAGAAAAATACCAATCTCGTGCATCTTTTTCAAGTGAATACATGAACATTTTCATGAGCACATCTTCATGCTGGATATTTAACTGGACCATGCATTGATGAAATTTGATAAGGTGATCTGATGGATTATCCTCTTTGTTTTCTCTAAACCGTGGAAGATAATCTCCCCAAACATCCATAATAGGTATTGTATTTGGAAAACCTGGAATATCAGAAAAATTTAACGGTGCAAACCTTCGAGCCACAATAGCTTCCATGGACATTGGCCCGTGCATTTTGAAATAGTGGAGTCGCCAATTAATTCTTCAAGAAAAATTTAGTTTCTTCTCCTCAGAAAGAGAAAGGGGTGACAATAGATCAAATTAAATAGGGCTGCATAAAACTGGGGATGACTGAAACCTTCCAATTCTTCTAGCAGCCACTCTGTCAAACTTTGGTGAAAAATAGCCTTCAAAAATGCTGGTTTAAGTCCACCTCTTAAACCAGGAAAACTGATAAGTATCCCAGGGAAGATATGCTTCAGCTTCGTCCCCGGCAACGGCGCCAAAGATGTTTGTGTCAGAAATTGTTACTAAGGCTAGGGTAACAAGCCAACACAATCTCAAGAGAAAAAACTCAATTCAAACTAGGGTTTAGGGTATTGTTTATGTGTTTTTGGTTGTAAGCTTCAAGATCATGCAGGGAATACATTCCGAGTAAAAGCAACAACTAAATCATAGACATAAACTGATAAAGATGCCTGACATATCACAAAAATCCAACAAAGATACTATGCTGTGGTTCATACATTAAAAGATAAGCATTACCAGAAAATAACATAAACTAGCAATGAATTTACCATTTAAGAAGAAAAACATGCTCAATAACAAAGCCAACATAGACAAAATGTGGGGGAAAGAGTCATATATCACATTATTTCATCAGTAAATGTATATGAGAGTTACAATACCTATCCCTGAACAAGTCTGAAAGTACAAGCAGCTAGCAGACCTCCTGATGCTCCCAAAAATCAGAACCCCCACAATGTTCCTTTGTCCCTCTTTTATAATTACAAAGAAGTGGTTCTATTTCCCCTTCATTAGGTCGAAATTGAAACTACCTAGCAGTTACATTAACTAACTAACTCAACTAATTGACTAAAAATAGCAAATCGGATTCTTGGCAAATATGGCGAATTTCTGGAAAATAGGTGTCAAAGAAGCCTCCATATCTCTCAATTGGTGACACCTGTGTAAAAACTGAGAGAGGTTTTTGTAAATGGGTCCGGGATTGACAAAAACCTCTCTTTTTTTGTAAAAATTCATCTCCAATAGATCATAATCTTCCCCGCAAAATGAACACTAAAACAGGAAAATATTGAATATTTAAACTCCCTGAAAAATAGGCTGCAAAGATTTAATTGAATCTTTCAAACCTTAAGATCTGTTGCAAAACTGAGAGAGGTTTTTGTAGATAGGTATCTCAGGAACAAAAACCTCCTTTGGTTTTCAAAAATGCCTCTCCATTAGCTCGTGGTAGGCATTTGACTTCAATCACTCAAAACAGGAAAAATAGAGCAGAATTCTGTTTCTCTTCTTTGTCTGAGTTAAATGGCTGGCCTGTTGTAGTAGTTTGTTCATCATTAGTCAAAATCTCCTATCCTCTCATCCCTTTCCTTCAATTCAAACTTGAAATCTTGTTTCAAATTCTCAAACAAGTTTTGCAGCTCACCATGCATCAACTCAGAGTGCTCCGTTTGTTGCCTTTAGGTTTTCTTGGAAATCCATGAGTATCTGTGTCATGACAGGATCTGAAAGGATATGCTGAATATCTGGATCTTGCATTGCTTTTTCCTGTCTCTTTTTCATTTCCTTGGGGCTTATGTCTCTCCTGAAGTTCCAGCTTTTGGCACAATACTGACACTGCTGACTGCCCCATTCTCAGCAGGTGATCCAGTGCCCCACTTCCCTTTTGATTCTAAGGGCTCCAAAACAACTATACTCCCATCTGTAAGCCCAAAAGAAAATTTATTTGGCTCTTGGGGATGAGCTGCAACAACAATTGGGTATACAGTAGAGATGGCATTATGAGGAAGATAAGCAGAAGCAGTAATTATGCACCGTAGCTTAAGCGTGTCAGCATGGAAAACTCCAACAGCACCATCACAACCAATTATTAAAAATTCATCTTCTTCTGTCAGTGCTATTCGTTTTAACTTTGGCTCTACACTCAAAGGTCCATGGCCACCAACACCACGCGCTTTTAAACCTTCCATGTGCCAGTCACCTAGAGCTCTTGTAACATTCAGTTAGCCGTTTAAATACCCATCATCAATAAAACCCCCAGAAGTTAAGATTTATGATATCTGAGATCCGGTGCAATTACTCTAATATGAAAATAGTGGTTAATTTTCCAAATAGTCATTAAAGTATTATATCAATGCTTAATCAAGAAGCTGATCGCTAATGTTGTAAATAACTGAAACAAACATAACATTTGCCGACATGTTACAAATGTTAGTAACGTTACATCACGTTACAAGATCTCCCCCATACTGGGCTATAGAGCGCCTCTCGGTGCAATAACTAAAACAAACATAACATTTTCATTATATTAAGTTTTTAATATTATGATTTCACATTAGATTATTTCATTCAAGAAGCTCAATGCTAGTGCAATTAAAAATAAAATAAATTGCTAAAATGTCATTATATATACATTTTTGAAGAACAAGATTTATATATCCGAAGTGAACCTGGTTTCAAAATTAAAATGATTTAAAATATGCACTAGGGAATTAGTATCCATGGAATATGTTATATTTCCTTATAAACAAAATAAAATATTGAACTGTGATTATATGTAAATTTATCAAGAACAACATTTATGTATCCGAAGTGAACATGCTTTCAAAATAATAATAAAATTGAATATAATCACGGAATTGGCATCCATGGTATGTTATATTTCCGCTGAGGTCCAAAGTATTTTAGTACATCAAATATTTTCAATCATCCAAGAAATAAAAACTCAGTATCAAGTAATACATCTAACCATTCAAGTAATACTTCATTTGCTTGTCATTCTTGTCTGTTTACAAAAGCTTGTAGTCATCCTCTACCTCGACTGGATCCTTCCTCCTGGCCATGCCAATGGATGGTGATGACGTAGACCTCTGATCTCCTCTCCGCGAGTGTGAGCATTCATTTCCGACTGGCCGCTCCTACCAATGGATACTATGAACTGCAGTAATTAACTCCATGACCTTATTGGGAGGCTTCGATGGGATATCCAACGAGTCGAGAACTCTTGACACTGCTTCCACAGTAGTCCTGCGTTTTTTTAGGACAATAATTCTCTTACCCCCATCAAAATGTCTTCCTAATGTAATTAACATCTTTACCCTGATGGCTAGACCTGCTTTTGCATGAACAAACTTCCCAAGTAGAACAATAATTACAGACATCGTCGTTCTTCACCAGCATTCACTCACTCTGTATCTTCGAATGGTTGTTACTACGGCATTATAACGAGTCGGGTGGTTGAATGTTAACTATGAGTCTATCAAATCCTCACACACATCATCATCCAGTGCCATTATGACAACACGAACGGTCACGAGAACTCTTGATCTGATTCCTTATGCGAATATGCTAACTACGCCGCCCCTTTCTACTGTGACGTAATCATATTAATTGCGGAAGTGATTGTAAGCCTCACTTGTCATCAACCTCAAGTTATCTCATGGTGTGTGGACTTGAAATTTGTCACTTCATCGATCCGTTCTTATGATGGTATCGATATGCCCTTGACACGCCCCAGACAACAAATTTTTCATTTCCGAGATGCGACCTATGCTGTCCATTCTCATTTATCTTAAACGTTCATTTCCAGCAGCATGGCCGAATATATAAATGTTGTTATTCATAAATTTATATATAATGACAGTCTAACATTTTATTTTATTTTTAACAAAAAAAATTAAGTACATTTGTAAATTTTCATTTAAAAATGTTTGGCCTAAACAGTTTAAACACTTTCACAATTTCCATAAATAAGTTTAAGACTTTTTGAAAGAACTGTGTTTAAATTTGTTTAAATGAGTGTACGACACCACTCTTTATACTATATATAGTTCTAGATATGATAAGGGTGGTTAGAATGAGTAAGAGATAATCTCTTTCGAAGCATATCAAACACATAATAATAAAAATAAAAAATGGACATCATTATGAAAACTCGAAATGTAATGAGTGGGGAGACCTCAAAAATTCAAATAGACTATGTATCCAAAACCTCAATGGCAAAACAAATCTAGACCGTGGATCCAACGAAAAACAAACGGCTAAGATCAAGGCACGCAAATAAAAACTTCCGAAACAAATTTGGGAAATTTTCTAGATTACTGTTTTTGGCTTCCTCATTCTGCACTGCGGAAAGCGGAAGTCGGAAATAAATTTACTTAGACCAAAAACATATCCAAGTTCCGCATCCCGCTTTCTGCACTATGGAAAACGGAAAGCGGATGCAAACAAAAATTGCAAAAATAAAAAATCGAATTTTGGATTTCCGCATTCCGCTCTATGGAAAGCGAAAATCGGGAAATAAAAAAATTTAAAATATGAGACAAAGACTTTTTCGATTTCTGCATTCTGCACTACGGAAAGCGAAAGTCGAAAAAACATAAATTTTTATTATGAACTTGTAATTTCCAATTTCCGTGTTCCGCACTGCGGAAAGCAGAAGTCTCACATGATTTTGGGTCAAATGTCCGTCTCCCTATTTTTGTCTTCCGAAGTTTGGAACCCGCAAATCGAAAATCATGAAATTTTGGACCTTACCACTCCCGCATTTTATTTTGTCACCTCAATCTTAGTCGTCCATACATACTAGATCTATAGCCCAGATCGTTTTGGTCATTTGGTTTTGGGCTTTTAATTTGTTCGAAGTTACGATTTGCAGACAAAAGAAAACAACCCTTCAGGGACAAAATAATAAAGACCCCAATGCCAGATGGATTTTGGGGGCACAGATTTTGAGGGTATGGAAGGTACGAATTCAGAATTCTGTCTTCTTGTTTTTATTTGCAATTTCAATTACAATTTTGCAGGGAAATCGCACATTTGGGGGAGGAGCCGAGGCTCATGCCCTCTTTAAACATTATGGATACAAAGTGAATTCCAGTTTAGTTCTAACTACAGATTCCAGACCCATACCCAGAGAGTGTGTTGGTGTGAGGCCCTTCTCAGTACGATACATAAGCATCTTGGGGATCAACCACATGATATATTAAGAGAGGCCCCAGATGAAGAGTTGGTTGTTTTGAAGAATGAAAAAATAAAAGACCCAGATAAGAAGGATATTGAAAATCTTCTTAATACAATAACTACGCAACATTTTTCCCATCTCGTTTCAATCGGTAAACTGATAATCGATTTCTAGGAAGCTGGTGGCAAGGCCGGGACTGAAACAAGGGGAGCAGCAAGGGATGCCCTTGATGATGACATCGACATTGTGTTTGCATTTGAGGAGTAAGAGAATGACGATGACAATGATTTGGATCAGGTGTTAGAAGAGTGCCATGATGCAGAGAATGATGATGATAGGAAGGAGGGGCACAAGGCAGGTGTTATGCAGATGGGTGGTATTGATGATGATAATGACATGGAAGAAATGGATGTAGGATTGAATGTCTAGGAAATTGATGCTTATTTCCATCAGTGAAAGATTTCATAGGCTTATTATGCAATCGATCCTCAGCACAACCAGAAGCTTGCTGAGGAGGTTTTGAAGATATTAGCAGAGGAGGGCGATGTTTGAGATGTCGAAAACAGACTTGTGATGCTTTTAGATTTTGAGAAATTTGATATATGCTTCCATTTTGTATGTATTCAAATACCAATAAATTGAAATATGATTCTGCACTGGAGATGCTACATAGGAGATTTAAGATGTTGACATGTTTGATAAAGCCCAGGGTCTCAATATCTGCTTCAAATTCATTTCTCTTCTTGAAAATATTCTTCATCGCCACCTCCTTCTTGTTCGGCATAGTGACATTGTATACTTTTCTGGATGCACCAGATCCAATCACATTCTGCTCTCTCAAGCTCTTGAGAACGCACGACACATTTAAATCAAGTTGCCTTTTGTTAAAATTCGTCTTTTTCTAATTCAGTTCTTTCCCTCTTCGCTTTTCTATTATCAAATTTCTCAATTTAAAGTTGGTATTGAGACAGAGTGTCTTAAGGTTGGTTAATATGTCGAGGCCTCCACAAAACTGGTTAGATGCCAAGTTTAGATGCAGAAACTCACTCAATTCATTGATGTGATCATGTGGAAAACTTGCCCCAGATATGTTTGTTGACAAAACCCTTCCACCTTCTGGTTTCCGTCTTCGAAACTTGGAAGTCGGAAACATATCGATCGACGGAGTTCTTCAACCGCGGTTCCGCCTTCCACCTTACTCCTTCGGAACTCGTAAGTTGGAAAACTATCAAATGATACAAACTATATCCATGATTTCAGCTTCCGCATTTCGCCTTTCTGCCCTTCAGTGCGGAACTCAGAAATCAGAAAACTTAACTTTCCACCTTAGCCTTTTCTGCACTTTTGACTTCTGCTTTTCGACCTTAGATTCTGGGAATCAGAAGTTACTTTGCCTTAAAAAAATTCTGTACATCCTTCTTTGCCAGCTCAACTTAGCCTTTCACGCCGACACGGTCGCTGCAAGCTTCGTCGGCTCCACTCAGCCATCTCAGCTGACATGTATCGGCACCACTCAGATAGTTCAGCTGACACAACAACTTGTTGACGGGCATGGTGTGTAGATTGCTAGAAAATATACAAGGCAATCAACAGAAGGAAATAGTCCTATGGATACGAGGCCTTTGCATGCCGCACTGCAGAAAACGGAAAGCAAATGAAAAAAATTTGCGAAAAGAAAAATCAAAATTCCGATATTTGACACAAATAATTTTTTGATTTCTGTAGCCCTCACTGTGGAAAGTGGAAGTCGAAAATACAGACACTTTTATTACAAACTTGTAACTTCCGATTTCCGTGTTCCGCGCTGTCGAAAACTGAAGTCGAAAACACAACCGTTTTATTAACACAAACTGACAATTCCCAGATCCGCACAGCAGAAAGTGGAACTCGAGAATGGATTTCCCTAATGACTTGCAAAAAATGGATCCATGCTTCCCACACTGTGATAAGCGGACTATGGAAAGCGGAAGTGGTCAAAATGAGACTTAGAAAACAAAAGGTGCTTGAATCGTTCCCACGCAGACAAGACTCTATCCTCAATATATTTGAAAAAATAAGATCCTATGGATACGAGGCCTCCACTAGCATAATGCTTTTCAGATGTAGAAGATTTGCTGTGAGGATAAGCACGAAAAGATTGAAAAAAGAACTGATTCCTAACTAACTGTTCAAGGACACATACATAGGAGGAGTAATAACTTCAAAATAGGACTATTGTAGGATGTAAAAGATGAAAGAGAACAACCATTTAATGTACAAACATGCAAATTAAGATCACTTCTTTCAGCTTAACTTCAGACTAACTTAACAAATAAAATTGCCAAGAACTATGTCCAAAGCGTTAGAGATACACAATGAGTCCAAGAGACAATATTAATTAACAAATCAATATTAGAGATCAATAACCAATTATGAGCAATGTAAATGATCATGTATACCAAATGAAGACATTCACTT
This sequence comes from Pseudotsuga menziesii, assembly GCA_001517045.1. Classification (NCBI taxonomy): domain Eukaryota; kingdom Viridiplantae; phylum Streptophyta; class Pinopsida; order Pinales; family Pinaceae; genus Pseudotsuga; species Pseudotsuga menziesii. The sequence goes on from LPNX010229936.1 coordinate 164,019, forward strand.
GATACACATTGCACATGTCAGTTCAGTAAAGAAAAATCAACACATGAATCGACACATTTATAGTAAGTCACCAATAATTAGCAAGCCAGATATATTAGGAGATAGACTGTAATTCATTAAAAACATTCAATGAAGAACCATGAAACATAATATGAAATTACTATAATTTTATTAATCTGCAAAAAATTACAAAGTTCTAAAACCACAAACTTTCCTGTTATGTTCTCGGTAGTCCCTTCTCCTGTGTAAACCTTCATCTTACTCTCTAAAAGTCCCCACTATACTTGGGAAATTTCTCCCTTTAAATAATATTACAAATTTTACAAGAAAATAAAATTCCCAAGAGGTGGGATTGCAGAATCAAACAATTTTAAGGTTTTCCAAGGGCGGAATGCCACTTCGCATGTAGGTTCATCAGCTCGTCAATCTCCTGAAAATGGACATGTCTCAAGTCGATTTCTATTTTGCAGATTTGCAAGGTGATCTCCTTCTTCTTGATTTTCTTCCACTCTTTCCGGTACACCTGTATCAGAGTCATCGAAGAGTATGGGATCTCAATCCATCTCTCGATTTCCTGCATGGTGAGCTGATTTATCTATTGGATCTACTCCTTAGCTGCATCGAAATGCCATTGAACCTGTTCCAGTTGGAGTTTTGTTGAAGGCACCTGAGCAATAGGATATAACACAGGGAAGTCCGAATAACCAAGCAAAACTTTAGAAGCTGACCACCTGCATTCGCAAGGCGATTGTCCTTCTCTAATTATAGCTTCCATTGAGTCACATATATTCTCCCATGTCTCAATTATGACCTCTATCGCTTTGGCTTGTAGATTGTCCAAAATTGGCATATCATCTGGCCTATTTGAGATATGCATTTGCTAATCTATCACCTGTTCGAAAGCCCTAGATGTTCCTCTTGTTTGATCATGTTGGGTTTCCAAAGTTTCAAAATGTTTTCCAAATGAATTATATAAACCCTACATCTCATCAAAACAGGTATATAGACCGACCATGGCCTCGCAAAAATCTTCATGCACTCTGCAGAGTACCTGCTTAAACTCTTCAGGTGTCAGATTTGAAAAACAAGAGGCTGTTGATTCTCTCTGAGCATCCTTCACCTGTTGCTCAATGATGGCAATCTTTTCTTCTTGCTGTTGATTGAGAACATCTGATTTGCCAAGATGATCTTTGAGATCTTCTGTATTATTCTGCAATTGCTTGATTTTTCTCTCATATTCTTGTTTTAGCTTCTTAACTCTTGTGCATGTTTTGCCTCAACTGTTGCTAAGTCCAATCTAGTCTTTTGCAATTCTTGTTCCTTATTAGTAAGGGTCACACTCAGTTGTGAAACAAAGTCGTAATTAGTCCCTCCAAAAGCTCCCATATCAACAGCTGTATCTAATGCCCCTTGCTTGATTTCAGGGGTGTCTAATTTCCATATAACCTGACTGAGGGTAGGCATATGTTTGGTTGATCCCTCTCTTGTCCTCTTAGCTCCTCTCTTGATAAAAAAATTGTCGTTATTACTCTAGTAGTATTTTCCCATAGATACCATGTAACCAGGAATATTTCACCTTCTGCAGACAGAAGTTGTTCCTCTGGTTTCAATGGTTCAGATCCAGAACAAATGAGTGAACGACAAAGGATGAAGACTTGCCCTGGATGTCGTAGACACCTGGAATGCTGCTTCGATAGTGAACGTGTGTACCTACAAACAGATCAAACATGCAAACACATCAAAGCTACCAGAAAATCATCTACTTATCCATGTTAGTGACTAAGGAATCTAACAACATGTACATGTGAAATCAAAACAATAGTAATGTGGGACGGAAATAAGCTTCGCATTAAAGATGTATGGAGAAGTTTATAACCATCGCCTTAGTGTCGACAAGCATCTCCACAAGACAAACACTTCATCCCCATAAGCTCCAACTTTGCTCTCTATGCTCTCTAATGGCTTGGGCCAAGTGGTCAATCCAATAGCATAACAATACCTCTATAGTTCTCCCCCCTCAACCATGGACACGGGCTTGTATTTATAAGGCTCAATGGATAGGAATAATTGAGAGATTTGTGGATGAGGTGGCGTCTAAGATCCTATGATAGGGGATCTCGATCTCAACTGACCCACAATTATAGGGATAAGGGAGGACATGAGGATCATGATCTAGAAGCCTCGAGAAACTTCTCTTTTTCCCATTTTACCCAGGGTACCGCTTTTCTTCTCTTATGACAGAGCGGTTTAGATGAGAAATGCTTATGGACTAAAGGCCACAGGCGGTGGCAACGCTTATGGCAAATAGGATGCAGGCGGTGCAAGCAAGGTACTGCTCATGGTTCACAGGGAAAGTGTGGTGCTGAGTTTTTTCATGTAGAATTGACAAACAAAATAGGTTTACACTCTAAGTGCTGGGATTAAGGGCAAACATGTAAGTCAAAGATCTTATCACATGGTGGTGACAGGATTTGAGTATAACAAAATTCCCCCCAAAGCGTGAGTCTTAGAGGGATACGATAAACGAGAGATTTGAGAGAACAAGTTGTCACTTCGAGGTGAAAATGTTAGCTTGATCGGAGCATGTTGTCAAGTAGGCATCTGTAGTATATCAATATTTTTGACTCATAGACATAAGTAACCAAATCATGGCTGCAGACCAAAACAAGACAGATCCATGGGAGGAATATGTTAAATTTCCATATGCTTAGCTAAGACATCAGTATTTCATTTCATTTTCATAACAAAAGCATATAAACAGGATCACTGAAAGATAGACAAGCACAACCATACAAAAGGAACACAAAGATTTATCCTGGGAAAACCCTAAAGGGAAAAACCCAGCAAAAGCTTCCTCAATATAGATGCCCCAAAAAGATAAAAGATAAAACCAACAAGGAGATCAAAGCCTGATCTTGCTCCTTCTCCAGCTACTTCTCTTCTCCACTAATGCGCTACACAAGTGAGAGTGTGTGCTCAAATGAGGAGAGATACACCTCTATTTATATTCATCCGTTCACTTCAATTAACTCATCCGACATGTAGGCTCGAGTTAATCATGTAGGCTCGAGTTACACATGTAGGGTCAAGTAACCACACTGGGGTGCTAATGACCCACCTTTACAATTAGAGGGGACAACCTCATGACTCTTATTAGTTCTTCCGATTAGAAGCATCGGGGTACAAGATAATACAAGTGGTTCTCCCGGTGGGACCATCGGGGACCACAAAAGATACATATAGAATATTCTTCGAAGTTACAATATTTCAACACTCCCCCTTAACGAGAAGGGTAGTCTACAACAACATCAACAACAACAATAGTAGGAGAGAGATAGAGGACGTCATCAACATCATCAAGGCAATACATCTATAAATCATTGGAATCTTTTCAACATTATGTAGTCTTCATATTCAATCTTCAGTCTTCATCATCATTAATACTTTAACTGCTTCGATCAGCAACATCTTCAGCACTTTGACCTTTCGATCAGCAACATCATCTTCAGCATTTTGACCTTTCGATCAACAACATCATCTTCAGCACTTTGACCTTTCGATCAGCAACATCATCTTCAGCACTTTGACCTTTCAATCAACAACATCATCTTCAGCACTTTGACCTTTCAATCAACAACATCATCTTCAGCACTTTGACCTTTCGATCAGTAACATCATCATGAAAACATCATCATCATCAAAACATCAACATGATCCTTCCTTTCAGAATTATGGGATCAACATGTCTGTGGTACTCAGATGATCCTTCCTGTCGGAATTGCGGGATTTAGATCTTTACGGAGTTACCAACGATCCTTCCTTTCAGAATTACGGGATCAACACATCTGTGGAGCTCAGACGATCCTTCCTTTCAGAATTACGGGATCAAGTCTTTATGGAGCTACTAACGATCCTTCCTTTCGGAATTACGGGATTTAGGTCTTTACGAAGTTACTAACGATCCTTCCTTTCGGAATTACGGGATCAACACATTTGTGGAACTCAGACAATCCTTCCTATTGGAATTACGAGATCAACACATCTGTGGAACTTAGAGAATCCTTCCTGTTGGAATTACGGGATCAAGTATTTACAGAGCTACCAACGATCCTTCCTTTCGGAATTACGGGATTTAGGTCTTTATGGAGTTACAAACAATCATTCCTTTCGGAATTATGGGATCAACACATCTGTGGAACTCAGACAATCCTTCCTATTGGAATTACGGGATCAGGTCAATGATCCTTCCTTTCAGAATTACGAGATTTAGGTCTTTACGGAGTTACTAACGATCCTTCCTTTCGGAATTACGGGGTCAACACATCTGTGGAACTCAGACAATCCTTCCTATTGGAATTACGAGATTAGGTCAATGATCCTTCCTTTCAGAATTACGGGATTTAGGTCTTTACGGAGTTACTAACAATCCTTCCTTTCGGAATTATGGGATCAACACATCTGTGGAACTCAGGTAATCCTTCCTATTGGAATTATGGGATCAAGTCAATGATCCTTCCTTTCGGAATTACGGGATTTAGGTCTTTACGGAGTTACTAACGATCATTCCTTTCGGAATTACGGGATCAACACAGTTGTGGAACTTAGACAATCCTTCCTATTGGAATTACAAGATCAACACACATTCTTGAGTACCGAAGTCACCGGATCTATTCTGAACTGAGGTTCAAGGATGATACAATCCTACCACCTTCTCGATGACCGAAGTTCACCGGATCCATTCTGAACCGAGGTTCAAGGATGATACAATCCTACCACCTTCTCGATGACCGAGGTTCACCAGATCACTTCTGGACATATGTCCCAGGATGATACAATCCCTCTTCATTCTCGAGGATCAAGGTCTCTGGATCACTTTAGGGCAAGTGCCCAGGGATGATACAATCCCACTGCAACATCACTACTCCCCTTTTCAGGGAAGGTCTTTCCGAGCCACACCAAGCTTGTCTCAAAAGTGTTCGAACTTTACTTGGGACAGAGGTTTTGTCAGCACATCATCATCTAAACCATCATCATCTACATCTTCAGTATGTGAATACTGAACTATCTCAATCTGTATCTCTAGTATGTGAACACTAAAAGCATCATCATTTATATCTTTAGTATAGAAATATTGAAAGCATCATCATTTCTATATTCAGTATAGAAATATGGAATCACCATCATCTACATCTATAGTATGTAAATACTGAAACATCATCTATATCTTCAGTATGGGAATACTGAAACATCATCATCTGCATCTTATCTCGTACGTAGAAATACTGGATTTCTATGTGTTACGACGGAACATAGGGTTCCCTGTCATCACAACTCTGGTTATCACATAGAATCACGGTAGTGTCCAACTCTAGGTTGAATAATCCTAATATCAGTAAGCTACTATATATTCTGCTTTGGATGTCCTTAGAGCAACACTAAACTGCTTTCTGCTAAACCATGAAATCACAGCAGATCCCAGACTATAACATCCACCTATTGTACTGCTTTTTCTATCTGAGATACTTCCAGCCCAATCTGCATCTATATAGCCATACAATCTATAGTTATGGCTACCATCATAGTATAGACCAAAATATATAGTCCTCATCACATGTTTTGCAGCTGCCAAGTGAACCCATATAGGTTGAAATGGATATTGACTTAAGGTGTTCATAGCAAAACAAATGTCTGGTCTAGTATTTGTTAAATACATCAATGACCCAATGATCTATCTGTAATGAGTCGCATCCACTAACTTTGATAAGTCACTAGCTATCAGCTTCATGTTGGAGTCCATGGGTGTGGCCATGGCTTTGCATTCCAACATATTGAATCTCTTCAATATCTCTACCACATACTTTCCCTGGTTGAGAAAGATTTCTTTGGCATACTTCCAGACCTAGGAAATAATGCATTAAACCAAGGTCTTTCATCTCAAATTCTTCTGCTAGTTTCTTCTTGCTTTCCATGATCTGTTTCTCATTCTGTGTCAAGAATAAGTCATCCACATATAATAATAGGATGACAGGTTCATCTTCTACAACCTTGAGATAAAGGTTAGGATCAACTTTACTCTTGGTAAAGCCCATAGTTGACAGGAAATTGTCTATCCTTTCATACCAAGCTCAAGGGGCTTGTTTAAGACCATACAAGGCCTTCTTCAATTTGCATACGTGAGTATGTCTATATTCAACTTCAAATCCTTGTGGCTATTCTATGTATACTTCTTCTTCGATCACACCATTCAAAAAATCTGTTTTCACATCCATCTGGTGTAAGTCCCACTTCATCATGGATGCAAGTGCCATGATAGTTCTAATCGAAGTATACCGTGCTACTGGGGAAAATGTTTCTTCATAATAAATTCCCTCTTTCTGAGAGAATCCTTTGGCCACAAATCTTGCTTTATACTTCTAGATACTATTATAGCTCAAAATAACACATCTCTGCCTGTGACCACTTTCCCATGATTCCGTCGCATGTCGACACTTCCATGACGATACTTCATGAAGAGTCACTGAAAAAAAACCTAACTTGGATTACCTGTATCTTGAGTTCTGTAACTCCGTTTGACCTCATATCTATGCCGTTGGAAAGATATTTCTATTAGCTAAAACTTTCTAGAAAACACCAAAGTCTTAAAATGCTTAGAAATATCCTTAAAATGAGTTTTCTGTCTGTACATGACTTGCTCTCTATAATACTCGCGTACGTACGCGAGTTGCTCTCTATGATACCCGTGTATGTACGCGAGTTGCTTATATACGTGACTTTCTGTATTAGCAAACCACATGTATTTCTTGTCTATGCGACTGTGGTATTCAACAACCCGCGTACGCCTCTTAAAAATGTCAAAAAACACGTCTTTTGAAATTCGGGTAGTTTGGGTAGTTATGCAACTGACTCCTTTAGTTGTAACTACTTCGTCTTCGCCCCTAACTCTTCTTTAAGCATATAAATAGAGGTAGGGAGGTCCAGGAGAGGAGACTTGAATTTTTGCATTGTTATGCTGGAGGATTTGGAGCTCTCTTTGCCCACACCTTTTCCCTAGAAGCATTCTCCTTGTGTTGCAGAGTTTGGAGGCTGAGTTCCTTGGAGAAGAGAAGCAACGGAACTGGATCAAGGTTTCGTGAGGTGCCGAACTTGAAGAGAAGGTATATTTGTACTTGTTTTCAAGATTAATAAAAATGTGATGTCCTTCTTCTTCCCAAATCATTGTTCAATGTGTGATTGAATCTCTGTTTATAATCATATTATGATGTTAAGCAGATTATTATTTCATGTTTATTTGATTATCATTGCTTTATATGTGGTCATATTGGTTTGAGGAAGGTATAATTCGTTTTGCAGGTCTCTTGGAGCAAGAGGAGCAAGAAGAGGATTGAAGAGAAAGCTTGGACCAGCCTTCAGTTAATCAGGTGTGGACCTTTCTAATCTCTGATCTTGCTTGTATTTACTTGCAGAACTATATGCATCCACCTTTCAGCCCCAGTATGTTGATGGCCTCTTAAACCCTAGCCATATGATACTTTCCTTTACAACAGAACTGGCGACCCCACTAGGGAGAGCCTTGTCTATTTTGGGTTTCTCTTTATTTCTTTCAGTCTTTTGCATTGTTTCAGGTCCTTCTTGCCATTTAGGAACACTTTATAAGTCTGATAGAACACCTCCCTTACCTCCCTAAGGCATTGTTTGACCTTTTTTGGGATTTTTTCCACCCGTACGCGACTTGCAGACTGAACAGTCGCGTGTCTGGTTTGGTACACACGATTGTCTATACTGTCAATCCGTGTACGTATGCGACTTGCCAGTTATACAACCCGCATGTGCTTGTACACGCGACTTGCTGTATTGGCAACCCACGTGTGACATGCGACCTGTCAGTAGTACAACCCGCGTGTGCCCCTAAAACAATGTTTTCCATCATTTTCGTGGTTCTTTCCACTGTTGTGGGCTGTTTGGTAGGTCTTTTGGTGTCCTCTGCAGGTGCATGACTCCAAGGAGTTAGTGTCATCCCTTTTGGTTGTTCTTTATCTATGTGGTAAGCCCTTTTATAGAATTAGGGTTTGCTCTTTGCTCTTTCCCCCACCTCCTTTGCTTGGTATGATTTTTGGCTTATGTTTTTGGTCAGCCTATGTTAGTGATCTTTGTTTGATTTCAGAAGCTTGTTGGTGTTGGTTTCCTTCTTCTTTTGTTGGTTAACTTCACCGTGCCAAAATAGTTGACTTGTCTTTTATGCAAGCCTTCCTTCCAAGTAGGGTTTATACTGACTTTAGGGCATTCTAGAGTTTGTTTGGTGGTTGTATAGCAAAGTTCCTTTTGCTTTGTTCTTATTATCTGCATACTTTGTTCTGTGGGTAGTTTTTCTTTTGCGTTTATAAAACAAAATTAAAAAGAACGTATACTTGTTTTTGCTACTTTCCCCCCCTACCTCCTTCTTTGGCTTGACCTTGTTGGACAAGGTACTGAGCAGCCTTTGTTTGTAGGTTTAGATTGATACTTGGGACTTCTTGACCTTTGTTTATGTCAGTCTTTTTGCTCAGTCTCTTCATTCCAAAGTTGTTGGCTTGTTTACCTTTGTAAGCGTTCTTTTCAAGTGAGGTTGATATCTAACTTTAGGGAAACCTAGGGCTTGCTTGTGGGCTGTAGAGTAGTTGTTGGAGCAGGGTCCCGCAGCTACAGAAGAAGCTGCTAGTTTTGGCAGAAAGATAAGTTTTGGCGGAAAGAAGTTAAGACAGAGCTACGACGCCGTAGCACGTTTCCAGCTAGAGAGCAGAGCCGGAAACCATGACTTTTAAGATAGAAAAGTCAAGAAAGGCAACGGTACCTGAGTGGCCGAGAAGAGAGAGCTCAACCACTGCATTGAAGGCAGTGGCGGAAGACAGGAGGGCTTAGCGATCCTCATAAAGGAGAAGGAGCAACGAGGCTGAAGCATTGAAGATGAAGGATAGAAAAGCGAAGTGGTGCATAGTACCCATGATCAGTGCTGGGAAGCATGGAAGACTGCAGAGAGTTGTGGTGTGATGGAAAGCGGCTACCTCAAGTACAGATATGGCCGACTGTCACTAGTTAGGGTTTGGGTTACTGTTGGGACATGCCCACAGTGTTGTAATGGCAAGACCTTCGGGCTACCTATAAACGGATATATTTTGTATTGTAAAAGGGTTGGAGGGTTAGCTAGTCATTTTGTTGGTTAGTTAGTTGGCTCATTCAGTTGTTAGTAGTGTTTTGTAGAACATTAGCCTATTGTAAAAGCCTATCTCTGGTTCTGTTATCAGCGGTAGTAATCTTACTGTAACCAGTAGCTGGCTTATAGAATATGCATGTAACGATCCGCAGGGATCGACAGAGAGGGAAGAGTATATTGTAGGAGAGCAATATAAAGAGAGAAGAGATCTAAGAGAGAAGATCTTGGGCTGCATACGCGGTGCAGCAGAACTATGTTTTACCTTCCCCTGAGCTATAAGAAAACACAGTTCTGTGGACGTAACTTCCATCCTGGAGGTGAACCACGTTAAAATCCAGTGTTATGCGATTGGTTTATGTATTATGTTTACTTATGCATTTCTCAGTCAGCTCATGGACTTTGTTTATAGTTTAACGAATGAATGTGTTAATTAGTTCACAACAATATAGAAGAGTAAACATAAGTTAGAGTCTTTAGCATGCTGTATATGGTTCATTTATGCTTTGCGTGAAACAGTAACTATTGCATTATCGAATAGCCTTGTATGTTAAGTCTTGCACGTCGACACGAGCAACGCTAAGTGCGCTAAACCACGGAGGTAGGATATCACAGAGAGGTGATACCACACCGACAGAGGAGCTACGGTGCGTGATACCGCAGGTTGGGGACTTAGCGTTGGGGAGGAGCTGCGTGTCGCACGGTGCGCGGCGATGCGATAAGGTTGAAGATATCGCAGTCAAGGAAAGTGCGCACCACAGAAGAGGACCGCACGATGGAAGAGAGGAATACCTCGCGCCTAGAAGAGCTGCGAGACGAGGAGACCACGCGACGCGAGCAGGAGATCGTGCGACGCGCAACAAGAGACCGCGCAGCTAGGAGAGCTGCGAGCCACCAGTAGGATTGCCACAGAACCCGGTCCAAGACACTTGAGTCCTTGGCTAACCCATTAGAGTCACTTCGGGTGAGACTTCAGGCCGCTTTGCGGTCTGTCGCCAAAAGGGCCGGTGATCTAGGGGTGTTGTTGGTTGAATATAGTTAACCCGGGTCTGCCAAAAGCAGCCAATAGTAGTTGTCTATTTGCTTTGCTTACAGTACTTGCTTGCATTAGTTGATAGGCTGATTTCTCTTTTGCATTTATAAAAGAAAAAGACAAAAACACATGTTTGCTTTATATGCATGTAGATTAGGTTTTTAGTCTAGATTGCATAGCATATCATTGTTTTTGAAAAAATAAAAATAAAAAGAATTTGTTCTTTTGTGGCTTTCAAGTTTATATTTGAAAATATAAAGAGAATAGTTTTTGCTTTTTGCATTTCATATCTCTTTGCTTAGTCATTTTGTTTCAATTTTGAGTCAAAACACCACATAAGTTTGACGCCATTTACCCTCTGACTAAAAACAGCCCTTAAAATAAACGATATAATTTAAAAATTATTAGTAAGTTTTATTTTATAGGGTCATACACCAACTAGCTCAGGCTAGACTTGTGGATTAGGGAGTTTAAACTCTCCACAATTGTTAAAATTTCAGATGTAGTTGGCCAATCACTAGCCTAAACCCTTTTCTACATTGATTGTATCTGGGAAGCTCCTCTCAAATGGGAGTTAAGCACGAGGCCGCGTGGAGACTTGGACTGAGGAGATAACCCTCTGATTCATTGTCAAAGCGTAGACCAAGGTTTTTGCGCATCTGGGGATTCTGTCTTAGACAGGGTTTCGGGCTCAACTACCCTTCCCATGCGTACAAATCAAGCTTGCGATTGTCCCCCCAGACTGTCAATATAGCTAAGGTAGCCTTTAGTCTCTTTGATATCTAGGGTTCATACACAGGTATACCGGAAGGCTATTTCTGGTTGACCTTGGATGGACTTGGAAGGTAACCCCAGTAGAAAGTGTGGGAGGGTGGTGGGTGATTCCTTCGCTTGTGCCTAAGAACATCTACAAGGACGCCAAGTGACTGTCTCTCAGCTTTCTTCTGGAAAGTATATCTTATACCTATTTGTCTGTTTGGCTTTAGGAATTTTTAGTGAGTGCTGTGTGGTTTGTCTATACTTAGTGTGCCTTTAGGTGTGTGCTTTGTAATTTTGGTTGCCTATCAACCTCAGACTTTGTATCCTGGTTTCAAACTATGGCTAACATCCCTTTGAACACCAACCAAGAGATCCCCATGCTGGGAACTCCTTGTACTATTCCTCTCATGGGGAATGTTGGTGTTCCCTTGATGGCCACCCTGAATCTACCTGGATTCACCCTAGGGCTACCGGTGTGGTTGTTTTCCACTCCAACTATCCTGAATGCTCCTGATGCTTCTCAAGTAAGCTACTTATATCAAGAGCATCAAAACGTTGCTTTCCCTTCACCTGTAGTTGATTCTCCTCCTCCTTCTACCTCATGCGATGAAAGTACTGATACTAGTAACCGATAGTCTAAAAGGAGTAAAAGAAGGAGGAATAGGAAGAAGGCACATAAGCAAGGGGGCACCCGTTCAACCTCTGCAAGTCAAGTTGAACCTCACCACCCAGCCTCTGCAGTCCATGCTGGGGGCACCCATCCAACCTCTGCAGGTCATGTTGGATCTAAGCACTCAACCTTTGCAAGTCAAGTTGATCTTCACCATCCAACATCTTTTGATCATGCTGGTGGGATCCTTCCAACCTTTCCAGGTCACGTTGGATCCAGTCACTCAGCCTCTATAGTTCATGCTGAGGGCACCCGTTCAACCTCTGTTGTTCAAGTTGAACCTCCCCATCTAACCTCTGCAAGTCATGTTGGATCCATCCACCCAGCCTCTGTAGTTCATGCTGGGGGCACACACTCAACTGCTAAAAAGCATGTTGATCCTAACCATTCAACCTCTGTTGTTCATGTTGGTGGTGCCCATCCAACCTCTACAGGTCATGTTGGATCCAGTCTCTTAGCCTCTGCAAGTCATGCTGGGGGCAGTCTCTCAGCCTCTGCAAGTCATGCTGGGGGCAGTCTCTCAGCCTCTGTGGTTCATGCTGAAGACAACTCGTCAGCCACTGCGAGTCATGTTGACATTGTTGAAAAGACTACCTGTTCAAAACACAAGCCCAAGTTTCCTTGTAAGCTTTGTGAGGGAGACCACCTTACTTATAAATGCCCTTCTATCGCGGAAGCTCGAAGAGTTTGGTTTCATGGTCCTCCCATTTTTGAACATCCTGAAGTCTCTTAACAACCAACCTCTGTTAGTTAGGTTGGACCCAGTCGCCCAGCCTCTGGTGTTCATGCTGGGGGCAAACTCTCATCCTCTGCAGGTCATGTTGAGAGCAAACAGTCAGCCACTACTATTCATGTTGACACCGTTGAGAAAACTAGTCGTTCGAAGTGCAAACTTAAGTTCCCTTGTAAGCTATGCGAGGGAGATCATCTTACTCACCAGTTCCCTGCTATCACAGAGGTGCGAAGAGTGTGGTCCGAGACTCAAGAATTTCCTTCTCCTGAACAACCTATAGTTTCTCAACAACCTACTCAACCTTTGGTAGATCAAGTGGTTGAACCAATCTCAGATTTGGTCGATCCCACTCTTCTTTCGGAGAGTGATCCTAATGTGATTGAACCAATGCCATCTTTGGTCAATCCCACTCTCCCTTTGGAGAGTGACTTTCACAAAGCGGTTGAATCGAATTCAATATCGATCAATCCCACTCTTCCTTTGGAGAGTGAAGTGTCTGCTAGTCACATTTTCTTCACTGCCAGTTCAGAACTTACTGAACAAGGGGGCATTGAACTTGCTTCGGATCAACCCCCACCAAGATCTAGGATTGCTTCCTTTGATTGGGATGGCCTAGTTGAGCCACGCCTTCCTTCTGATGCACCTTTCCAGATAAAGGTCAAAGTTGGACAGTACACGATTGCTCGTTGTATTGTTGATGAAGGAGCCTCAGTTAGTATTTTGTCTGTTCATGCTTGGCGAGGCATGGGATCTCCCAGCCTTGTGTTGACTGGTAGTCAATTACTGGCGTTTGATAGAAGAACTTGTATAGCCTTGGGAATTCTTTCTCAAACACCTGTTACTTTGGGTGGGAAGACCGTCTTAGTTGACTTCATGGTGATAGAAGACCCCTTGGACGTGATTATGTCTATGCCATGCAAGCTGCGGTGTCAACATTCTTTCGTGTGATGTACTTTAATCATGGCGAAGAAATTTTCACTATCGATCAGTTGGATTTTCTTGATCTGTCTCCTGACCCAACTAGAGACTAGGTCTTTCCTTTATTGGTTCCCAGTGTTTCTATAGACACTCCCCCGATACAGGTGAACTATGTGGCCTCTTGTCCTTTGTGTTCAATTGCTACTGAGAAGCAGCCTCTGTTTTCATGCTTACCTTCTCGGGACTTGGTCCCAGCAGTTGACTAGGTGAGTCATCCTATACATACCATGGAACCTACTCTCCACTCTATTGATCCATTTGAGAGTTTAGATATGTGTCCTATCTCGGATGATCTCCTTCCTTTGGATGAAGTCTTCCTAGAGTCTTCAATACAGTCCAACCTTCTTTTGGATGTTGGTTCAGTTGTGACTAAGTCTAACCCTAATTTGTTTAGTAAGCCTGACCTTTCTTCTTATGTTGGTCTTGTCGAGTCTTTCGATTCTTCCTTTGAGCAGCAATTCAGTGATCCTGATGAGTTTGATTTTTCTTATGAATTTTTCAAATCCTGTGATATTGAGTTTGTTCCTGCAGACTCTATCTCCCTTGTTGATTTTTGCTCTCCTTCTGAGGTTGATCTTACTGATTATAAACCCTCGATCCTTGGTGCTATAGAATCTTCTTTGGTTGATTCTTCCTTGACTTTACCTTTTGTAGAAGATAGCAAAGTCACATGTGTTTCTGCCAAAGTGACCTGCATCAGATATTTTCTTTTGAATATGATCCTGATGTTGTTGTTTCTTGGAGACAGGATTTGTAGTTGGATTGACAACTGTTTACTGGACTCGCCTTGTTGTTCAAGTTGTAATTGCATTTGCATGTGCCCTGCTCGCGCTTATGAGCCTGATGCCGACTTCCATGCTTTTTGCTCGTTGTATAAGCCCTCATCTTTGTTCTCATCGTCGCTAAGCCTTGTATCATTTTGCCTTTGCAACTTGACACCTTTTACCTTGAGGAGACGTTCCCTGAGTGTCCTTATCTTGCTTGCTTTCCTTGCATTATGCATAGGTTTGTTCCTTGTGCTTGGAACTAGTTTCGCCTGTCTATGACACTCGTCTCCTCACATTTAGAGCATTCTTTCTGCTCTCCTTCGACCTCGTTAAAAACAGTAAGGAGGCCGCGAGTTGACTTTTCCGGACTCGTTAAAATTTCACGAGAAATATTTTGAGTTTCTTTAGGCCCAAGTCTGACTCCTCAAAATAGACTTGACTGCCGAGTAGACTTGTCCATTCAGGCTCGTTAAGAATATGTGAATGGGCATCCACATTGGTTGTAGGTTATCTCTTTCTCGGACCACGTGGAATAATACAAGAAAGGAACACTCTCTTTTCTTCGGAATTGAGAAGAGTATTCTCAGGAATAGGTTTATCGCTTTTCTGGACCTGAGGGACTAAACTTACGAAAAAGGAACCCCCGGTATGAGCTTAGTTTTCTCTTTTTCGTGCTCTAGACGAAAACATGAAAAAGATTCTGAGTGTACTTTATGTCTTTGTCATGCTCGTTAAACCCTAAAGTACAAAGCATCGAGTTTATTATTGTAAGCCCCATTTCTCATAATCAAATCGATCTTTTCGAGTGATCTTGCCTTCCTTCACACTCGTAAAACTCAGGCTATATGCTGCTTTTGAGGGAGCGTTGGGTAGGTGGTAATTTAACCTTTTTCGGACCTTCCTAACTAAGTACAAAAAAGGTGCGCCTTTTCTTCTTCGGAAGTTAAGAGAGTTCTTCTTTGGTATGTTTTATACTTTTTCGGCCTCACGAGACTAAATTGTACGAAAAAGCACCCCCCTGGAGTCTTCTTTGTAGTTTTCAGACTCTCTAAACTATGAAAACACCGTCGAGCATGTACTAGTTCGGGCTCGTAAAATCTATGAATCAATGCTTTATCAAGCATTCTTCTTTCTTTTCTTCGAGCTTGCCAAAAATGAAGATGGTCCCGAGTTTGCTTTCTTGGACTTGTTAAACCTTTGCAAGAAAGAGGGTAAGGGAAGTTCATTCACATGTTTTTTACATCATGGCAGCAAGTCTTGTTTCCTTGAACAAAGCACCAGTTTTGAGTCTATCAATAGTTGGGTCCCAGTATTTTGACCTTATCCTGATTCAGAGTTTTCTTACTCCTCCAGTTGGTCTCTTTTCCAATTATATGGGGAATCTGTCAATGTCTCCTACATTGTAGATTTGTTTCGTTGGTCCTTTTTGTGTCAAAAGCTGCCTAAGTCACTTTTGTGTCGTGCTCACTGTTCAAGGATTAAACCTTTGTTGGCCATTTCTGTAGTTGCCTTGACCTTTTGTGTCGGCCATTCCCTGGTATCAGTTCGTTACATCATGTCTTCGACGTTCCTTGTTGTGAAATTCAGTACCAGTTCCAGATCCAATTAGTCTTTGACTTACCTCATGTTGGATGATGAAGGATGCCTTAATGCCTTCCTTCCAACGGGTCTCTTCCTATCAACTGCAACACATATTGCTCTGGGAATGAGATTTAGAGTTTTATGACAGTACCTTGGGGATTGTTGTCATCAGTGGAAATTTCCCTCGCTATTGGGTAGTGGGAATACCTTAATGTCTCCTACTCGATGGATTCTTCAAGTGTTCGACTTCAAGTCCTTGTAATCACACTTGTTAGAATGTACTAGGTACCTTAGTGACCATTTTCATTAATGGTGGTTTCCCTTGCGCTTGTTAACGGTTCTCATCATTGACCGGTAATCAAACGGTTTCCTCCATGTTCGACTTCAACTCCCTAATTCGCATGGTTAGGATTCGTACCTTTTTTGGGCGGTTTGGATTGAAGACCTTGGGCTGACAGTAGCATTGTCATCTTTTGCTATTGCCCAAGTTGCGCAAGACCTTGTTACACTTTATATGACATTTTGCTGAGACATAGATCCACCTTGTATTTTTGTGGCTATGATCGATTGTCGAGTATGGATCCACCTTGTTCATTTGTGGCCATGACTCCTTTAGATTTGATATGGCGCCTTTTTTGAGCTACCATGATAGTTTCATCAGTTATACATATGTTGGATCCGTCTGTATCTTTATGGCGATGTTTTGTATATGGACTTGTATGTCCCAGAGATCAGTTTTTCTAACATTTATCTCTCTTTCAGGTACCTTTGTTCGAGCCTTTTGATCTTGGATTCTCTGCTCTCTCCATACTCAGTTGTTTCCTTTATAATGTATTTCGGCTATCGTCTTCCCCTCTAACCTCACACATTAGGGGGCATCTGTTATAGCTCAAAATAACACATCTCTGCCTGTGACCAGTTTCCCATGATTCCGTCGCATGTCGACACTTCCATGACGATACTTCATACTTACGTCAGCTGCATGCTTTATTTTGAATATCCATTTGGAGGATACAATACTCTTTCCTTCTGGTTTGGGAATTGTATCCCAAACAACATTCTAGTATTCTTTCATCATAACATCTTCCATGAGTTCGTCTTATTGGGTCATCAACATATCCTAGTCTTCTACATTCAACCTTGAAGGTTGGAACCCACTTTACTCTTGGTAAAGTCTCGATCCAGCAGGAAGCTGTCCATCATGTCGTACCATGTCGAAGTTTGATATCTTCTGTAGTCACTCCCCCTGAAGTGGAGTATCATCTTCCCTCTTCATTTTGTACAGGTGGCTCTATGCTTGATATATACTTGTCAATAGAGTATGCCATGTCATAGTCTATTCTTTTTGAGGCAAATCATGAACCTTGCTTTGTACACTTGTTCTTGTAGATCCATATGGAAGATACTACGTACTTCCCTTTATGTCTCAAAATCATATCATATACATCATTCCCCATGATCAACTATTATTCTTTGATCAAAGCTTCTTTCATAGCATTCTTTTTCTTCATCTTGAGTTATCTCTCATACCCATGGTGGTCTTCATCCTTCAAGGTGGATCTACTGCTTTCTGAAGCTCTTTCTTCCGTCATGGTGTCTCTGACCCTGGGAGCTTCAGATTCATGTTTATTGGAGTGAATCTTGAATTGTCATCACTTGTTATTCGGAACAAGTCTCATCCTTCCTTTCTTGTAGGAGGTTGTACAAGACCTTTCCTACAATTCAAATGAACCAATTTGCATGGTTAGAACTATTTCATAAAACATATGCATAACGACAAATTCTTATGCATCATGCAACTATTTAGCCAATACAACATTCATCCATATCTCACAGAAATTTTCTAGATGCCTTCCATCTCTACCATGACATCATTGAGATTGTGCACTAATCCAATATGTCAGCAAAGAGGTTTCATTCTAGATAAGTAGCAATGGAGAGATGTATAGCACCATGAGCTACTTACCGATCATATGCATATTAGTAGTATACAGTCATTAATGCAAACAATCTATGATGCATAACACATCAACTGAATATAATGAAATGCATAACAAAACAATATCATTGAATGACAATTGAATACTTATCTTTTGTTTGTTTCGTGGGTAGACTCCTTCTTGATCATTCTCCTTCATCATATTCTTCATTCATGAAATCATCATTTCTTATCCAAATGATAAGATGGATAAGAGGTTCGTCAAGAATTGAGTTCTTCATATTCCTCATCGCTTGAGGGATCTTCTTTGAATGGTGAGAGCTTGATCTTCAATTTGCTCCCATCTTTCTTCTTCTCTTCTTATGAGACGAGCTTCTTCTTCTTCCCAGAGTCAACTGAAAGTAATCACTTCCTTCTAGCACACATTCCTCGCATGAATGAATCCCATGATCCTGGGAGGCCATTCAAGGTGGCTATCACCACTTCTACATTCTCTGCTTCTTCTTTTACCACTTCAATATGTTTTGCATTCTGGATCTTCACATTCTTCAAATGTTTTCTTGAAGCCATATTCTGATTTATGTTCTTATCTTCAAATAGCTTGATCAAGGAATCAAACATCTTCGGTGTCTTTAGGAAAGACACTTGTGGTACAAGTTGATCCATGATTGAATCAACAATGATCTTCTTGGCCTTGATCAAGTTCTTCTTGTGTAAGGCTTTGAGCCTCATCTCTTTCTAGAACTGGAACCTCTCTACTCATGAAGGTGTCCAATTCATTTTTCTTCAGAGAGATCAAATACTTCCATGCTTGGAAGTTTTCAACTTCACCAAGATTATAATCAAGCTGATGTGATAGATCACTTTGAAATGAGAACTTCAAATGAAAATAGCAAAGGATTAGATCTCACCGATTTGAGGTGTCCGTCTTGGTTTCGAAGCTCGCTGATCTAGGGTTTGTCATAGAAACCCTATTTTTAAAAATTTGGAATCTTTCAGATATGATTGGATAGACAGATAGATCTCTTCAAATGGAGCTGTCCAATGTACTCCTTTTCTGAAAACAGTGGAGGGAAGCTCCCGGAACAGGAAGCCCTATATTTCCAATTACTTCTGCAGAAATGCTTGTTACTGTTTCTGTGATATCTACGAAATTACTAATCCTATGTGTCTAAAATTTCGTACTAAGGTAACCTAACATGTCCCTGATCCAACACCATAGGTTTCATGAGAATTGGTTTTACCATTCGGGATTTATGATCCTTTTCCCAAGGTGACCTGTTACAGGACTGTTCAGAACAACGAAGTTGGACGGCATGCTACGTGTCACTGGTTCATATTCTAAGTCTGATATTTGGACCACTAAAATTAAAGTCCATGCCATTTCTAGAAAATCTTCAGGAATTCCATTTGGACCTCTGTAGCCCAAGATATTGTAGTTCTCCCCAGGTGTCCTGTTTAGGGGTGAATTCTGGAAGAGGCTAGAACCCTAACTTGGAGGGATAATAGCTCCCAGAATATAGTGAATCTGAGGCTGAATTTTGGATATAGTGTACATCAGGATTGTATCTTCCGCCCCTGCAATTTTCCACTCTTTATCCTTTGCCAATCTCAGGATATAGTGAATGTACCAAAACTTAGCAGTTTTAGTACTTAGGGTTTTTCTAGCTCGGGGTCAAACTAGGGTTTGACTTTCCGAGAGTGTCACCCAACCAAATTTCTTGATCTAGGTCTCTAAAATTCGGTTTTGATGAGGAGAACAATCCTATACTGGTCTCACTCAAAAAATCCTCTTCTGTAGAAAGCCCTAATTTCCGCATCAAAAACTGAAAATGCTCGGAATCGAATTCTGCTTCGACAGAAAGATGCGCCCTTCAATGGAGAGTCAGCCTAGCATACTTTTGCTCATGGATTGTGGAGAGAGACCCAAAAATTAAGAAGCCCTAGCTTCTGTAGATGCACAATGTCTTCTTCTTAGGTTAGCTCTGATACCATGTTAACATTTCCATATGCTTAGCTAAGACATCAGTATTTCATTTCATCTGCATAACAAAAGCATATAAACAGGATCACTGAAAGATAGACAAGCACAACCATACAAGAGGAACACAAAGATTTATCCTGGGAAAACCCTAAAGGAGAAACCCAGCAAAATCTTCCTCAATATAGATGCCCCAAAAAGATAAAAGATAAAACCAACAAGGAGATCAAAGCCTGATCCTCCTCCTTCTCCAGCTACTTCTCTTCTCCACTAATGCGCTACACAAGTGATAGTGTGTGCTCAAATGAGGACAGCTACACCTCTATTTATATTCATCCGTTCACTTCAATTAACTCATCCGACATGTAGGCTCGAGTTAATCATGTAGGCTCGAGTTACACATGTGGGTTCAAGTAACCACACTGGGGTGCTAATGACTCACCTTTACAATTAGAGGGGACAACCTCATGACTCTTATTAGTTCTTCCGATTAGAAGCATCGAGGTACAAGATAATACAAGTGGTTCTACCGGTAGGACCATCGGGGACCACAAAAGATACATATAGAATATTCTTTGAAGTTACAATATTTAAACAGAATAAACAAGCATGGCTACTGGAATACAACGTATATCCATGTGATAGAGGACTCAAACTTGGACATAGCTACCAGACATACAACGTAGATCTATGTCGTACAGATGCAAATTTGAGCATAGCCACAACCATGAAAATGTGGATCCATGCTAGATATACAAAACTCCATTGCAACCTGGGGAAAAGCAATGAGTGCTTTAAACAAATACCCAGGGTCTTCGTCTTGTCTTCCACAAAGTACAATTCTATCCATGTGATTACAATGATCAGAAGTCAAACATGGTAGAAACCACTTGATTACCGGCCAATGATGTAAACTGTTAACGATTGCGAGGGAGATCACCATTGATGTCAATGATTCCCAAGGTACCCTAGTACAATATACTGAGTTTGAATAGATGTCCTGATGTCGAACACCCAGTCGATTCTATCAATCAAAGGTCAATGATGTGAACCTATGTCGAGAGCGAGAGAATCTGTCATTAAGGCATACATATATCAAGGTACTAAGTTTTTATTTCTAAGACTATTTCCCGGATGATGAGTTGATGTCGACAGGAATAGTCTCGTCGAAGGAGGGCCATGATGAGTCCCACATCGACAACACGATACTCAGAACATAGTTTTGGAATGATGTGAATGTAGTAACCATAGGACTGACTCAAAAATACTGACACAAAGATTGTTTTGACTACAGAGGAAAAACTTCTTCAACTTCCCTTTGAACATCGAGCGGCACGACAAAAGACTTGGCAGCATAACTAAATGGGACAAACAGACAGTGCGACAATGGACAATGCTTTCTTTTGAAAGACTCAAAGGAGAGGCATGACTCATGAAAGTGGATCGTCACAAAGATCAGCTAAATACCCAATTGACTGAAATGATATGCAGACAAGTGCCATGTTCAAAGGTAATGACAAAGTACTACCATTTATTTTCAAAAATGATTCCCTTCCCATTTTCCCCATCATGATTGATGAGTGCCTCTTTTTGGTTTTACGATTTCAAAGTGGGTAACAAACACTCGGTATAGCTCATCCGAAGACAAGTCCAAACTCATATGTTTTATGAATCTGAGAGAGGAGGGGTTCGTTCCCAAAAACGGGTCTCTCAATGTTTAATTTAATGAGTCCAATGAAAGAAAACTTGGTATCGTTCATGTTTAGAGAGTCTGAATGACCACGGAAGAAGACTCCAAAAGGTCCTTTTTCATATGATTTAGTCCCTAAGGCTCGAAAAAGTATAAAATCATACCTTAGAGAACTCTTAAAGTCATGGTTGGCCGGAGTGTTCATTTTTCGTAAATAGTCTATTCGAACCGAAAAAGAGATAACCTACTGTCGGAGAGACGACTCTTCAAGTGCTTTAACGAGCGTGAAGAAGACAAGATCGCTCTATAATATTTTCGTATTTAAGGAGCCTGAAAAGAGTTTAAAGAAGACTCTGTTAGGTCTCTTTTCACTATGAGAGATTTTACGGGTTTGAAAAGAGTCGAAAACAGACTCGGACCTTTGATACTGGGTTTTGAGAGCGTGACCAAAGTGTCGTAATAAACGCTCAATGACTTTTTTCGTTTTATGGTAGTACGAAAAAGTCAAAATCGAACTCCCAAGAGTTTACTGCTACTGTTCTTCTATCATGCAACGACTCAAAACAAGTGTTAAATGCACCAATAACTAACATTAAGGGATTACGACTGATAAATTTTGAGTAGTAAGCTATTTTAAATCAAAACTATAGCATGTCAAACCCAAAAATGTGTATAAAAGTCATGTAAATAGTGAAAAATAAAATCATTTTACTATTTACCCATAATGGAGAGCATTTGGAGCACTTTCCTAGTCAGACCTTCAGTTGCTGATATCGAGAGTTTCCACCGTCGGATTCGAGCACCGTCAGTTCTAGGTAACAGTTCAAACCCCACTCTTCCTTTTCATAGTCTTAATTTTGATTTTGAATGGTGTTTTGGGCTTGTATGGCAAGCCCTAAAATCGTGGGAGTGGGCACCGTGCTTATCCCTTGCGGGATACGCGGTACCTCACTAGAACTGCGCCGAAAACAAATCGCACAAGCGGTGCCACTGCCTGTCTTCAACGACGCACAGGCGATACCGGCCGTGAATATGTAAAACTATTGACACAAGCAAAAATAGATCATTTCTTTTGATTTGAATGATTCTAATGGGTCTTGTGATTTTTTTTGGCAAGCTCTTGTTGATAAAAATGGCGATATGGAAGGAAAGACATCATTATAATGATGACGCTTTTGCCGAAAGGAATGCGGGTTGCATATTTGCATTACAAGACTGTGGACTCCTAAAATTCTTTCTGACTCCCAGTATGGTATCACACAAGCAATTGCTTGAGCATATACTCTGGATGTGGAATTTGGAGCAACAACACTTTGAGGTTGGGCCTCATATTCTGATAGTTGAGGTAGAGGATATCTACTTCTTGACTGGACGTTCGAGACGAGGTGCCCCCATCTTGCTGACAGGTTCCCGAGGAGGGGATATTACCACACAAGAGTTGATAGATCGTCACTATATTCCAGGGACAAGGACATCGAGGAAGAAAATTGTTGGAGCAGGGTCCCGCAGCTACAGGAAAAGCTGCTGTTTTGGAACGAGAAAGTCAAAAGTAACAGTACCTGAGCGGCCGAGAAGAGAGAGCTCAACCATTGCACTTAAGGTAGCGGCATAGACATGAGGGCTCAGCTACCCTCATAAATAGAAAAGGAGCAACGGGCCGAGGTATTGAAGACAAAGTCCAGAAGGGAAGTGACCGAGGAAGCGGCGCCTGTACCCACGATCAGAGCCGGGAAGCGTGGAAGACTGCAGAGAGCTATGGTGTGACGAAAAGCGGCAGTTCGAGTACAGATAGACCGACTATCACAGTTAGGGTTTGGGTTAGTGTTGGGACAGGCCCATAGTGTTGTAATGACGAGACCTTCGGGCGGCCTATATAAGCATGTATTTTGTATTGTAAAAGGTTAGCTATTCAGACATTTAGCTAGTCAGTCGATGATCTGTTAGCTCATAGAACTTTTGTATTATAAAAGAGCCGAGCTCTGGTTCTGGTCTTCAGTCTGTAGTATCTTACTGTAACCAGTAGCTGACTCCTAGAGCATGTATGTAGCAATCTGCAGGGATTGAGAGTGAGAGAGAGAGAGAGGAAGAGTATATTGTAAGAGAAGCAATATAAGAAGAGAAGAGATCTAAGAGAGAAGGGCTCCCGGCGGTGTGCGCGGAGTTACCCAGAAGATCTCAGTTGCATATGAGGTTGCAGCGGAACTGTGTTTACTCTCCCAAGTTATAATATATAAACCAGTTCCCGTGGATGTAGCTTCTACCCTGGAAGTGAACCACGTAAAATCAGTGTGTTGTGTGATTGATTCATGTGATTGTGTCTACTTATTGCTATCTGTCATTCATTATATGAACTTTTCTTACAGTTAATGTATGTATGCTATCTTTCAGTTACAAGTAGCATAGAGGTTTACATGCAAGTTGAACGAATTAAGTATTATGTGTATGAGTTTACCAGTGCTTGATTCATGATAGTAACAGTTGCAGTGTTAAGTGATTTATGTATGCAATTTCAGCAAGATTGCGCATAGTCGATGTTAAGCATATTAGACCGTAGAATTCTAAGTGAGGCTGTTTAACTCAGCTAGTGTACCTAAGGGAGAAATCCCTTAGACCTCGAGAGTCGTGTTAAGCCCTACTATAGGAGATATCGCAAGTACAGAAAGGCGATATCGCACCGTCGAAGGAGTTGTGGTGTGTGATATCGGAGGAGAGAAGGAAAGTAGAGGGGAAGGTTGCGCATCGTATGCGAGGCTGCGATGCGATAGAGTCCTTCCCTATCAGAGTCAGCGATTAAGAGAGAATATCACCTCACGGAGAGATCCCGCGGGCTAAGAAGAGGTAAGGACCACCAGGATGCCACAGAACCTGGTTGAGGACACTTGAGTCTTTAGCCAACCCATAAGATCACTTTGGGTGAGACTTCAGGCCATTCTGCGGTCTGTTGCCGAAAGGGCCAGTGAGCTAGGGGTGTTGTTGGTACATAACAAGTAAACCCGGGTCTGCCCTGTAGTAACCAACAAAAATACCCATAAAGGCAGTGATTGATGGACCTCTACGGACTGTATTATTTATGATGCAGAGAGTGGCGGGAGGCCAGGGAGTGCACCAGGCTTCTAGGGCACATATGCTCTATGCCATAGAGGCCATGGCACCTACAGTCTTCAACTGGGTGGAAGCCCTGCTTCCGATATTCAAGGATCAACTGACCAAGTGTCGGCAGGGGGAAATGAAGCAGTTCGGTTTTGGTTCCATTCTAGCCTGCTTCTTCTTCGAGCGGGTACCACAAATGAGACCCCAGGTGGTCTTTATAGAGCTGAGAGTGTGGGACCCTTGCATGCAGAGGTGGGTCCAGATTATGGTCCGTACTGCAGCGGGTAGGGGGAAGGTGAAGTTCGGTGACTCATTCTTCTGATGGCCGAGAGATTAGATCCTCTGGTGGAGGATTATGCTTATGTAGGTACGGACTTCAGCGAAGACCTTGACCTACCGCTCCCACCTGGTGGATAGTGGGGTGACATCGGTAAGAAGTAAGAAACCCTAAATGGAAATAACGTTTTTATGTTTTTTAATGTTTTATATTTTTTATGTTAAGTAATGAGACCTGAATATTTTCATGCAAACATTGGAGCAGGACGACCTGGGGGAGCTTCCCCATTGGATAGATGGGATGGAGCTCGCTTCGTACCGTAGGGTGATGACGTGATTGGGGAGTTAGAGGAAAACCTGGAGAGGTTGACCCTAGACATCCCTGACGCTTCCATTGATGACCTCCCTCTGAGGTATCAGATACCTACATTAGGAGTACCGGGTCGGTTTAGTAGACTGCTACGTAGAGTAGCCTGGGTAGTGATGTCAAGCAATATACATCACTACTAAAAATCAAAACCATATTGAAACTACTAAAAGCACACTGAAAGTCAAGCAATATACATATATACAAGATACTATGCAAGAAATACCTAGGCATAGTACCTCTTCAGGTACAACCCATTATGAGGTTGCCCTAAAAGGATTCCATCGTAGTCAATGAGCTCGTAGGCCTCTTTCTCTAAAACTTTAGAAATGACGAAAGGACCATACCACATGGACTCGAACTTCCTTTTCCCTAGTTTGTCATATCTCTGGTCGTAAGTCAAAACTAGGTCACCCTCATTAAAGGCACGAGGTCAGACGGATTTATCATACTGCACCTTGACGCATTTCTTATGTGCCTCATTAGCCAAGGCGGCATCTCTCCGAGTTTTGTCAAGGTTGTTCAAGTACAAAAATCTCTCTTCCTCTGCGGAAGTGTTTAGGAAAAGTTCGACGGCAAGTTTTAAGGATGGAATATGACATTGAATTGGTAAGACAACTTCAAGTCCATAGACAAGCTGGAAAGGTGTGAAACTAGTAGCTATTTTCACCGAAGTCCTGTAAGCCCAAAGAGCGAAGAAAAGGATGTGGTGCTAGTTGGATTTATGATCTCCAACCATCCGACGAAGCATAGTTTTCAAAACTTTGTTAACGACCTCTACCTGACCATTAGCTTGTGGATAATATGGCATAGAGTTTTCATGGCGAAAACCTAGCTTGGCACTTAGTTCCTCCATCATTTAATTACGGAAATGTGATCCATGATTAGTAACAATGGACTGCGGGACTCCAAATCTAGCTATAATATGATTGAACAGGAAGAGAGCGACAGTTTTACCATCTTCCGCATATGTAGGCATGGCCTCAGCCCATTTTGTAAAATAGTCAACGACTACGATGATGTAACCATGCCCCCCTGGCTGAGGTAGGCTTATAATGCATATAATCAATCCCTCATTTGGAAAATGGGCCAACGGCAATGACGGGGTGTAGCGGAGCGAGATGCAAGCCCTTTTTGGGTTAAAAATGTTGACAAGGTGGGCATTTATTAATAGCCTCATGACAGTCTTTAAAGATTGAAGGCCAGAAATAGCTAGCGCGAAGGATTTTCTGGGCTGTAGCCATCCCAGATATTTAATGACCACCACATGCTCCAGAGTGGCAATCATTCAACACATGTTCAACTTCCTCATGGGCGAGGCATCGCCAGAGAATAGAATCAATCCCATGTCTATACAAGGTATCATTCAGAATGAGGTAGTATTTCATGTGGTGATGGATACTGTGGCAATCATCATGGGATAGATTTGGTTGAAATCTTTGTGTTTGGAGATAAATAAGCATATCTCCATACCATGGGTCAGTAGTGCTTATCAGGAACAAGAATTCATCCAAAAATGAATCACTGGGATTAGATTCCATCGAAGCACAGGGAAGATCACACATGAGCTCAACAAAGACCAAGGATTTCTTCGATGTGGCTTTGGTAAATTCCAAATCAAACTCTTGTAGTATGACTATCCATTTGGAGTACTTGCCCCCGAGCACCTGACGAGTCAGGATGTAATACATAGGGTTCTGGTCTGCCAATACAGTGGTTGTGCAGAGTAAAATGTAGTGATGAAATTTTTGTACAACAATGACCATGGCCAATGCTAACTTCTTCACACATGAATATCGGGTTTCAGAATCCATAAGATTCTTACTAGCATAGTAAATCACATGCTCCTGACCATTGGGATTTTCCTGCACCAAAACCATAGTGATGGTAGTAGCAGAGGCAGCAATATACAAGAGAAAGTCCTTTGAATAATCCGGGGGGTGTATCATAGGTGAATGAGTCAGAGCGTGTTTGAGATTATGAAAGGCGTGTTGGGCTTGGTCATCCTAGAAGAACATAGTGTTCTTCTTGAGGAGATGCATATAACCATGCATTTTCTCTGCAAAATTACACACGAAGCGACGAAGAAAGTTTTCCTTCCCTTGCAAACTTTGGAGCTCAAGAAGTTTGGTTCGGGCTGGTAGAGCTAAAATGGTGGTAATTTTCAAAGGGTCTATTCGGATGGCATCCTTAGAGAGCACAAAACCTAACAGACGTCCCGTCTCAATGCAAAAAACACATTTATGCGAGTTGAGTCATATATTATAATGATGTCATCTCAAGTAAATATCTCTAAGATGACCAGGGTGGTCCTCCTGTCGCTGTGAATGAGCAGGGAGGTCGTCAAGGTATGGTTCAACAATATGTTTAATATCGTGAAACGCATAGGACATCACACGCTGGAAAGTGGCTCTAGCATTTTTCAAGCCAAAAGGTAACTTTCTATATGCAAAGGTTCCCCATGGGAAAATGATTGCCGTCTTGTGCTGATCGGTGGGTAATATCTCAATCTTATTATAGCCAAAAAATCCATCTATAAATGAGAAGATGACACTTCCAGCATAGTTGTCGATAATCTGATCGATATGTGGAGTAGACAAGTTGTCCTTGGGACAAGATTTATTCAAGTCTCTAAAATCAACACAGATTCTAATGGTGCCCTGCTTTTTATTGACAGGGACAACGTTCGATACCCATTCCGTCAGGGGTATGGGATAAATAAACCTAGCTTTGAGAAGTTTGTCTATCTCAGCTTTAATAGCTGCTGCATTCCGTGCATGGACTTGCCTTAGTTTTCGCCTGACAGCTTTAGCCATGGGATAGGTTTTAATTTCATGGACCATAATGGACGGGTCTATTCCCAGCATTTCTTCATAATATTAGGCAAAAATATCGCGGAATTCTTTGAAAAGTGCCTTGTATGCTTCAGATTCGTCTACCGAGTAGTTCTTCCCAGCGTGAACATGCTCGATGGTACCAGGCTTGGCTGATATGTCAATCGGATTTGTCTGAGTAATGTTGCAAAGGTTTCCTTCAGAATCTATGTATTGCAACAATATAGGACTTTGAGGTGCTTTGACAATATCAGTGGAAAACAAGGATGCAAAGTCATGGTTAACCAAACTGGTGTTGGGGAGGAACATGGATCTATGATGGTGATCCTCCCAAATGGACTCATTCATATTCATAATCTCCATAATGGACTCGTCGAAAGGAAAACTATCAAAGAGATAATCCAGAACAGGAAGAGATGGTTCTAACTAGTAAGACAGGTGGTAAGGATCCGAAGCCACCAGATGAAGGTCATCGGTGTGATCATTGGAAAGGGTTTGAATGGTTTTGTACATTTATTCATGTGGATTTAACGAGGTGGACTCAACAATTTGTTTTCCCTTGGGCTTATAATCAAATGACGCAATCATATTCACTATTGTTGTATATGTGTTAGGAGGAGTGGACGGAAACATCCCCATAAGGGATGAATCCTTCAACATGCCTACCCCAATCGACTGGTAAGGAGGAGGGGACTAGCCTAACATAGGGATGTTATTAGCTGTAGAGGTCATAACATCCATCATACAAAAATCAAGCTAATCAATGGTAACAATTATCCCTAGATGTGGAAATTGGAATCTAAGGACATCATATGAATTTCCTCTGACAAACTAGAGTTTCCTTGATTAGGCATGTGGTCTATCAGTTGTTGTTGAGAGGGAAAATGATCCGTGAGAATTGTAGGTGCGGGATTTGTTTTCAAAAATTGGGTGATTTCGTCCCAACGGAGACACTCTTTTGTGAAATGGTCACCTCCGCATAGAAGACATGGATATTTTGCTTTTCTTTTACCTTTATTGTTATCATTGTTGGTTGGTTTTGGGTTCTCTTGTTGGTTTCCAGGTTTTTTATTTTTACTTTTACCTTTATTTTTATTCTTGCGAGAGGTTTGAATACTCTGAATAGAATTAACCTCGGAGGAAACCTTGGGAGTCAAAGGAGTAGGGGTGGCAGTATGGGGTTGCTTGGAAGGTTTTGCTATTGACGGGGACTGGATTGAACCAACAATCCCATCAACAAGGACTTCTGTTGGTGGATTTGTAGGATCGGTGCTTGGGCGAGGAGCTTGAGGAATCAAGTCATACAAAGTTCCAGACTGGGAATAGACCAAGTCTAGATACTGGTCTCGACTAATGGCTTGCTCTTCAGTAACGACACTGTCCATAGCCATATCTCGGGCAATTGGAGATAACAAAGATTTGGTAAACCAATCAGCTAATAACTGATCCAGAATAGGAGCCTTAATAAATCTTCTCCCCCTTCTCCACTCATGGATATGATAGAATATGTGGGTAGATGTGTTCTGTCGCAGAGAATTTAAGAGATCAGTACCCATTTCATAATGAATAGGAAGCTGAAAGTGTGTAAGAAATACAGTTGCCAACGAGCCAAAATCCACAAACGAGTGTTGCAGAATTTGAATATACCATTTCGCTGCTGTACCGGTCAAAGTTCGCTGAAAGAGTCTTAAACAAACTGAATCATCCATAAGGGAGTTTGAAGAACACCACAGATGGAATGTCATGACATGGTTTTCAGATCATCTCCCTGCTTCCCATCGAACTTTGGAATGTCTGATGGTAACTTTACTAGAATGGGAGGCCACGAGGGGTTATGTTGAATGGGGTCATTAATCAACTTGGACAAATCAGGTAAGTCCAAAGTTGCTAGGAAAGGTAACTGATGGTTAGGTTGCACATACTAGTAATATTGATATGGCATATAGTTACCAATAGGACCTTAAGTAGACTGATAGACAGGTTGTTGTGATGAAGAACTACCGGAAAATTCGTCCGCAGGGGGTTGATTTCTGGGATCAGGACTATTAGGACCACCAGGGCCTCCGGGAGGAGGACCACCAGGACCATTAGGACCACCAGGACCACCGAGACCACCAGGAGGTGGACCACCAGTCCCTCTGGGGCCTCTAGGAGGTAAACCTCCAGAGCCTCCGGAACCACTAGGAGGAGGGCCACCAGACCCTCCAAGGCCATTAAGAGGAAAGCCACCAGGCCCCCTAGGACCACCGGGACCATTAGGACCATAAGGAGGAAATCCACCAAGCACTTCAGGACCATTAGGCCCCCCAGGGGGAGGACCTCCATAAGGCGGTTCTCCAGCACCTCCCAGAGTATGTATAGGTATCCCCCCCATCGCTGGCATGTAGGACCAGTTGGGTTGCCCGCGTGGCGTGAAAGTATTACTAGGATATGGAATTCCAGCATAAGGCATTCCTGTAGGATTGGGTGGATAATTAATGTTTCCTACTGGTATTTGATTTGCTGTATAACCATAACCCCAAGAGGTTTGATTGGTTACAGGTTGTGCCCCCAAGGGCTGACCTGAACTAGATGGGGGATTAACCACATTAGTGTGGGTGGGAGGGACATAAACTGTAGATTGCTTTATACCAGAGGCCTGTCCTTGACTAGATACAATTCCGGTGCCAGATAACGTAGGTCATGCCGGGGGTTGCCCCTCGACACTAGAAGGTAATGACGAAACAAGAATTGAAGGTTGATCCCCAGGTACGGAAGACCTAGGAAGATTGGGAACATACATAATATGGGAGGTGGTGGGGTTGGTAGTTTGACTTGGTTTGTGTGGAGTTACTGTGCGATCTATAATTGGGTCAATGGGTCTCATAGAATCGACAAGTGAATGATATATCACAGGAACAGCTGTGGAACGTGATAGTGGTGTGCCCAATATGTCATCTATTTTCTTTTCAATCTCTTGTGCACGGAGAATGGCTGCGTGGTATTGTCTACATTCTTCTTCATCTGGAGAAAATTTTTCAGAAAAGTTTAAACGGGTGCCAAATAAGGCAATGGCCTGTCCTATAGAGGTATCCCAAAATGGAGCATTGGGACCATAATCTGGACGGGTAGTATCATCAACATGACCTTCTATGGGAGAATGGAACAAAGTATTACCCCAAGAAGGTTGTTGGACCAAGGGAGGCGAGTGTGAAGGATATGGTCCTCCGCTTTCTGTAACCACATTATCTCCTACTTGGGAGGTGGTAGCAGCTCCTTGGTCGATAGATTTCATTGGATTTTCTCTTGAAACAGGAATAAAATCAGGTGGAAAGCCCCGTACTCTTATGGACTGTCTTAGCTCATCTAGTTTGTACAGCTCCTATCTAACCTAGGGTCTCAAAAACTAGAAAACACACCAAAAATTTCCCTACTCAAGCTATAGGTCAAACAAGCAAACTTAAAATGATAGGAGGGGTTCAGATAGTCAAGTCTCTCACCAGGATTGTTAAGAAGGTGCCACTCATGATATACCTCAAGGGTACATGCGTACTAATCTCCCCGAATGTTGTTTTTGGTGTATGGCTCCAAGCAAGATGACCAAAGGGCTTTCCTCAGATGGATAAGGTATCCTAGTGGGGTCTCCCGATATATGCAAGGTACATGGGAGCTCAAATCGATAGTAATGCTGTCTAATGCATAACCGTACACAAGAGGCCTTTTGATATACAATAGAGAACATGAAGTACCTTTCTATATAACTCAAG
Source organism: Pseudotsuga menziesii (assembly GCA_001517045.1). NCBI lineage: Eukaryota > Viridiplantae > Streptophyta > Pinopsida > Pinales > Pinaceae > Pseudotsuga > Pseudotsuga menziesii. Next base: position 195,647 of record LPNX010229936.1, read on the forward strand.
GGTATGTGAAAGGTCGTTCGATATACCAACGGTACGTGGAAGAACCGCGCAAGTCCCTGGATGTAATGCGGATGAGTAACGACAGATCCTACGCTTAACGATGCCCGAACATGTCTCTAACCTATCACTCAAATTGCTATGTAAATTTTAACCTATAACTACTGTTAATTTTAAAGTGGACGGTTAGGTGAATGCGTGGAGTTTTGACAGAAAAAGTAAAACCATGCAATATGTATATGCAAATATTTCACTTTACCGTTCGTGGTATGCCTACCTAGGGGAGGGAAAGAGAGTGTTTTCTTTTGCTTCAAAACCAAAGATTTCCAAACAACAATCTTGAACACAAAATCAAAGACAAGCAGTACTTTCCAAACTCATTTCTCTTTTTTGAAAGCAATCAAAAGGGGAGGAGTCTCTTTTCTTAAAAGAAAAACAAGAAGCACACTATATGCATATGCATTCTATTTTTCGATTTTTCTTAAACCATAGATAGATCTAACTTAAAACTATAATATTTTATTATTATTTTGATGAGATAGTATAAATGCAAAAGAGACAAAAGAACATAGAGAACCTGAAATCTTGTGAGGTCAATCAGAGATCCAATGTCTTATGCTCACTAATGATAATGACCTAATCTCAGTAAAAAAAAATCTTTTTAAACAAGCAAAAATAAGTCTTCTATGGGAACAAAAAATGAAATCAAGATGCTGATTAAACGTTTTTTCTTTCAGTCTATATAACATAAATAAAAAGAGAGCTCTCTAACACTTAAGCTTTCGAAAAAGAAATCCTTTCACAAAGACAACCAACAAGCACAGAAGAAAATGGACAATCAACAAGCCTAATCTAGCTTTTGAATTCTTCAATCAAACCGATCTTTTACCAAAAAATTTCAAACCATAAGCATCAGATTCTAACACACAAGCCTGACAGTGCAGGGCTGAAAGCAAATCAACTAATTTTTTTTGCAAAAAATGAGAAAAATGTAGTCTTGGAATAAGGCGTACATGGCACCGCGCTGGAGGGGTCTTGACAGAGTGGTTCTAGACGAGCACTACTTCTAGATAACAGGACTCAGGAAGTAGCACCGCATGCTGCTAACAGGTTTCAGGCAGTGGCACCGCTTCTCGCCAATAGCATAAGAGCGGTTCCCTGTATAGATCCAAAACACAAAGGAGAACGACAGATTCAGTTAGAAAAAGATCAGATCAAGGTAAAAATTGATGGATTGACGGTAAAAAAGAGCATAAAAAGTTGAAATACTTCAGATATGAACAGATCCAAAAGTTTCAAACCAAAATTCACTGAGTCGGATAGGAGATCTGACTGAAGAGAGTTGGAGATGGAGCCTGGATAATTAACGTTTCCTACAGGTATTTGATTTGCTGTATAACCATAACCCCAAGAGGTTTGATTGGTTATAGGTTGTGCCCCCAAGGGCTGACCTGAACTAGATGGGGGATTAACCACATTAGTGTGGGTGGGAGGGATATAAACTGTAGATTGCTCTATACTAGAGGTCTGTTCTTGACTAGATACAATTCCGGTGCCAGATAACGTAGGTCGTTCCAGGGGTTGGCCCCCGGCACTAGAAGGTAATGACGAAACAAGAATTGAAGGTTGAGCCCCAGGTGCAGAAGACATGGGAAGATTGGGAACATACATAATATGGGAGGTGGTGGGGTTGGTAGTTTGACCTGGGTTGTGTGGAGTTACTATGCCATCTATAATTGGTTCAATGGGTCTCATAGAATCGACACATGAATGATATCCCACAGGAACAGCTGTGGAACGTGATGGTGGTGTGCCCAATATGTCATATATTTTATTTTCAATCTCCTATGCATGAAGAATGGCTGCGTGGTATTGTCTACGTTCTTCTATATCTGGAGAAACTTCTTCAGAAAAGTTTAAACATGTGCCAAATGAGGCAATGGCTTGTCCTATAGAGGTATCCCAAAATGGAGCATTGGGACCATAATCTGGATGGGTAGTATCATCAACATGACCTTCTATGGGAGAATGGAACGAATTATTACCTCAAGAAGGTTGTTGGACCAAGGGAGGCGAGTGTGACGGATATGGTCCTCCACTTTCTGCAACCACAATATCTCCCACTTGGGAAGTGGTAGCAGCTCCTTGGTCGATAGCTTCCATTCAATTTTCTCCTGAAACAGGAATAAAATCGGGTGTCAAGCCCCGTACTCTTCTGGACTGTCTTAGCTCAGCCACTTTGTACAACTCCTATCTAACCTAGGGTCTCAAAAACTAGAAAACACACCATAAATTTCCCTACTCAAGCTATAGGTCGAACAAGCAAACTTAAAATGACAAGAGGGGTTCAGATACTCAGGTCTCTGACCAGGATTGTCAAGAAGGTGCCACTCATGATATACCTCAAGGGTACGTGCATAGTAATCTTCCTGAATGTTGTTTTCGATGTATGGCTCCAAGCAAGATGACCAAAGGGCTTTCCTCAGATGGATAAGGTATCCTAGTGGGGTCTACCAATATATGCAAGGTACGTGGGAGTTCAAATCGGTAGTAGTGTTGTCTAATGCATAACCATACACAAGGGTCCTTCCGATATACAATCGAGTACGTGGAAGAACCGTGCGAGTCCCAGGATGTAATGCGGACTAGTAACGACAGCTCCTACACTTAACGACGCCCGAACACGTCTCTAACCTATCACTCAAATTGCTATGTAAATTTTAACCTATAACTAGCGTTAATTTTAAAGTGGACGGTTAGGTGAATGCATGGAGTTTTGACAGAAAAAGTAAAACCATGCAATATGTATATGCAAATATTTCATTTTACCGTTCGTGGTATGCCTATCTATAGGAGGGAAAAAGAGTGTTTTCATTTGCTTCAAAACCAAAGATTTCTGAACAACAATCTTGAACACAAAATCAAAGACAAGCAGTACTTTCCAAACTCATTTCTCTTTTCTGAAAGCAATCAAAAGGGGAGGAGTCTCTTTTCTTAAAAGAAAAACAAGAAGCACACTATATGCATATGCATTCTATTTTTCGATTTTTCTTAAACCATAGATAGATCTAACTTAAAACTATAATATTTTTTATTTTGATGAGATAGTATAAATGCAAAAGAGACAAAAGAACATAGAGAACCTGAAATCTTGTGAGGTCAATCAGAGATCCAATGTCTTATGCTCACTAATGATAATGACCTAATCTCAGTAAAAAAAATTATTTTTAAACAAGTTAAAAGAAGTCTTCAATGGGAACAAAAAATGAAATCAAGATTCTAATTAAACATTTTTCTTTCAGTCTATATAACATAAATAAAAAGAGAGCTCTCTAACACCTAAGCTTTTGAAAAAGAAATCATTTTACAAAGACAACCAACAAGCACGGAAGAGAATGGACAATCAACAAGCCTAATATAGCTTTTGAATTCTTCAATCAAACCGATCTTTTACCAGAAAATTTCAAACCATAAGCATCAGATTCTAACACACAAGCCTGACAGTGTAGCGCTGAAAGCAAATCAACTCAAATGTTTTGCAAAAAATGAGAAAAAAGTAGTCTTGGAATAAGGCCTACCTGGCACCGCGCTTGAGGGGTCTTGACAGAGTAGTTCTAGACAAGCACCGCTTCTGGATAACAGGACTCAGGCGGTGGCACCGTGTGCTGCTAACAGTTTTCAGGCGGTGGCACCGCTTCTCGCCAACAGCATTAGAGCAGTTCCCTGTATAGATCCAAAACACAAAGGAGAATGACAGATCCAGTTAGAAAAAGAAAATATCAAGGTAAAAATTGATAGATTGACAGTAAGAAAGAGCATAAAAAGTTGAAATACTTTAGATCTTAACAGATCCGAAAGTTTCAAACCAAAATTCATTGAGTTGGATAGTAGATCTGACTGAAGAGTGTTGGAGATGGAGCCTGGATTCAGACAAGAGTTCAAGAATTGAGGAAGATGAGATCAACTGATATATGTATCTATTCCCCAGTGGAGTCACCATATTTGTAACTAGGAATATTTCACCTTCTGCGGACAAAAGCTGTTCCTCTGGTCTGAATGGTTCAGATCCAGAACAAATGAGTGAATGACAAAGGATGAAGACCTTTCCTGGATGTCGTAGACACCTGGAATGCTACTTCGATAGTGAACCTGTGTACCTACAAACAGATCAAACATGCAAACACATCAAAGTTACCAGAAAATAATCTACTTATCCATGTTAGTGACTAAGGAATCTAACAACATGTACAGGTGAAATCAAAACAACAGTAATGTGGGACGGAAATTAGCTTTGCATTAAATATGTATGGAGAATTTTACAACCATCACCTTAGTGTCAACAAGCATGTCCACAAGACAAACACTTCATCCCCATAAGTTCCAACTTTGCTCTCTATGCTCTCCAATGGCTTGGGCCAAGTGGTCAATCCAACAACATAACAATACCTTTATAGTTCTCCCCCTCAACCATGGAAATGAGCTTGTATTTATAAGGCTCAATGGATAGGAATAGTTGAGAGATTTGTGGATGAGGTGGCCTCTGAGATCCTATGATGGGGGATCTCAAGCTCAACTGACCCACAATGATAGGGATAAGGGAGGACACAACTGACCTTTGAGAAACTTCTCTTTTTCCCATTTTACCCAGGGTATCGCTTTTCTTCTCTTATGACAGAGCAATTTAGATGAGAAACGCTAGACTCAAGGCCACAGGCGATGGCACCGCTTATGGCAAATAGGATGCAGGCGGTGCGAGCAAGGTACCGCTCATGATTCACAGGGAAAGCGTGGTGCTAAGTTTTTTCATGTAGAATTGAAAAACATAATAGGTTTCCACTCTAAGTGTTGGGATTAAGGGAAAACATGTAAGTCAAAGGTCTTATCACATGGTGGTGACAGAATTTGAGTATAACATACCACAACATCTTCTCCAAAATCTGCCATTCCTTTAGGGGGTGAAATGGTTTACTGCTGGGTGGTAACTAGGGGATCAGTTTCTGTCTAGGAAAGAGGGAATTCTGTATTAAGGGACGAGATGTTCATAGGAGAAGTAAAACAAGTAAATGTGAGGGATGAAGAGGAAATATTTGTAGAGATGCAAGGAATGTTTATCTGAGGAAGCTGAGAAAGTGGGGATGTTGGGATAAGATGAGGTGGCGAATGGGGAGGAGAATAAGTATGAATGGGTGAGTCAACTAGTATTGTGGGAATAGTAGTGGTAGGTTCCAGAACTTGTGAGATTAATTTCAGAAAAATATTGTTGGGAAAATGATGCACCTAAATCAAATTTAGACTCCTCGGGACTAGGAATGGATGATGCGAAGAAAGTCAAAATACTAACTGGACAAGTGGAAGGATCATTCTCTTCCTCAAGATCACTATCTATGTCATGAATTTCAACATCACAGGGAGGTAGAGGATTTACCTATCGTATGGGAGGGACTTGTATGAGTACCTGTTCTGTTTGAGCAATTTGCAGTAGGGGTACCGTATGTTCTTCCTTGGGCTCCTGTTGTGATTGGACCTGCTCAGAACTCAATTGGGTCTTTTGCTTCTTAGACCGTGAATCAGCCATTTCTGTGTGAGTTTGCTATTGAGAACTGATTCTCTCAAGATTCTTCTTAAACTCTGCTCCCTTTTGTAGAGTGTCTTCCATTGAGGCAGGCTGACGAATGGAAGGACCATCAAGGATACCCTTACCTTTTTCCTTAAGCTTAGTACCAAGAGCAGTATCAGAGCTTGCTGCTTTCTCTTTTGCTTCTTTCTCCATGTTCTACTTTTGAAGGTCCTGCTCTATCTTCAATTTAGTATCCCTATAATGAAGAGTACGATCCTTAACGTCCTTTTGGTATTTGTAGATATGAGGCTTAACCTCTGGATCCTCTATCTTTCCCATTACCTCTCGAAAATCCATAGTTTCTCTCAACATAGAATCATCAGTGTCATGTTCATGAACATAATGAGACTTAGCATGCTCATGTGCAAAGCGGTTGGCAAGATAAGATTTTGGGTCATGCATCCTCTTGGGTGCCTGTCCCAAATTCATGATAGAAATTTCTTTACCCAACACAATTGCATGGGTAGAATTCTGAAGTACAAGGGAATCTAGATACAAGGGAAATTTGGGCCACACCTTTTTGTTGTGCTTTGTCAGCTTGGGAAAAACCCCATCGATAACTGTATGAAAGGAAAATTCCTGTAGTACCATACGATCAGGAACAATTCTCGGTAGTAGATTCACTATATTACTGCCCCAAATCCTCATATAGGAGAAATATTCTTCGACATACCAATCGCCATGTAATGAAATTAATGCCTTGGATCTTTGAGAAGATGTCGAAGCATCTGCCTTGAAAATTTTATGGTACATCGACCCAAGGAATACGTTGCAGATATCGTAAATTCGAGGAATGAAATTTTCCTCCCACATATCAGAAAAATATATGTGCATAGGGGGAGAATTCTTGTTCCAATTCCAATTTAAAACGGGGAAAGGAGAAGTTGCACAAAAAGCATCCATCAGAAACCCTGACATGTAAAATGTTGGCTTTCGATTGGTTGAGGTTTTCTGATACTTCTCAATTTCATCTTTCAAATTGAAAGATAAAACCTGTGCCCAATTGAAAGAACCACCTGTAAGCAAAATGTGACAAGCCACAGGAACCCACTTAGCTTTGAATAAGGAGCAGTTTACCGAACCATACAAGCGACAAAACATAGATGCTAGTAATGAGAATGGTTCCCTAAACCAGGAAATTAGATAGGCATTAGTGGAGGTTATCAACTGTTCCCTAAACAGTTATGTGTTGTCCATCCAAGACTTGACCACCTCTTCGTAGTTGAACCGGGTAATGGCCTCATCAAGAAATTTTGATGTCAAAAGCTGTCTAAGAGGACCAAGCGCATAAACCCTAGCAAATACGTCAGAATGGAACGATGCAACGAGAGTATGGGTATTGTCATTAAAAGAGAATTCCATAGGGTTTGCATAGTCCAATGCCCACTTAACAGGGTCTATATAGGGCAAGAAAGGGGGTCTAGCAGCAATGTAGTTAAGCTGAGAACTCCAAATTTGTTCATAAGTCGGCAAATCATGGGTGATAGAGGATAAATCGCCATTGTAAAAAATGTCGTAAATCCTGGACCAGTCCAAGGTACAAGGTATCAGACACACGTCCACTAGTATTAGTGAACACACTGGCGTTAGGTTCTTTGTTCTTTTGCTCCTCAAGAGTTATTTTTGACCTGGTGTTCCTCGAGGAGGTGGAAATTATCTTTGATTGGATTTTGGCAACCATGTTTAAAACAGTGACACGAGTTCAAACCAATAGAAAAAATGGTCGAGTGGTAATTACTTACTGGTGAAAAATATTAGAAAACTGTAAATCCGTGAGTTGTAGCAAGGAAATATCTGCAGTAAAATCTTTGAACACTGTAAGAAAGCACGTGTAAAATGGTAAAAAAAGTCCTAACTTCAAATAGATTTAAAACCCAAAAGTAAATGACAAAAATTATCTAGACCGCAAATCTAGGATATATGGATAGCTACGATTGAAGCGGTAAAATATAACGAGATAGTGCTAAGGTCCAAAAAATTTGTGATTTTCGCGTTCCGAACTTCGGAAGTTGAAAATCTGGAAGTAGAGATTCGACCAACAAACTTGTGAGTTTTTTCAATTTCTGAACTCACAAAGGAAAATGAAAGTAAACGACAAAAATTAGCTAGACCGTAGATCTAGGATATATGGACAGCTACGATTGAAGCGACAAAATATAACGAGATAGTACTAAGGTCAAAAAAATTGTGATTTGCGCGTTCCGAACTTTGGAAGTCGAAAATCAGGAAGTAAAGATTCGACCAACAAACTTGTGAGTTTTTTTATTTCCAAACTCGTAAAGGAAAATGGCGGAAATCGGTGTTGAATTTTTAATGGTTATATCAGATCTTAAAACATTTAGCATCATAACAGCATAACCATAAGCCAAAAGATCACTGAAAGATAGACAAGCACAACCATACAAAAAATAACACAAAGATTTATCTTGGGAAAACCCTAAAGGGAAAAACCCAGCAAAATATTCCTCAATATAGATGCCCCAAAAAGATAAAAGGTAAAACCCAAAAGTCTTGATCAAAGACTGATCCTCCTCCTTCTCTAGCTACTTCTCTCTCTTTCACTAATGCGCTACACAAGTGAGTGTGTGTTCCAAATGAGGAGCGCCACACCTCTATTTATATTTGTCTGTTCACTTTTAATAATTAATTCCGACATGTAGGCTCGAGTTAATCATGTAGGTTCGAGTTAAACATGTAGGCTCAAGTAACCACAACCGGGGTGCTATTGACCCACCTTTATAATTTGAGGGGACTACCTCATGACTTTTATTAGTTCTTCCGATTAGAAACATCGGAGTATAAATAAATACAATTGGTACTCCCAGTAGGACCATCGGGGACCACGAAAGATACATATAGAATATTCTTTGAAGTTACAATATTTCAACACTTCCCCTTTAACGAGAAGGGTATTCTACAACAACATCAACAACAACAATAGTAGGAGAGAGATAGAGAACATCATCAACATCATCAGGGTAACACATCTATAAATCATTGGAAGCTTTTCAACATCATATAGTCTTCATCTTCGTCTTCAACAGCAACAACACTTTGACCGACAACATCATCTTTAGTCTTCATCTTCAATCTTCAGCAACAACAACACTTTAACTGCTCGATTGATAACATCATCATCGGTACTTTGACCTTTCGACCAGCAACATCATCATCAGCACTTTGACCTTTCGATCAGCAACATCAACATCAGCACTTTGACCTTTCGATCAGCAACATCAACATTAGCACTTTGACCTTTCGATCAGCAACAACATCTTCAACACTTTGAGGATCATCAGCAACATCTTTAGCACTTTGACCTTTCGATCAGCAACAACATCTTCAGCACTTTGACCTTTCGATCAGCAACATCATCATCATCATATTCTAATCTTTCGATCAAGAACATCATCATCATCACACTTTGATCTTTCGATCAGGACCATCATCATCATCAACAACAACCTGCAATCCACAGTGCAAAGACAAAAAAGTCTTTGGATCACTTTTGGACTTAAAGTCCAGGGATGATGCAATCCCACAACATTCTCGACAACCAAAGTCATCGGATTGATTATGGGATAATCAGTCCCTATCAATTTAAGACTAAGTCCAAGGATGATGCAATCCTACCACCAGCACATTCTCGACAACCAAAGTCACTGGATTGATTACGGGATAATCAGTCCCTATCAATTTAGGACTAAGTCCAAGGATGATGCAATCCTACCACATTCTCGATGACCGAATTCACCGGATCCATTTTGAACCGAGGTTCACGGATGATACAATCCTACCACATTCTCGATGACCGAAGTCACAGGATCCATTATGAACCGAGGTTCACGGATGATACAATCCTACCACATTCTCGATGACCGAAGTCACAGGATCCATTATGAACCGAGGTTCACGGATGATACAATCCTACCACATTCTCGATGACCAAAGTCACAGGATCCATTCTGAACCGAGGTTCACAGATGATATGTTAAATTTTCTTATGCTTAGCTAGAACATCAATATTTGATTTCATTTTCATAACAAAATCATATAAATAGGATCAATGAAAGATAGACAAGCACAACCATACAAAAGGAACACAAAGATTTATCCTGGGAAAACCCTAAAGGGAAAAACCCAGCAAAAGCTTCCTCAATATAGATGCCCCAAAAAGATAAAAGATAAAACCAGTAAGGAGATCAAAGCCTGATCCTCCTCCTTCTCCAGCTACTTCTCTTCTCCACTAATGCGCTATACAAGTGAGAGTGTGTGCTCAAATGAGGAGAGCTACACCTCTATTTATATTCATCCGTTCACTTCAATTAACTCATCCGACATGTAGGTTCAAGTTAATCATGTAGGATCGAGTTACACATGTAGGCTCAAGTAACCACACTGGGGTGCTAATGACCCACCTTTACAATTAGAGGGGACAACCTCATGACTCTTATTAGTTCTTTTGATTAGAAGCATCGGGGTACAATATAATACAATTGGTTCTCCCGATAGGACCATCGGGGACCACAAAAGATACATGTAGAATATTCTTAGAAGTTACAATATTTCAACACTCCCCCTTAACGAGAAGGGTATTCTACAACAACATGAACAAAAACAATAGTAGGAGAGAGATAGAGGACATCATCAACATCATCAGGGTAATACATCTATAAATCATTGGAATCTTTTCAACATTATGTAGTCTTTATCTTCAATCTTCAGTCTTCATCATCATTAATACTTTAACTGCTTCGATCAACAACATCTTCAGCACTTTGACCTTTTGATCAGCAACATCATCTTCAGCACTTTGACCTTTCGATCAGCAACATAATCTTCAGCATTTTGACCTTTTGATCAGCAACATCATCTTCAATGCTTTGACGTTTCGATTTGCAACATCATCTTCAACACTTTGACCTTTCAATCAGTAACATCATCTTCAGCACTTTGACCTTTCGATCAGCAACATCATCTTCAGCACTTTCGATCAGCAACAACATCATCATCATACTCTGATCTTTTGATCAGAAACATCATCATGAAAATATCATCATCACCAAAACATCATTATCATCAAAACATCAACATCATGAAAACATCAACATCATCATCATCAAAACATCAACATGATCCTTCCTTTCGGAATTACGGGATCAACATGTCTGTGGTACTCAGACGATCCTTCCTGTTGGAATTACAGGATTTAGGTCTTTACGGAGTTACTAATGATCCTCCCTTTCGAAATTACGGGATCAACACATCTGTGGAGCTTAGATGATCCTTCCTTTCGTAATTACGGGATCAATTCTTTATGGAGTTACTGACGATCCTTCCTTTCGGAACTACGGTATTTAGGTCTTTACGGAGTTGCTAATGATCCTTCCTTTCAGAATTACGGGATCAACACATTTGTGGAACTCAGACAATCCTTCCTATTGGAATTACGGGATCAACACATATGTGGAACTCAGACAATCCTTCCTGTTGGAATTATGGGATCAAGTCTTTACGGAGCTACCAACGATCCTTTCTTTCGGAATTACGGGATTTAGGTCTTTACGGAGTTACTAACGATCCTTCCTTTCAGAATTACGGGATCAACACATCTGTGGAACTCGGACAATCCTTCCTATTGGAATTACGGGATCAAGTCAATGATCCTTCCTTTCTGAATTACGGGATTTAGGTCTTTACGAAGTTACTAATGATCCTTCCTTTCGGAATTACGGGATCAACACAGTTGTGGAACTCAGACAATCCTTCCTCTAGGAATTATAGGATCAACACACGTTCTCGAGTATCAAAGTCACCAGATCTGTTCTGAACCGAAGTTCAAGGATGATACAATCCTACCACATTCACGGTGACCAAGATCTCCGGATACATTTTGAACCAAGGTTTAGGGATGATGCAATCCTACCACTTTCACGGGGGCCAAGACCTCTGGATACATTTTGAACCGAGGTTCAGGGATGATGCAATCCACTACTTTCACGGGGGCTGAGACCTCCAGATACATTTTGAACCGAGGTTCAGGGATGATGGAATCCACCACTTTCATGGGGGCCGAGACCTCTGGATACATTTTGAACCGAGGTTCAGGGATGATGCAATCCACCACTTTCACGGGGACCGAGACCTCCAGATACATTTTGAACCAAAGTTCAGGGATGATGCAATCCTACCACATTCACGGGGGCTGAGACCTCCAGATACATTTTGAACCGAAGTTCAAGGATGATGCAATCCCACCACATTCATGGGGGCTGAGACCTCCGGATACATTTTGAACCGAAGTTCAAGGATGATGCAATCCCACCACATTCATGAAGACTGAAGTCACCGGATCTATTTTGGACAGATGTCCCAGGATGATACAATCCCTCTTCATTCTCGAGGACCGAGGTCACCAGATCACTTTTGGACAGATGTCCCGGGATGATACAATCCCTCTTCATTCTTGAGGACCGAGGACACCAGATCACTTTTGGACAGATGTCCCGGGATGATACAATCCCTCTTCATTCTTGAGGACCGAGGTCACCAGATCACTTTAGGGCAGATGCCCAGGGATGATACAATCCCATTGCAACATCACTACTCCCCCTTTCGAGGAAGGTTCTTTCGAACCTCACCAAGCTTGTCTCGAAAGTGTTTGAACTTTTCCCGAGACAGAGGCTTTGTCAGCGCATCATCATCTAAAGCATATTCATCTACATCTTCAGTATGTGAATACTGAACTGTCACCATCTGTATCTCCAGTATGTGAGTACTGAAAGCATCATCTATATCTTCGGTATGGGAATAGTGAAACATCATCATCTACATATTATCTCGTACGTAGAAATACTGGATTTCACAGGGTTCTCTGTCATCACAACTCTGGTTATCACATAGAATCACGGTAGTGTCCAAGTCTAGGTTGAATAATCCTGACATCAGCTTCTGAAGCCATATCGCTTCACAACTAGCAAAGTAAGCTACTATATATTCTGCTTCAGCTGTGCTTAGAATAACACTAAACTGCTTTCTGCTAAACCATGAAATCATAGCAGATCCCAGATCAAATAATAATTAATTTTCTAGTTAAGAAAAAACCATACTATACTAGTCTTCAATTTTGGAAATAAATAACTAAGCAAAATGCATAAAATGCATAAAATGATATAATTCTTTTCAAACATATTCTAAATCTTCAAAATAAAAAAAAATATTTTTTCATCTTTCACAAATACAACATCACTTTCATAATCAAATTTCATATAGACAACATTTAACTTTTATTCAAGCAAGTAAATTTAAAGAGACCAATAGGCCCAATAACCGCAGTGTTGCAACCGTGGTTGTGATACCACCTGTAATGTACCTCAGGGATATGAAAGGGTATTACAGACATATCATTAGCTCTATAAGTCTAATTAAATAATTTTAGCACAATGGATTAGTCAAACAAATATTTAATTTCATTTTTTATGATTTAATCTCGACAAAATCCCTTTAATTACCAATAAATTAAAATAAATTCAATAACTATTCCAACAAACGATCCAAGGATAAGAAATATCACTAACACATTTTAACAACATCACATATCCATTTGAATCCAAATTAGACAAAAATTCCACCTCTAAAGGCCATTTACTCTTAATCACGATTAACCAGTAATTAAAGTGTTAATTACGACACTTAACGACACTTAGTGCACAAATGACAACACTTATCGAAAATACAATTGTTTAACAAATAACCATTATTTATCAACACAAATGGATTAATAACATCTAATTACATGTAAATAATACATAATTACCAAAATTACAATAGTTAATCATGGTAATTACGAAAGAGAATTCACAAGACTAGTTAACTAGTTTTCCAATATAAGCAGTTAGTCTTGCACAAAATCAACTTGTAACCATGCCATTAAACCCAAAATAAATCCTGAATCCATTAAAAATATATTTAATCATGCACCTACAACCGATTGAATATTTATTTTCAGATTGTTCCAATTGCACATAAGGTGATATTTTCCATCAATTCCAATGAAACTAGTTAACATTCACCGTAAGGAATTGAGTCTAAATAACTGAACCAAAATGAAATGCATCGATAAGTAAAGGATAAAACTTGATAAATTTACACATACAACACAATATCATATTATAAATGGAGCACTTGGTTGTATCATTATGTTTATACGAAAACATAGATTTCAATCCACAACTAGTTATCAATTTTCACTACAATGTACCTAGTTTCCAATTTAACTTTCCAAATACCAAATAAAGAGAAATATATGAATATTGTAGATCATGGAAAGAGTAACCTGATTCATCTAAATTCATATGGATATATCTTTCCACCCATATACGATTCATTAAATAACTCACAAAACTAGCTAATTCTACTCATCCGAATTGACTAGTAATTCTAGGAATCTCTAGAATAATTAAATCCACAACTCATAGAATCATTAAAATTACATTCCAACTTTAAATAACATGTTTTATTAGTAATAAAATAGGTATATCTCATTCAAACATTTCATCAAACACTTCATATGAAAAGTCACAAATATACTCAAAACAATTCCATTGAAGGAGTTAGAAATTGGAAATTGATCTAGAATTTCGGTAGACATTTCCCAAACACTATAAAGAATATTTATCCTCAAATACTCACACACATTTAAAGTGTATTTATCAAACATAATACTAAAAATAACACTCATGCATTTTTATAAACACTTCATGTGCCGATTCTCCAAACTATGCAAAACAATCAAATCGAAGAACTAGTTTTTGAATAAAAGGTAAAAGCTTCAAATCTAAGAGGCTTGTTGGCATCGGTTACACTAAACCGAGTTAAAATTCCCTGTCTATGCAAAAAATCGCAAGATATTGTCCTGAAATATTGTAAATCCATAGGCAACACTTATGTCGCAAGTGAGTTCTCACTCGAGATATCTATGGGGACTGCCAGAACCAAGTTTCTGCAGTTATGGAAGGGGATTTCTTCACACCAACCTTAACAAGTGGCTTGAATGAAACATAGGGATGGAATACCATCAACACATACACAATAATAAAACAGTCTGATCCTTCGACACATTCATAACATATGACATATACATAATTAAAGCATGTCTACCATCGTTGTTATCAACATTCCACAATATTATATCAATATAAGTGTGAAAAACTCATAGAGATTCGGACACAAAAGACATAGACGTCAAAGACACACATATTTAACGTAGAAACCCATACGGGAAAAACCACAAAAATCACTCTTCATCTGGCATGAGTAAAATTTTGAACGCTTTGGTCTGTGCACACATCTTGCAGACTTCTCTCAGAATCTTCTTTACAATGGATGAGTTTTCTGTCTTTCTCGTGCTCTCATGTCTTCTTCCTTCTTTATGTCAAAATTTTTGTTGATCTCTCTCCTGATCGTAATTATTATCTCTGGGGTTAAGGATTGATTAGCGGTGTCTGCACATATTACAATCAATATCGATATCCAACTCTCCCTACCCCCAACATGGATCGACCTTATATACTTCTTACAATTCTTGTTCCAACCATCGACTAGTTCTCAACTAATAATCAAATGATTGTTCTAACTAACCCCATAAATCTCATTACATTAATAAAGGAAGTAACAACCCAGATTACAATCATGCCCATTCCCAAAATAGAATATTAGTTTAACTTAATTCACTGTAAAATTTATTGTTTCCTCAAAACATGTCGAATTCTTGGATTCAACTTACTCTTCTCATTTTTCGTCGTGACCTTGCTCTCCTTGCAACCAGATTATTCACAATTTCGACCAAAACTAGTATGCACTTTCCTAGGGCCAACAAGCCCCCAACGCTCACCGATGGCTCGTCCCGAGCCACTTCATCTAGATATTTCTATTGCGTTGAGTTTATTTTGAAACTCATGACATATCTTCATCACCTCTTCTACTTCTCTCTCCACATATTCTTTAACTTTCTGCATTTGTTTGACATGTTCAAAAATGATATGTTTCAAAATTTTGACTCCTATCACTCCTAGTGCCTATCGCACCCTCTCATGCGTTGGGTGGATGGTTCTTGTAACTTTCTCTGCTTAGGCCTAGATCTCTACGACACGTTCTGTTCGGCGTTACTGTTATGTACGTAGTTTGGAAACCTACTAATGTAATGTTTCGAAGTAGAAAACCTTGCTCATCTTCTCGACCGATGACAATTTATTCAATTCTTTTCTTATCCCAGTCAGATTCTCCTCTGTGGTATGAAGCTTCTTTGTAATTTGATCCAACTCTACATGATCCATCAAGGCTTCCCAAGACTAAGAAACACATGCATATGATTTGGAATAAAGTTCCTCAGTATCTTGAATCTTTTGAGCATTTCCATTTACTTCCTTTGGGTGTGCTTCCAGTACCTCAGGGGGTGTACTAGGATCCAACTTCAAAAAATTTGTGCCTCTAGGAGAATTTCGGTTGTAACTCCATCTTTGGAGAAATCATGGCATGCGAGGGTGACAACTTGCTCCAATATTTTCCTGTCCTACTGCCATATCTATGATTTATGCTCCGTCTCCTGAACTTTAGTATCGAGAGATGCGACAATATTATTTGAATATTTGAGTTGTTAAAACACCTCATGCTCTCGTGCCTTGATCTCATCTACTACAGCAGAAACATCAAGATCACAAAAAATTCGACACTTACATGAGCAATGTATTTGATCATGGAATTATGCTTCTATGTTCCCAAATGATGTGTCTTAGGAGACACTTGAATATTTATGTGTTGTCATGATGATGGTACCTCGATAGGCCGATCCTCAAAAGGACCGAATTCTTGTGATTCAGTCTGGAACGGTTCTCGTGCGACCACTACTTGAAATTCGTTTACTACGACACAAAGAGTATGCAGTAAGCCAATGATGCCGCTCACCAAGTTTGAATTGCACTCACTAATTTTCTTGCAATTCTCATTGGCAACTTCCTCCATTCTATTATAAATGAGGTTGTAATCATCGTCGGTAAGGACACCAGCTCTAGATGTTTTATCAACCTTTTGTTTCTTGCGACTCTTCTTTGATTCTTTAGATCTTTTTCGCTTGTCACCCAGTTCCGTATCCGTTGGGGTCTTGCCGGATTCTTCTTTGCTTTCGTAGGGGGGTCTACATGGGTTTTCTTCTCCTTGTTGATATCATCCCTGATTTCTCGACGTTCCATCTTGTCACGGTTCAGTATCAATAGAAAATTGGTCATCCACAACATGTTGTCTCCACTCTTCGGGCCAATCCTGAACAATTGTCTCAATATCTTCATCGGTTCTCAGTGTCTTATCATGGTTGCAGATAGATGTGGTGAGACCCGAAATAAAATCGTATAATATTGTGTAACCCATGAATAGTTTCCATAACCAATCGTGCTTGGTTCCCAATGTGATGCCTCAGTGCATCATCATGTAATTTATAGAGCTCCGAACACGAAAATTCTCACCAATTACAATGAATTGGCGTGATGCATAATGTCTCTCCCACATAGAGGGAGTGTTGATGTTTTCCATGGTCCCAACATCGAGTAAAATTTTTGCAGATCATCATCCCAAATTGGCCATTGACCAATAGTGTGTAGAGGATCGCCCTGTCATGTCGCTAATTATTCATGTGAATTAACTATGTGTATTGAGGCTTGGATGCTTAGAATTTATCTAGTCACGTGGATTGATTATGAGTATCTGAAGGCTAGATGTCACATTACATACTCTCTATGGGAGTTCTCTATAACCATGTTTTTGCAGTTGGGTGGGGATTTCTTATTTCGGTTGGTGTATTAATTATTCTTACCACGCGGAGTTAAGGCGCTACTTAGCTCATCGATTGACATAGATTATAAAAACAATATAAGCTTGAACACATGTTATATATCAATGATGTGGCTCATGCATAAGAGAACTCATTTATAAGAAAATACATAAGCACTTATTCATAATATACATTCCTGCAATTTAAGCACATTCATCATATGCATACATGCGACATAAACACATTCATAATCTACACATTGACACAATATTTAATGTGAAAACCCATTTGGGAAAAACCACAAAGGTGCTCTTCATTTGGAATGGGAAATATATGGCACCTTTTGTCTACACACTCAGCTGTAGACTCTATTCTAGATCTTATTCTCTTATCTATACAGACTCCTCTCCTCTCATGCTCTCTAGTATTCTGTCGCTCGATCTTCTTCTAATTCATGCTACTATCGATCCACACATAGCCTGGATTGACTCTCTCTTCTCTCTTCGAATCTACTGTCGATCCACACACAACCTGGATCGACTAACTCTTCTTACATACACCATTGACTGACTAGGAACAGACAGACTAAGAACTAAGCAACTGAGGGAGCAAGTAAGTAACTAAGAAGTAAGTAACCCACATACAACTTGGGTTCTTCCTTTTATAGACTCTTTACATGTCACATTCAAGCGACTTCATTCTATTATCCAATAGAGTGTCACTCCTATTCTGGTTACACTTGTTAGTAGGCACTATCAGCCCAAAATACAAAGATGATTTTATTCCTTAAAGCACATGTGACTCTAGCTGAATTCGTAACCACTATCTCTCGACCTGTCCTTTTCAGCTGTTGTGTTGTTGCATGCCTTCTCTATCGTGGTTCCTTCCCTAGTGACTGATTTAATCATATCCTTTCCTTCTGTCACAACTTTTCTTCTTTCATGAACTCTTCTCCTCTCGTAGCTTCCTCTGCGACTACTTCTTCTGTCTTATCTCTTTCTTCCTTATCTTCTTATGTCCTCCTCCATCATAGATTACTCTGTAGATGCTTCCTCTACCTTGTTCTTCTTTGCACAACTAATTTTGTCACAACTTTTCCTCTACCTTCATTTTCTTATGTCGTAGCTTATTCTCCCTACGATCAAACTCTTTATTTTCTAAGCAGAATTCTAATTGAATTCCTCCTGTCTTTATCTATGGCCAACAGGCCCCCAACACTGACTTCTGACTCATCCCCACCCACGCTATGCTATTCCACAACTTTCGCATTTGTGACGACTTTGCTTTGAAAATATTGAAAGATTTTCACTATATCCTCTGTCTCGCGTCGCACATCCTTTTCTTCCTTTTGCAATTTTTCAACAAGGTTGAAACTGATGTGTTCAAACATTACAAGTCTTGCAGCCTCTGCTACTCATTGCACCTTATAATGTACACGATGAATGATGCATGTAATTATTTCTGCTTTAGCCTGCAACTCTGTGACTTTTTCAATTCTTTGTTGCTATTGAGTGCACAACACTAAAACTTCCTATTGAAGTTTTTTCATTTCCACAACCTTAACCATTTTATCTTCTAAGGGTAACTTCTTCATTTCATTCTTCATCTGAGTTTCTTTTGTCTTAGTAGTGTGCAACTTCTCTGTAACTTCCTCTAATTCAACATTGTTGATTAATGATTACCAAGTCTTAGAAGCTTGGTCGATGGCCTTGGCACACAATGCCTATGCTTCTTCTATCTTCGTCGCAACCTTCATCGTTGCTTTTATTCTTTATTATAACACCTTTGGGGGTGTACTAGGTTTCACCTGCACTTATAACTCTGTGACCTTTTTTTGAAGGTCCTCCGTGAGCTCTCCAAGTCGAATGAACTTGGACTCTATGAACATTTCCTCTATTATTCCTGCATTTGCGAAATCAGTGCAAGTAAGTGCTACAACATTGTCTAGTCTGTGCCCCTTCTCTTCCCAAGTCTTAGATTTTTGTTCCACTTCTTTGATGGTTTTCTCCATTTCACTAACAGTCTTATTTGCTACTTTCTCCTACTCAATCAATGCACATTCTCTTGACTTCATTTCTATGACTGCGACATTCTTCATTGCATACAATTTATATAGCGACATCTGTGAGAAATAAATGGTCACATGGCCCAAGTTATTTGCTATAGTATTCAATTATTTCATTCCTAGGTCAAGTGATTCACCCACCATTTGAGTCCTTATTGGAGGAATTGGAATTGATACATCACTTGGTCGCTCTTTTGAATTGCCCAGTAAGTCTTGTGACTCTGTAACTCGTGGTCTATAATCAACTGTGACTCGTATTTATTTTACAGCTTTACATATCACCATCAGTAGATCTATGATAGTTCCCGTGAGCTATGTCTGTCGCTCATCTATTTTATTCAAGCTCAGCTACGTAACTTCTACCATCAATTTGGTCATAAGGTTAAAATATTCACAATCTAGGATTACTGTATTTATTGTTTTGTCAGCCTTTCTCTTCTTTCGCCTTGTCTTAGTCTACTCTCCCTCATCCTATTTCCTCTTCTCTCCTACCCCTAGGTCTATCAGGGTTGAACTTGAACTATTCTTGGGAGGGTTGGGATCTTGTGTGTCTGGTGGCGGTGGTTCCCCTCCATGTTCACCATCATTTTGTGTTCGTGGTTCATTCTGTTGCAACACTTCTTCGATAGCTATTATGTCTTTACGACAAGAAACTACCATTCTTTTGGCCAATATAGGGTAATGGCCTCAACTTCTTCTTCAGTCAACAAAAATTGGGTCGTTAACCATTCGCATTGCAGATATTGTCACGGCTGCAACAATATGTGATGTGGTGCAATGACAAATTTAATGATGTTTCAAAACTGTTGAACGATTTCGTCTGTAATTCTTTCTTATTTCCTTCCTTGACATCGTATCGCCTCTTTGTGCGTAAAGAATTGCACATTGTTGTCTCTCTACCTATCTTTGTCATCTTTCTCATACCAAATATTTTGGTATTGAGCTTCTCAACAGTACATTGATATTTCTATCGCTTGGTAGTTTGCTAGTTCTGACCATCCGACAATTGAAATTAAAATGAGTAGCCAGGGGTATTGAAATGGAGTAAATTTTTCCCATGATTCTTCAACATCTTCCAATAACTCATTCAACATATAATGTGACCAATTAATTTGAACTCCCTCTGCAAAGAGTTCATCGACTGGGATCGGCCATGCAGTACATTGGTTTGATCAAATCTTCTTTAGCAATTTGGTAGCCAATATATTCACAACGAACTGAACAATATGGTCATTGATAGAGTTGATTAAGAACCCTTGAGTATCCCTAGATAGATCATACTTTTCCTTCATCTTGGTCGTCAACATAGTGTCTTGGTATTTCTTGAAATAGGCAGTGGGTCTATGCCTGTAAGTGGCAATCCTGTAATTGATGCTATGAGTTCGACATCCACAAAAATTTCTTGTAGAGCCATAGGTGGCCACCATGGAATGATACCAATAATTGTTTGACACATGCATTTGCTTCTACACTTCAGCCGAAATGCAACATAAAGAGTAATGACAGTAGATCTATTTCCCATTCAATTGGATCTAGGTGCTTCAGGTCATCTGGTGCGTCATGTATAAGAAACATACAATTCTTCAGGTCCAAATCTTGTTGTTTCTATGTGTCATGATTTGCAAAGGTCAAATTTTGAATGTTTGGCAGAATGTTTTGTGACACTGGAACTCCTTTCGGCAGAATTGGTGTTTGTAGTGGGTAGCATGTATTCTTCATAACTTTAATATTTGGTGCATTAGATCATCTTGGTAGGACATATGGCAGCATAGTCTCATGTCCTAATTCTTCCTCCTCCTCCTCCTCTAATGGTGGTGGCGGTGGTGATTTTTTATTTTGGATTGTGGAACGTTTCCCTCTTGTTGTAACAAACAGACCTGATTGGTCTGGTCGTAACCTGAATGACAAGACAAATGGAAGCTGTTCAACTTCTTCGATAGCTGCAATATGTAGTGGGATGTATCCAATAGTGTCTTCCATGATGTTCACAACCTCAGATTCTTTAGCTGTGCTTTTGTTGGAGATCGAAATAACCATGCTCTATGAAAAAATTGGTTCGGATCTTTTCGCTGTAGACAAAAATATCTCTCTCACATACAAAAGAATGACATGAAACTTGGGCATGAAGCTTGATAACATCTAAGTATTCAATTCGTCTATCCTTCACACGCTTTGGAAATTAATGGAAAGGTATCTGTCATTTTCGTCACATGGGTTGACCGTTCGAATGATAATTAGGAAACTTCTATGCATGGCTCCAGTTTCCTATCACATCAAGTGGTAGTTAATGCCATAAAGACAGATGTGACCAAAAATCATGCCGCCAAAATTTCTCAGGATTTTCAAATTAATGATGGCTAATTGTCAGTTTTGCGACTCAAATTCATCTTGCGATAGCGTCACTATTTCTTGTGACAAGTATGCATCTTTGATAGGTTTCCTTAGGTTGCGACAAAATAATATATTTGTCATCATTTTTATTCTTGTGGCAGACATAGATTCTACAACAATTTTCCTCTATTTGTGACTTACTATCTCTTTGTGACGGTCTTTGCTTTTGCGACAATGGATTTCCTACGGTTAACACAATTTTTTTCCTTTTTCTCTTTTCTCATTTCTCATTTCTCCTTTTTTTTTCATTCGACTGAGTCGCAACTATCTTGATAAAGATTTAGCCGACTTCCATTTACCAATCCTTTGACAGGATTTCCATCCAACTTTTGCAATTGCATTGTGCCTCCAGCAGTGATCTCAATTACAAAGTACGTTCCTAACCAGTGTGTTTTAACTTACTCGGATGCTTGAGGAATTTGTTATCATACAGAAGAACAAGTCCTCCAACTTGAAATTGTTTGTTCTTGATGTGGCGATCATGCCATACTTTCTGTCGTTCATTCTCAATGTTTTGGTGATATCTTGCGATGAAATTTTCTTCTTCCAACTCTACCAACCGCGGCAGTATTTCTTCGATAACACCAACATATTTCATCTCTGTGATCACATGAATGCTTACCAAACGAAATGGATTTTAGCCTGTCAACCTCTTATAGGTCGTGTGATATGCCCACAACACTATGGAAAATTTTTGATCCCAATCGTCTTGTTCGAAATTGCATGTCTTTGTCAACGCATTTTCTAGAATTTTGTTAAAAGTTTCGACAACACCATTCGCTTGAGGGTGATATGGTGTTGTATTTCTTTGTTGGATCTAGAATTCCTCCGTAAATTCCTCAATTAAGTGGTTAACAAAGTGTGTCCCTTGGTCCGTTATCAAAAATTTTGGGTAGCTGAATCTTGTCACGACATTTTCAAACATAAAATTTCTAGCAATCACAGCAGTACAATCTTTTACTGGTGCTGCTTCAACCCATCGGGTTAGGTAGTCGGTCGTAGTAATCATATACCTTGCACCTGTGCGCTTCCTTGTTGAACTAATAGGAAACACAAAATCAACGACCCATTTATCAAATTCCTATAGATTTATCTGAGGTACTAATGACATATCATCTCATCGTGATGACTTTCCCATTCTCTGGAAGACATCACAGCTGCGACAATATTCTTGTGCATCCACATGCATGGTACACCACCACAATTCTGCTTGCAATATCTTTTGTAGAGTATCTCTTCTAGTGTAAAGGCCTCCTACGAAACCAACATGTGCTTCATTCAGTATCATTGATCAGTCGTGTTCCAAGACATATTGATGAAGAATCTCATCAGGGCCCATCTTATATAAGTGTCAAGCGATCAACTAGAATTCTGCAACTTGGACAACCAACTCTTTCTTCTGTGCAGTGGTAAATTTAGCTAGCCCATAACCCGCACTCAAAAATTGTATGATGTCTTTGTATTGATCATCAAACATTGTTACTGCAAATAGTTCCACATAAGGGAGAATATCATCGAGGTTACCAAGTTCTTCTCCAATTTCGATCCTCGACACATGGTCTTGTCCCGAATTCAGTCGACCAGGTTTAATAATGATTTCAAAGTAAAATTCCTGAAAAAGGAGAAGCAAGCGACAAACACCCCCCCGCAACAATGGCTTATTCACCGGGTATTTCAATGATGAATGGTCTATGTACATTTTAAAATGTCCACCCAGTAACCAGTGAATGAATTTCCACAGAGCGTATACCATCGATAACCCTTCTCTTTCCATCGTGGTATAATTCTTCTCTGCTGTGGATAATTTCCTATTGGAGAAGGCTATAGGATGGTTGATCACCCCTTCGCGAGGCTACGTTAGTTCCACGCTGAGCGAGACAAGAGACACATCGACATGTACATGGAATTCTTTCTTCCAATCTAGAAATACAAGTATCAACATTGTAACCATCTTGTTCTTCAATGTGTCCAGACTCTCTTGGAAACTTCTGTACACTGGAACTTAACACCTTTATTTAGTAAATTTTCCATCGTAGCAATCACCTCCACATATCCTTTGATAAATTTTCTGTAGTATCATGTATGTCCCAATGTTGCGTGCAATTGCTTAACTATGGTCGGTGGCAGTAAGTTATGGATGATCTCAATTTTATCAGGATCAACCAATATTCCATCGCAACAGACCACATGTCCCAACAGAATCCCAAGCGAGGCACAAAAGATACATTTATTGAAGTTCAACGAAATTTGATACTTGAGCCAATGTTCCAATATCATATTGAGGCTTTCAATATGATCCTTAATGAGCCCAAATACTGTCCAATCGTTGAAGTAGACTTCAAGAAATTTCTGAATAAATTCTTTAAAGGCAACAATTACTATTATAGAAAAAATAGCAGGAGCATTCTTGAGTACAAAGGGCATTACCGTGTACCGGAAACACCACCACTCTTTTGCAAAGGTGGTCTTGTGTCGATATTCCTTTGCGATTCTAATCTGAAGGTGTACCCCAGGGAGAGAGGGCCAATTTTTCAATAAGGAGGGGTGTTATCGAGCAATGGTGGTCACGGTTGGGCACTTTGGTCATCATTTAGGGGTATTATGGCTTAATGGAATTGTTAACTTCCCTTTATTGGGGATTTTAACCTCGGGGTTGGTGTTAGGGTCCCCTAAGGGTTGACTACTGGGTCACATGGCTCCATATCCTAGTTACGATCTTTGGTGGCCTCTGCTTCAGCTATGAGACACATGTCTTCATTAGCAGCCACTTTGGACAACCTCCTGGCCCTTTAGTCAATGGGCACCTGCTCTCCCTTTCCTTATCTCCTCAAAGGAAAGACACCCTCCATGCCAGACCATTTCATGCTTTGAGGGATTTTACAACATTCTAGGGATTAGATGGGGTATAATTCCCTACCTCCAGTACACTCCAGCCTTTCATTCAGAGTGATACGCTTATTTGAGTGTGTTTTAGTGCCTAGGGATACAAATACCCCAAGTAGCCTACCTTGATCCTACCGTAGTCTATATTTTATTATTATTATCTTTTAGTTTTCAGTTGACATTTAAAGTTAACTTATTTTAAGGCATCTAGGCCTGGATATTTTGTAAAAAGTGAGTCTGAGGTCATATAAATAGATCTACTCACTTTCATTTTAAAACAGAACTTACGAGACAATACACTATGCACTTGTTTTACCCCTGCTAGGGATCCTTGGATGGATGCACTCCTCTTGAGGAAGTTTTTCTAGGTTAATGCAAGCTTTTTCTGGTAATTCTTTGGTGAAGTTCTTTGATTGGTGATGTTTTGATTTGTTGGACGAACATGAGCGAAAAATGTCAAGCTTCTCATATTTTTGTTTGAATGTTGGTGGATGTGCACATTCAAGTCTTAGTGGTATCCCTAGTGCTGCACGTTTTCCTAGGATAGGCCATTACCTTTTGTTACCAGTTGAAATGGCAGTCCAAGCCACCGACAAGCATATGTGGAGAAAGTGACCACTGTCACCTTAGTCACTTCTCCAAGGCTTCTTCAGAAGTCAAAATATCCTAGGGGAGAGCCCTATGTAACTCTGCAAAAGACACTTAGACACCAAATATATCTCGTATGTGTTTAAGGTTAGTGACCAATGCCTAATGGAGTACATAAAAAAGTTGAGGAGATGCACTACGTAAGTGTATGTGAAATATGCATTTATTTAATAATAAGCAAATGACCAATACCAGTCTCATAACAATCATGTAATGTCATAGAAATATGGAGGATCGTTAATCTAATAAACCAATTACTTGCGACGTGTAATGCTACGAAACAAATGTCATCCATGAGTATTTAGTTAATTTCATATATCAGTACCTTAGAGTTACCATTCCTCTAGTAATAAGTGTGACAAGCAATCGTAAGTATTTATCATTATCAAATAATAATTTAAAGCACATGTATATAAGTATGTATCAGTCAAGCATGCCAATATTATGACAACAGTAGTAGTTTTGGCATTCATTTTAGTATAAGAAAAAACAACATGCATGTAACCAAGCATTTACCAAACAATTTGCATCAACTTTCAAAGAAAGTTGCATGTGTTTATTAGTAACAATATCATAAATAGTACGCAGCAGTAGACATAACCAACATTTCCAATGTCCTTCAAATTCATACCAACAAAGGATAGTGACCATGTAACTGATGTTTGTTTGTCATTTCGCAGGGTTCAATGGATTGAAGTCCAAGGGAAGGTACAACTGAGTAAAAGGGAGGGCCCAAAAATTTAGGGCACAAAATTTTAGGACCCACAAATTAGGAAGCAAAATTTTAGGGCGAGGAAATTTAGGAAGCAGAATTTTAGGGCAGAAATTTTTAGAGAGGACCCAGAATTTTAGGGCCCAAAAATTTAGGGCGCGAAATTTTAGTGCTCGAAATTTTTGGTCGCTTGATTTTAGGGAGGGCTCGAAATTTTAGGACACAGAATTTTATGGAGGGGCCGATATTTTAGGCCGCGAAATTTTAAGGCCCGAGATTTCAGGTCGCTAAATTTTATGGCCTGCAATTTTAGGGCCCAAAATTTTAGGATTCAAAAATTTTGTGAGGCCTTAAATTGGCCAAATATTTGACTTTATGAGAATTTTATAACTTTTGCAGTCCTAAAACTAACCTAGAACTAACCCTATTAACTAGGTTTTGAAAATGAAAAGGTGTGAAGACAAAGGGAGATAAACCCTAGCAAATCCCTACCTCAACCTAGAGCGTCTAGGGAGGATGGCTAAACTAGAGAAGAAGAGATCCTAGGTCAAGAAACTGACCTAAAAAACTAAGGGAAAATCCTAGAGGACCCTCACAAGGAGACGTGCCTCAACTTTCTAAGGTGACAAGAAGGATGGAAATGGCCTATTCTTGGAGAAAATGCATCATTAGGGCTACCAATTAGTATTGAACATGCATCATCTACCAACATTCAAACAAAGAGATAAGAAGCCTCACCTCCAAGTGCTCGTGTTTATCCAACAAATCAAAACATCACCTTGCAAAAGAATTTCACCAAAGAACACAAAAAAAGCTGGCATTAACCCAGAAAATCTCCCTCAAGAGGGGTGCATCTCTCCAAAGAGCCCTAAGAATGGTAAAACAAATGCATAATGATTTATCCCCTAAGTTTTGTCTCTAAAATGAAAGTGAGGTGATATATTTAAATGATCTCACACTCACTTTTTACAAAATATCTAGGCCTACATGCCTTAAAAGTTAAAACATGTCTATTCGAAATTATAAAATGTCAACTTAAAATTAAAACAAAATAATAATAAAATATGGCATAAGGTAGGCTACCCGGGGTATTTGTAGCCCCAGGTGCCAAAATATGCTCAAATAAGAAAATCACTCTGAATGAAAGGTTAGAGTGAGTTGGAGGGAGATCTTTATACCCCATCTAACCCCTATAATGGTGTCAAATCCCTCAACACCCTCCTCAAAGTATGAAAAGGACTGGAATGGAGGGTGGATTTCCTCTGAGGAATTAAGGCTAGGGAGAGTAGGTTCCCACTGACTGAAGGGCCAGGAGGGTGTCCAAAGTGGCTTCAAATGAAGATGAGTGTATCATAGCTGAAGAATGGGCCACCAGAGCTCATAAACAGGATATGGAGCCATGTGACCTAGTGGTCAACCCTTAGGAGTCCCGAACACCAAACCCAAGGTTAAAAACCCCATCAAAGGGCAGTCACCAGTGCCATTAAGACATAGTAATCATAAATGATGAACCAAAGGGTCCAGCCATGACCACCATTACTTGATAACACCCCTCCTAGTCGTAAAAATGGCCCTCTCTCCTTGGGGTACACCTGAAGGCGCGTTGGGTATAGGTGCAACGTAACACTGGCTGCAACTGTGGGACGAGTGATCTTCCCAGGAGTACTCAAGAACCTATGAATCTTCTGGTACCTATAGACCTACATACATATCAAATGTCCAAAGGGAATAAAAGAATCTAGAGGCAAACACTTCTGTCCTGCCTCACAAAAATGAGGGAAACAAACTAAGAACAATACAAACTAATCGAATCATGATGAAGATACATCAAATGCACTGCACAGAAATATGCCTAATGCAACTAACCCTACCTACTCTAAACCTGGTAGTCAAAATAGGTTAGGTGAAATCATACCACCAATGTAACCATCTGAGTAAGCAATTCATACCTAATATTTTACCTTTGTCCTTTAATATAATCCATGACAATATCTCATCGATGATATGTTGATTTTGTACCAGGATCTTTATCTGGGTGAGGGCAGGAAACTGAACCTTCTTAAGAGCCTAGAAGACTTGAAACTGGTGCCACGGAGAAGCATCACTTTGACAAGCTTTGTTGATATATGCTTCTAGTGGACTTATGTATGGGACACCTTCATCATACATGTCTTATAAGGAAAAAATCTTCCTGAAACTTGCCCATAAATCCTAAACTTGGAAGGCTATACATAGAGTTGGGCCTCAAAAATCTTCATATGTGAGCCACAACCTGTCTTTGCATTTACTCAAGCATTTATTTCGATATACGAGTATATTGCTTATCCTTCTAAAAATCATGTTGGTAACCCCAATAATCCTTGAAAATTTAAAATTTTCAGCTATATAATTCATACCTTCAAGCTTCAAATGAAAAGATGAACAATAAATACTATGACATAGACGAATGAAAATCATACCTTTCCACCTACCTGCCTCGGTCTTGTTGAAATGCATCATTAAGCACCCACCGATATATGATATAGCGGACTGAACAACTTCTTCAATGCTTCTTGAGGAACACAACAGAGATTGATAATATTGGCCCACCATAGGCTGAATATTTGCAAAAGGATATTCTGTGTAACATGCTTCCCTGATTCTAGATAAATATGACAAATAAATCATGGAAGAATCACTAGAGATATGGGGTCCAAATTCTTGAACTTTTCATCATAATGAACCCCATCTGCATATGGAAACTATCTATAGTGTCTGGTGATGTTTCAGCTTGAATCATAGTGGCAAAAGGGTTGATCCGTGATTCATCATTAGCCTCATAAGGAGAAGGAATACGTATATCTCTTTCAACAGGGTTCTCATAAGTCATGTTTTCAATATCCCTGTTTGAGGTAATTGAAAGTTCTTCATCCCAAATAGTGTTAAATTCTGGCTCAACCTGAGCAACTTCATCAAGTTGTTCTTTCTCGTTCCAATGTATGGATATAATTTTACCCGGTCTCAAGGAATCATAGAAAGGTGGACCCATAAATGTCCAATAACCATCGTCCTCAGAATTCCAGTAATTATGTTCCCAAAGATTTGATATGTCATAAGGAGTTGTTGTATGTTGGAAGGAAGAACTTGCCCTATCCTTCATTTCTTCGTCTTCTTTAGCTAGGAATTCTGGATCTTCATCTAGAGGATTGTCATCATAATCGTCTGCTTGGGGAGCTTCATCTATCGTGCTTGAGATATCATCAGCTTCATCAATATGAATTCTGTTGTGGATCTCTTTACTGAATAAGCTCCTAGCATCCTCACAATGAGGTATCCATCTACATCATTGTCCAAGGAACCAACGTCTACAAAATAGTTCAATAAATTCCATAAGAGAAGATATCTTAGCTTCTGGAAACTTCATGAACCAAACACGGTCCTTTCCTTCTAGGTGAGGAGTGAACAACCTCATGTATACACATTCTTCCAATTCAACTTCTTCTGGGAATAACAATAAAAGTTTTGCGATTAGGTATTCATTGTAATTCCCATCTTGATCATTAAAAGGATTCCACGGTTCATGCGGTAGACCATCCAAGTAACCCGGGAAGTTCGATAGGTCAAGCAGAGCAAAATATACTTCCATTTCAGCAACGGTTGGATTTTCATGATCTTTAAATTCAAATGGAATATAATCTTTGATTCCTTCACTTAAATCATATTGTGTTTGGTTGTTTCCCAGTGTTTCTTCCCATATATTTTCGATCCCGACCTTTCTTTCTAGTTCTTCGATACCGTAATCCCAATCCATGCTGAAATCATTGATGAACTGCAAGAGTGAAGAAAAACTTTTGCGAGGAAAGTCCTCATACCAATTGCTGACAGACAAGTTGTCTTCTAAGTGAAGAGATAACAGAAAGGGCCTCATTCTGATGTCTTTGTGTACGATGTTGCTTTCCTGAAGGAAATGCATGAATTCCTTCACATGTGTTGTTGCATGGTACTTATACTGCTGGAATAATGGGAAAGGTGCCTTCCCACCATCTTGAATAACATAATTGTGTGGAAATCCCGAAATGCATGAAAATTCCAATATGTCCATCCACAATTCATAATTGGATGCCATATCGTCAAGCTTCCCTGTCTTTATAGAGTCCTTCTTTTAGTTTTCTTTGATTGGAGTCGCTAGGAGAGACCTGCCAAGTTAGTTAAGCAAATATTACAAAATTACTAAATAAAAAAAGGGCGTGCCAGATAGATGGGATGGGATGAGTTGTTTCTGGAGTCGCCAGGCAATCCTGTAGGTCAATCCTTTAAAAAAATGTATGCAATCAGGACTTCAAGACTTACCAAAATGTCATTCTTTCACGGATAAGTCACCTAAAAAATTTGAGGTCCTTGGAAACGACGCTAAAATGTTACATGTTGAAATGGAAGCCCAAGCCACCGACAAGCATATGTGGAGAAAGTGGCCGTTGTCACCTTAGTCACTTCTCTAAACTTCTTCGGAAGTCGAAAACTCCTAGGGGAGAGCCCTATGTAACTCTACAAAAGACACTTAGACATCAAATATATCTCATATGTGTTTAAGGTAAGTGACCAGTTCCTAATGGAGTCAATAAAAAAGTGGAATAGATGTACTACGTAACTGTACGTGAAATATGCATTTATTTAATAATAAGCAAATGACCAATACCAGTCTCATAACAAGCATGCAATGTCATAAAAATATGGAGGATCGTTAATCTAATAAACCAATTACTTGCAATGTGTACTGTTACGAAACAAATGTCATCCACGAGTATTAAGTTAATTTCATATATTAATACCTTAGAGTTACCATTCGTCTAATAATAAGTGTGACATGCAATCATAAGTATTTATCATTATCAAATAATAATTTAAAGCACATGTACATCAATATGTATCAGGCAGGCATGCCGATGTTATGACATCAATAGTAGATTAGGCATTCACTTTAGTATAATAAACAACAATGTGCATGTAACCAACCATTTACCAAAAAAATTGCATCAGCTTTGAAAGCAAGTTGCATGTGTTTATTAGTAACAATATCATAAATAGTATGAAGTAGTAGACATAACCAACATTAACAATGCCCTTCAAATTCATACCAACAAAGGATAGTGACCATCTAACTAATATTTGCTTGTCATTTCGTAGGGTTCAATGGATTGAACTGCAAGGGAAGGTACACTTGAGTAAAAGGGAGGGCCCACAAATTCAGGGCATGAAATTTTAGGGCCCAAAAATTAGTGCGCGAAATTTTAGGACACATAATTTTAGGGGCTGGAAATTTAGGGCACGGAATTTTAGTGAAGACCTCGAATTTAGGGCCCAAAAATTTAGGGCGCGAAATTTAAGTGCTCGAAATTTTTGGGCATGAAATTTTAGGCCCTAAAAATTTACGGCACAGAATTTTAGATCCGAAAAATTTTAGGGCAAGAAATTTTATGGAGGGACCAAAATTTAAGGATCTGGAATTTTAGGGCTTGATATTTTAGGTTGCGGAATTTTAGGGCCGATATTTTAGGGCCCAGCCGAAAACTTTGGGAGGCCCTAAATTGGAAAAATACTTTAATTTTATGAAATTTTTATAAATTTTGCACACCCAAAACTAACTTAGAACTAACCCTCGAAAATAGGTTTTGAAAATGAAAAGGTGTGAAAACAAAGGGAGATCAACCCTAGAAAATCCCTACCTCAACCTAGGGCGTCTAGGGAGGATGGATAACCTAGAGAGGAAGAGATCCTAGGTCAAGCAACTAGCCTAAAATACTAAGGAAAAAACCTAGAGGACCATCACAAGGAGATGTGCCTCGACTTACTAAAGTGACAAGAAGGCTGGAAATGGCCTATTCTAGGAGAAAATGCAACACTAGGGCTACCAATTAGTCTCGAACATGCAACATCTGCCAACATTCAAATAAAGAGTTAAGAAGCCTCACGTCCAAGTGCTCGTGTTTAGCCAACAAATCAAAACATCACCTTGCAAAAGAATTTCACTAAAGAACACCAGAAAAAGCTGGCATTAACCCATAAAATCTCCCTCAAGAGGGGCACATCTCTCCAAAGAGCCCTCTGAAGGGTAAACCAAATGCATAATGATTTATCCCCTAAGTTTTGTCTCTAAAATGAAAGTGAGGAGATCTACTTATATGATCACACTCACTTTTTACAAAATATCCAGGCCTACACGCCTTAAAACATGTCAATTCGAAATTGTAAAATGTCAACTTAAAATTAAAACAAAATAATAATAAAATATGGCTTAAGGTAGGTTCAAGGTAGGCTAGCTGGGGTATTTGTACCCCTAGGTGCCAAAATATGCTCAAATAAGTGAATCACTCCAAACAAAAGGCTGGAGTGAACTGGAGGGAGGGAATTATACCCCATCTAACCCTTAGAATGGTGTAAAATCCCTTAACGCCCTCCTCAAAGCATGAAAAGGTCTGACATGGAGGGTGGATTTCCTCTGAGTAGATAAGGCTAGGGAGAGCAGGTGCCCACTGAATGAAGGGGCAGAAGGGTGTCCAAAGTGGCTGTGAATGAAGATAAGTGTCTTGTAGTTGAATCTGAGGCCACCAGAGCTCATAAATAGGATATGGAGCCATGTGACCTAGTGGTCAACCCTTAAGAGCCCCGAACACCAACCCCATCAAAGGGCAGTCAACAATGCCATTAAGCCATATTAATCCTAAAGGATGAACCAAAGCACCCAACCATGAACACCATTGCTCGATAACACCTCTCCTGGTCGAAAAAATGTCCCTCTCTCCTTGGGGTACACCTGAAGGTGCACTGGGTATAGGTGCAGTGTAAAACCTTTCATTCTTGTCACCTTAGCAAACTAAGGCACGTACCCTTGTGAGGGTGCCCTAGGGTTTCTCCTTAGTTTTTCTAGGATAGTTGCTTGACTTGGGGACCCTTCTTCACTAGGTTAGCCATCCTCTTTAAAATCCTTAGGTTGGGTAGGGCTTGTGCTAGGGTAGATTTCCTTGGTTTTCACACTCTTTTCCTTGTTTAGAACATAGTTTAGGGTTAGTTAGGTTAGTTTTGTATTTGTAGAAACTTAGGTTAGGGTTATTTTGCATTAGTTGGGACTGTAATAAACCTTAGGTCAGTTCCCTTGACAACCCTTTCATCCTCCTTCTCATCCATTGCCTTAACAACTCTCTCCCCTCTACCATCACAACCCTAGAGGCCTGCTGCTACCTCTGCACCTGCTCCTAAATTCCTTCCAATACCCTCACTACCCTCTCCAATACCCTTTCTACCCTTTCCTAAGGCATTTTTATACCCTTTCTACTACCCTAAAGGCCTTCCCTCTCCCTACAGGCTTGCTTCCTCCACCTTGCAGCACCTTTCTTACCCTCGGGCCTACCCTTCAATAGCTCCTTTGGCTGCTCCCTCACCTTGAATCTGCTGCTACTAGCCTTTTTTTTTTCTTGTGCTGCCTTGGCAGTCTGCTAATTTACCCTCATTTCTTCCTTAACCCTCTCTCTCTTTACCCTCAGGCTCATTTGTGACACTCCTAAAACCTTACCTTGAGGTTTTCCATAGCGTGGCAACATTTTCCTTTTGCCACCGCAGTCTCTCCTTGACCTACACAACAAAGGGAAAAATGGTTAGCAAGGTAGAGTTGTATCCGAAAGGAAGAATCAACACTGGGCTAGGGTACAGTGGGTGCACTGTAGCATCACCATATCGCTACAGTTATCAAATGCACATAGTCTGCAGATAAGCCCACACACAATATGGTTTAGAGTTGAATTGAGTGCTTTTGGCTACAAGTTCATGGTTCTTTCTTATGGTAAATGAATGTTTAACTCATATCAAACAGTGATACAGCTATTGTTGTTGTTCTAATATTGTCAAACCGGTGCAGGGATGATTTTAGGGGTGAACTATAGCCCATAGACGAATTTTAAGGGATGGCCAAAAAAAGGTGGGCGGATTTTTAATATTAAAATGGTTATATTTATTTATTTAATAAATTAGCCCATTTTTTATTGTATATATAATTTCCCAAAATTAAATAGCCTGCGCGGTAAAACTGTGAAAATTCATAAAATGGAATTTAGCCCACTCGATTATGGGGAAAATCTTGACATTCACCTGGATTTCTTTGGTAATGGAGGTCAAATCGCCAGAAATTTCCAGTTTTGGAGGAGAAACGGAGATGGTTCGCCCAGATTTATGGATGATAGGTTAAAAATTTTGGTATTTCGCCCCTGATTTATGGATCTTTGGGTAAACTAGTCAAAGTTCATCCCCGATTTGGGTAAAATGGACTTAGTTCGTCCTCGAATTGGGTTTGTGGAGAAATTTTACCTTCCCATCTTTTACCAAATCATCCTGCGTCTGTCCATTTGGTCCACATTTTAGAAAAACATGGATATTTAGTCATTTTTGTACTCGATTTGGTCCATACTCCATATTTGAGAAAAAAACATTGATAGATTTAGTCAATTGGGGGCGTTTTTTACCTACATAATGCTGTAAGAGTCAGGGCTCAGCATCAAGCTTGATTTCATGCAAATTGTTTTTTTACAGTGGATTCGTGGAAAGCAATTTCACAGCGGCTGACTCTTGAGTGGAAGATCTCTGCATTTGTTTAAGGTTATTTCTATCTGTGGACTTTACAGGTTAGTTTCTTCTTCTATTTGCATACTTTTTAGTGTAGATAGATTATTTAACGTCTATGTGATTATTTAACATCTACGGCTTCTTGAAACCCTTCTATACATTAATCATCAAAATATGTATTGTGCTCTGTCAAACCTGTGACACTGCTACTATAAGTTGTTCTAACCTATTACTTGTTTGGCCTCCGTGCTTTGATTGGATCCATTTCACATTCCAACATCTTCCCTATCTATATATATTCTTATTATCTTTCATAATCTTATTATACATATCAAAAAGTTTATTATTATTTGTTAAAAATCTGTGCATTCTTCTTTTGATCTCAACATTCTCCCTTTGTAGTTTTTCATTCTCCAATTTTAGATGCTTAATAACGTCCTAGGAATTCTTGAGATTCCTTTGGATTGCATTTTTGGTCTTGGTATTCTTATATTTTGACTGGTGTAACAGGGCAACCCAAAAAATATGAAAACTAAAAAATAAAGCAACCCAACATCTGAAACTAACAAGCCAATAACTACAATGATCTTCAACAGTTAATACCACCAACAATTTTGAGGACATAAGTGGTGGAAAGAGTAGATTTGGGTACATTTTTGCAATCATGGGCTCATGAAAAAACCTAGATCAAATTCCTAGGCACATGTAAGGTCATTTATGCGCACATAACATAGTTAAAGAGGCATATATCATGTTCGATTTGGCCACATAACAGAGTTAAATTTTGAGGAACAACAACAGACAACCACCTGTTGACAGTGAGAAGGAATTTTGGGCAGGTTTAGCCTAGTTTGGCCACCAAAACAACAACGAAGAAGCCCCAAATCCTATGGAGAACATTTTAGGGTAACAACAGTCAAAAGCAGCCTTAAAACCTTGTCTTTGTACCCTAGAATAGCAACAAACAATGGTGAAACTTCACTAGTTTAAGCATTCTCGGCATCAAGAATGATTCTCCTATAGAAGTTGCTAGTTATTTGTAATGGCAGCCTGTAACAGAATCCTGTGAAGAGTGGTGTTGTACCCTCTTGGAGTTTCTGCTCTAAATGTTCAAAATGTACCCTAATTTAGGACAACAATTTGTTTGATATTTCTCTTAAAGCTCTTATAGGTTTCATTGGTGAGGCATTTCATCTAAAGTAGTATCATTTCATAAAAGAAGCCCTTGTTTATACTTTATTGGAGGTGTTCCCTATCATGGGGTATTGCTTTTGTACATTTTCCTTTGTTGGGTTTTTCTTTATGAAGCCCAAAGCACGTGACTATCATTTGGAGGTAGACTAGCATGGAGATTCCGTGTTACCTGGAAGTTACTTCTATCATCCACATTTGAGGCCATACCCTTGGATGTTTAGCTCTTGGTTTCTTCTAGAACTTGATTGGATTATTTGTGGAAATCTCTTGATTGCATGTGGGTTTCCAGCTTCTTTATGGAAATTACTTATTGAGGAAGTTTCCTTTAAAAAAAATCCTTTAGAAGCTAGTACATGGCACTGGGACTTCACTTAGTGAACCTCTTACATAGCACGTACGATCATGGGATATTAAAGAATACCCTTAATTTCCAAAGATATTGACCCAAACTGTTTTTGTTGAAACCCCCTCCCAATACTTAAAACCTCCTACCCACCCCTTTTTATACCTCAATCCTTATAAACCACCATACCCACCCCCACCTTAAACCCCTCATCCCCCCCAATACCTGCAATATATTCGTTCAATTTTTTATAATTTTAAAACCCACAATATGAAATAATGTGATAGGATATTGGTCAACAAGTGAAGACCCTGTGGTACATGGACTCACTTAATTTGTTGCGCCTCTACCTAGACATCACTCTATTTGTTCAACTTCCTTGTGGACATAGCTTGTTGAAGAATTCTTATTTGAAGGGGCCTTTGGAGGTTGGTTCAACTTCCTTATGGACATAAGATTAAGGATGAGTTCAAACTCAGTCAATAGCAAAGAAAACTGTAGAAAACACTAGACACCAAGTTTCCTTCACTTCACCAATCATATATAGGTTCAATCCTTAGAGTTCAAACTCAATCAATAGCAAAGCAAATTGGAGAAAGCACTAGACACCAAGTTTCCTTCACTTCATCAATCATATATAGGTTCAATACCTAGTTCTGTGGACTAGGTACCAAGTCTCATTCAGTCTCAGTAAGTTGCATTGAGTTCAATCTCAGTCAATAATAGACCAAACTGGAGAACGGACTAGAAACCAAGTTTTCTTCTCTTCACTAATCATATGTGGTTTGATTCCCTACTCCCGTGTATGGATAAATGTACCACTTCTTTTTGTTATATATTGCTACTCCTTTTACCCACGAATTTACCTCACCTTAGCGAAAAAATCAGAGCTCACTTTTCACTGGCTTGAAATTTTTTGACTCTCTCAAACCTCAGAACTATGGACTCCTCAGAAATTAGATAAGAAACTTCTCAAAAATTTATCTGATGTAGCTCACCCAAAAATGAAGTGCAATGTAATGTTGTAATCAACTTGTTGCTCCCTACATTCGCATGTTGCTGCTGAATATACCCAAAAAAGAGACTCAGATAAGTGTAAATTCGTTGCTTTTGGAGAGGGAAAGCAATTAGATTGACTCAGTCGTGTCTAAAAAATTTGAATTTGCTTTCTCTTGTGGAATGGCTTCGACAATTGGTATTATTTGGTGTTTTAAATTCGGTTGGAAGCATTAGGCATATTAAGGATGTAGAAAGGTTTATGTGCTCCAAAATTATTTCGTCATTTGATGTACCCTTAATTGCACAACTCTAGCTTGTGCAGATTGAAAGGTTTTGGTTGCTTAGTGGTTGTATATTGTTCTGTGAATCTTTGATGAATCTTAGCATGCCTTCGTTCATGATTTTATTAGATTTATTGAATTGATTGGCACATGTAATGATATTTTTTCCTATGAGGGCAACGCTACAAGTCACTTGCGTTAGAATAATACTTTCACTATGCCCTCTAAACTGTTTTTGTGTTGGTGAATTGCAGACTTTCAAATCATATCATTCTTCTTACATTTTATGATGTATGTTTGGTTGTCTTGCAGAATGCAATGCAAGTTTTCACAAAAAAGGTTGTCTACCTGATGAAAAGTGAAGGGCTTTTTGAATCACAAGGTGGACCAATTATTATGGCCCATGTATACCACATGTATACATTGATCCCTCCTTGTACAATGTGGTAAATTTTTGGTTGGTAGCCAATTGCTTGACTCATTAAATTTGCAGAAAAGAGCAATTTGGCATGTGTTTGAACTTATTATGTACACTTGGTTCGATTTATTAATATTAGGACTAATGACAAAGTGTTCTTATAGGTGGAAAATGAGTATAAACCTAAAGTTGTTTGGGCCTGTTGGAGTGAATTACATGAATTGGGCTGCCCAAATGGACGTGGGAATGGATATGGGTGTACCCTGGGTAATGTGCAAACAGGATGATGCACCAGACCCTATGGTGAGCTTTGTTATTAACACCCTCTTACATATTTATATGATAATATATTTAACTGGGCATTTGGTGACCCCTGTCTCTGGATGAACTTGTCAAATTGTATCAAAATATTGCACCAGTTACATCAATTGAATTAGTTACCTTTGCATATTCTGTACAATTCATACTAATGGAATTTAAAATAAGTAATTATTGTAGACACAAAGAAATTGTCATTTTTCATTTTGATGAATGACTACTACTGAGTGTAATTGAAAGAAAAATAGCTTCCATTTAATAGATTGTGGGGTTTTCAGGGTTCTGCATTCTATTTTTCTTAGTCTTGTAATAATCCATGTTGAGATCTATGAGCTTCCACTGTTTTACCTTATTTCTTCTTTAATATTTGAAACAGATAAACACTTGCAATGGTTTCTACTGCGACAACTTTGTACCTAACAAGCCTTATAAGCCAACAATGTGGACGAAAGCTTGGAGTGGCTAGTACTGAGATTATTTTGTATTTAATTTCAATTGATGGAATAACAACTTACTTTATTTCACGCTTATTCCAATTCCCAGCTTTCTGAACAATGAAAGGGATTTTTACCTTTGGAACACAACCTATTTCTTTTGACTGTTTATCTTTGGTAGGACTTATTAGGCAGCCAAAGTGGGGTCATCTTAAGGAATTACGCAAAGCCATAAAGCTTTGTGAGCCTGCTTTAGTTAGTAGCGACCATGTTGTTACATCTCTTGGGCATTTCCAGTAAGTAATATTCTTTGAATGCATTTTAGATATATGCTTTCCATTTAGAAATAAAATAGAAAGGTTTCTCCTACTCTTTTAAGAAGGATTCTCTGTGGGACAGAACTGACTTATCCATTGTCTGTTCAAGCTTATGTGTATTCTACAGGAGCTGGAAATTGTGTAGCATTTCTTGTAAATTATGATTCAAATTCCGTTGCAAGAGTCATATTTAATGGTCAATACTCTAAAATAGTTCTATGGTCCGTTAGCATTCTCCCTGATTACATAAATGTGGTTTTCAATACTGCAAAGGTGATAAACTTGAGCTATTAAAATTGTGATTATTTTGTTTGTTTGTTTGTTTTTGTTTTTTTATATCAATCTCATAGGATCGAGGCCCTTTTTTCTTTGTTATCCGTTTTGACTTTAAGCTCCCACAACTTATTAAAGTTGATGTGCAAATTTAGAGTACCTGGATGTTGATCCCTTTTGATGCAAGCTATTTATTTTAATTTGAGCATAAACTAGCAAAATGGAAGTATAGAATCTAGATTCAGGTTGCAATAACTGATTACGAGTACCAAATAATTAATCAAGGTCCCCACTGGTCCAGATGATAGTAGACACAAGATATGTGTACGTGATATCTCAGAGAGCATTTGATAATAAAACAGAAGATAAGGCATTTTGTTTATGTTATAGTTTTTCCCATTCCTTGCTTGCATGTATATTGTAGCATGTCCAATGCAAAAACATTATATTAATAGATCCTATTGGGTAATGCGAAGGGATAATTTTCTCTGGAGATAGTTGTGTTTTCTAATTATTGGTGTAACATTAATCTTTCTAGTTTAGTGCACTGCTTTTCTACCTTCCATAGTAAGGTGTGTTTGTTTTTATTTATTTATTTACATACTTATTTATCTTACAATAGGATCTATTTCAATGATGGCTATCTTGTTTTCATAGGTTGACATACAAACATCACAAATGAAAATGGCACATGTTGGAGGGTTTGGTTGGGAATCTATTGATGAAAATATTGCCTCTTTTGAAGACATTTCCATCACTTCAATGGGTTTGCTAGAGCAGATAAATATTACAAGGGATAATACTGATTACTTGTGGTACATAACAAGGTGAGACATCACACTTTCCTTATCCTTTTTTCTCATTGCAATTTTTCCCTGACTGATTCCAATTAGTGCGGTCAAAGTTGAAAATTTTAGAGGAATTTCCTTGTGAAAGGGCATGCTTGGATTTGAATTGTGTAACATTTTAGTTTGCACTTTCATATTGTATGTTAAGGTTGCTGCATTTGATTCTTTAGCTAAAAACCATGGACTGCTTTCTTAGTTTGTTAAGATTGATAACTGCATCCCTGAGATGTTGCATCTTTCTCCTTTCCTATATTGAATTGTTCCCTGCTGATTTCATTATTAATGTTCATTTATCATACTTTCATTGGTCCATATCCATTAAATGTGTGAAAATCAAAAATAAAAAATTATTGAGACCTTATTTAGAGAAGAGAAGTACTAATGTGAATCATAGGGTTCATAAAATTTGCTGTTACCTTCCCATGCAACTATATGGTTTTATAATTTGTCCAAAAAATATGTAATCTATCATGGTTGCAACTGTATTAGTGTTGTGGTTTTCAACATTATGCCTACAAGATTGATAGGAGTGGTGTTTGATGGTGCTCAGTTTCTTAAGCTCTGATTTAAATGCAAAGTTTTAATTCATAGGCATGTATTTCTAGACACTAATTAAATCGTCTCTTGGGCAGTGT
The DNA here is from genome assembly GCA_001517045.1 of Pseudotsuga menziesii. Lineage (NCBI taxonomy): Eukaryota > Viridiplantae > Streptophyta > Pinopsida > Pinales > Pinaceae > Pseudotsuga > Pseudotsuga menziesii. Next base: position 236,430 of record LPNX010229936.1, read on the forward strand.
GGAAGTTGATGAGATGAACCCTTTATAAAGAATGGTGGTCTCCCAGTTCTTACTATACAGTCAGCAGGTCATGCATTACATGTCTTCATAAATGGTGATCTTGCAGGTATTTTCTCATTCAGCATAAAACCTTGGGTATAATTTTACACTTCTCAACTTGTTGCTGTGCTGAGGTTCATATCAACGAGTAACTGGAAACTCTTATTTATGACAGTGATGTTTCTTTCTAGATTAAAGAGGAGTATAGAGAATTTAGAGCTATACTTATTCCAGGGTTATGCAAAATGGGTTTAAAATTTCCTTGGATCCTTGCAGGGAGTCAGTATGGAAGCAAGGAGAACCTGAAAGTAAGGTTTTCATCTGGTGTTAACTTGTTAAGCTAAATATTGGAACAAATAAGATTTCTCTCTTGAGTATGACTATTGGTCTACAGGTTAGCTTCAAAACCTTTTATGTTGTTGCTTGTGTTCCCTGCCTTGTAATTTTTGTTGGGGAGATATAAAACAAGTGAGAAAATCCAACTTGTTGGGGAGATAGTTAGATTTAGGTTGTTGGTTGTTTAATAAGGCAATCCACATATGGACTGTGTATAATTACTTCTTACTGTTACACTTCTCCTCTGTAGTCATTCTAAAGAGTTTCTTTGTTTTTGGTTAAAGAATATAGGGCCCCATTTTGAGATGGCAAATGCAGGAGTCCTGGGTCCAATAACCCTGAGTGGTTTCAAGGATGGAACAAGGGACTTGTCCTTGCAAAGGTGGTCATATCAGGTTAGGGCCATTTTAACTAGAAGCTTTCATATTCTGTTATTTTCTTATATTTCAGATGGTATTTTTGTGAACTGAAACACAAGCATAGTTATTGTAGGAGTACATGGATACAGAAATCACGACTCAAGACAAAAAATAATTTGTCGTTGATCAGGTTCCTGGAAAATTGAGGAAAAGCTATTTTAAAGGAGAATCTGTTCTTATACAATGTCATGCCATCACCTTCATCAGTTTTTGTTTTACATTACCTAACTTATGTCTCTGTTTCTCCCACCAATCCCAGATTGTTTTAAGCATTTCCACATTTTGAAATGACATTTCAGGAGAAATATAGAAACATAGAAAATCAGTCGTTCAAATTAAACTCTGCTGGAATATATAGGATCATAATTTGGCAATGGTAGATAACTGCTCAATGTTACATCAGTATCTGATTATCTGTTAGGTATTTTTTGTGAGAATGAACACATGAAATCCCTTTTCTTGATTTCCAAAGCTTCCCTGCAATTGAAATGGAACAAAACTTACACTAATTTAACACATTCTTACTAATGTGAAAACATTCTTTTTGAAATGCAGTGCTAGGAGTATTGCTACACCACTTATTTCTTCCTTGATCTCATAGTGAAAGTATTATTCTAACACAAGTGACTTGTAGAGTTTCTCTCATAGGAAAACTATCTTCAACTTCTAAATAGCATGGGATATGTAAAGTGCTATTTTCTGCCGAGTCATTCGACTGTTAGTCGACATGGTTGTGCTAACTCTTATACAAGATTGACTTGCTTATACTTTATTCCTTTTTTTCATTACGGTTGACAAAGACATAGAGTGGGTTATTGCCAATGTTGCAAAAATTGTGTATGACAATAACTTCAAAATGTTTGAAAAATAAAAGTCAGAAAAATTGGAAGATATGGACAAAAGGTCACAAAAATATGCAAAAAAGGATTTGTTGTTTTCTCAAATTGTAGATCCTGGTAACATTGGTTGTTATTGGGATTTGCTTGTTGTTTAGGGTAAAAGTCTTTTGACAGGTTGGAATTTCATGTCTTTTCCACAACTTTCTATCCTTCATAGAAAAATACATTTCACGTTTTGATAAGAGTGAGGATGAGGTCTTGGACATCAGACCATGGCTTCCATTTGTGTGACGTATCTGATGAAAACTCTTAATATGTGAGAACATCCAACAAATTACTCTTTCAGAAGAGGGATTAATATGATAGAAGAGGGATTAATATGTGAGAATGTCCTAAAAGTTTAATCTGTCCCAATTTTATTGATATTGTTAAAGGATATTTAAGTCCTAAGAGGACCACCCTAATCTTGATATAAATTGGCAATTCTAGACTCATTTTGTCATGGTCACCTTTTCATTTTGCTTCAACCGTAAACTAGAGAATCTTAGTTTTTATCAAAGATGGGAAGCAAAAACAGGTTCTATTTTACAATAGTATATTGAGGACATCATCTTGGTTCTAGAAGGCATTGTTATTGTTGTTTTTTCTATCGAGGATATTGCAAAGTGCTTATTATGAAATTGTTTGGGTCTTGTAATTTTTTTAATTATTTTATGTGACATTTTGTCTTTTTCCATTTAGATTTTACTGTTGTTGAAATTAGTTGATTTTACTCACATTAGCAGTCACCATTATGAATTGTACTATATTCTAGAGACACCTTCCAAATAATTTTCAGGTTAGGTTGTAAAGTGAGTTTTAAAATTCTATCTAGTAAAACGCATAGAGGTTATTAAGATATGCATATTGTTGTCACTTGCCTTGTAGTTTCCTGCTTAAGGTGGATCTAGAATGGATGGTAGAGGGGCAAGCAACTAAGGGGTGGAACCATGACTTCCTAGACTCCCAAACGGATGGTTGTCATGCCAATCAAGGCAGCCTTCACTTTAGGTTATCCTAGTCCAGGACAACAATGGGGGAGACCCGGATCTGCTCCCGATAGGAGAGATTGAACATAGACACCAGAAGAAGATCAAATGGGGCTTCAGGGCACTTAACATGCAAGGTGAATGGGAACCCTAGCTCTAGGGTTTAGGTACTAGCAACTATCTTGGGAAACGTAACTATGACAGGGCGAGCACAAATAGAGTTGGTACTATCCAGTACCTAGAAATTAGACTTAGTAAAAGGTGTTTGAGCTATCAGTGAATGTTGGTAGATGGCAAAGGCTAAGAGCCTAAGGGAAGCGCTAGCTTGGAGATCAGTGCCTTGTATGCATTGGGAAATGGAGTTAGCATCAAGACAACATTTCAGGAAACCCACTTAGGAAACACCTTGATCTATGAAACCATAAAGCAATTGGTCCAGAAAAGCCAAGGTACAGGAAACCCAGCTTAGTAGATAACTAGCGCTAGGGCCTAGGAAGACAAATCTGAAGCTTTAGGGGGTACCGAAAGGTTGATGGCTCAACATTGAGTATGAGAAGAGAATAGGGAGACCTGATCTACAAGCCCAAATCAGGAAAACAACAAGAAAATCAGATTTAGAAAAGTCAAAATCTGATGTTGGGGCTAGGAGGCTGAAAACTGATTTTTTCAGATCTGGGGAAAACTAGGATGAATTAGCACAGTGTTGAGGGTTTTCTGGGATTCTTGGGACCTAATCTATTAGCATATCATGTCATATTTTAGAAAAACCTACTTCCAGAAAGGCCAATTTTCAGTGAGGGCGCTAGGGCAGTTTCAGTCTATTTTTCAGATCCTTGTCAAACTGTTGAGCCTCTTGACATCATTGTGGTTGATTTGGACTTCCCAAGACCCGATCTATCCATATGTGAATTCATAAATCAGAAAAACTCAAAACCCTAGCAGGTCAATTTTTTCAGTGGGGGGTTATGTAGTTTTCTACTAAAAAATCAGATCTAGGTCAATATATGAGGAATTTGACTAGAATTCTAGTTTATTTAGTTAGGGGGATGCCTGATCTATGAAACCCAGAAATGGTTTGGAAAAATATTGGACGGTTCACTGATTATTTGATTTTTTAGGTTTTTATGGTTTAGGAGTTTTTAGAAAAATAGTTAAATTTCAGCAAGGTACAATGGAATAAGATTAGAAAAGAAGAAAATACCTATGGATCTTACCTATATAAGCTTGTGTAATTTTGTAACAGTGACGATCCTAGCTATCTCGATCAATCTTGGAAGATCCCCGTGATTTATATGGCATATGCAAGCTCCAAGCCATCAAAGCGCCCCCTACCCTGCATGAGCAAACATCAACCATATCAGATTTGCACATACAAAATAAAGAAACTGAATGCTACAAGATAGTAAAATGAAGTAATCATAGATCGCAATGAAAGTAATGAAAACCCGCTGATCCAAGACGAAGAGGACTGAGCGAGTTGAGGTCCCCCTACAAAAACACTCCAGCCAAAACGCCCTCCTGTAGACAAAACAATGATATCCACAAAAAAAATAGATCTCACGAGAATTTCCATGATGCCAGTAAGTTGAAGATAAGCTAAGCACCATTTGAGTACATCAGATGCAAAACAAATCTAGAAAATTTCCATAGAAAAAGTCTTTCTATTATTCAGATCCAAGAGCCAAAGGCACCTTACAAATGAGAAGCTCTCTCCTTTAAATAGAAATGAGAGAACCTCAATCATAACCAAATCCTAACCACTTTCAAAATGAGTGGCTAATATTAAAAGATGAAATGTTCTAATCAATGGTTGAGATGAACTCAACATACAATACATGGATCAATATAACCATAATTTATCAAAGTGGACTAACCCACCCAAAAAAAGGTAACCCAGTCAACAAGAAATAAATGAAAGCACATGGTGGGTCCAATGAGTGTTTGAATAACTCCCTTTGGGTGTCCCCATGGCACAATAAATAATATAACAATTTAATTCTTTGACTTCTGTGCCTCCTTGAGGAAATCGTAAGCCTCCAAAAAGAGCTCCAAAAAATAATAAAAAATGCCCAAAAAATAGGTGTGGGCCCAATTAGGAGCTGCAACTACTGGAGAAGGTGTGGAGGACATCACTCTCATCACCATGACTCATTCCATGTCATTTCCTTGCCTCAGTAGCCCAAATCTATTTCTTCAATAGCCATTTAATCATTTTTTAAACTACCTCGAGAAACGTGAACCTGCCAAAACAGCCTCCTAGGGTGCCTGGGTTGCCAAACTAAGTCCACCAGCCTCAATGGGATGGGGGTACTATGTTACAAACAAATAGTTACACCCCTATGTTCCATACAATGCCCTAGGAGATCCAACTAAAACATCTCGCTGCTCAGACATATCAACTTGTGAAGAAAAACTGCATCAGAAAGGCAGAATGAGCCTGATCATATCTGCAAGTGCCCGGAATTGGAAATAAACTATCTCATTAGACTCAGAGAGTCCAAATCCATCTAAGGTGTATACTCATACCCCTCATAGGTCTCTATCTGAACATCAACCATATCCAATAAACAATATAACTCTTTGTAAATGATCAGACACCAATAATAACTCCGACTATCATCCATCTGCTGCAAGTGTTATAAGGCTAAGACATGCTCTACAACTTATTCAAGCAACAATCACAACAAGTAGCAATCATTTCACTGGCGGTACATCAACAAATACATATATAAGGCTTTATTTATTATTACTTAGACTTAGACTTTCAAGACTATACTCACTTCATAGCTGTAGTCATTTTGCTAGTGAAGGGTGAAGGATGAAATTGACAAGGCTAAGGAAAATGATGACTTCCTACTCAACATCATGACACTTCAGATATGGAAAGGGAATACTCACTATAACCAATGTCGGACAAACAACAACACAAGGAATGGCAGTGGCTCACAAATGGGTGAGTTGTTTAGAGAGTGCTTATTCAACTTAGGCATCATGACTACATCAAGCTTGATCCAAGTTCATTAGGATCATCATTTTATTCCATGGCCTCTTTGGCCTATATGACCCTTTTGGGACTTCACCAGTGCTTAAAAGCACAGCTAATCACAGCTTTCATCCGAGACATATTTATTTTAATAAGGTCAGCAATTTTTGGATATAGCATATTTTAAACCATTGCTCTTTTAGACCTTTTCTTATACTCTTCAAGGAGTATTTTAGCATTTCATTGCTCTTTCCCTTTTTAAATATGTTAAGAAACACAGTTTTATAATTTTCATTTTCCATGGTTGCATATTCAATATTTCCAATAAAAGCAGTACATGAGTTTTGAGTTTTAGCCAACAACATCTCAAGTGACTAGGGGGAGTTCTGCACAATGCCAAACATTGGGACAACCGACCAGAATGATTTAGGCAAGTTCTGTCACCAACTTACCAATGGCAAGTTCTGTCACCAACTTACCAAAGGCAAGTTCTGTCACCAACTCAGAGCCGAGACACAATATAAACATGGAAGCTTGTCCAACAAAAGTTCTAGCAGGGAAAAAGGTCCTCCATGCCATAAGTCAAGAAGTCAGTCGGGCTGAAAACTAAAATGGAAGGAAATGGATGGGTGAAGACAGTGGATGATGGAACCAACACTAGCAAGCCAAAAAAATGGCGGGAATGACTACCTCTATTGTCCCTAAGGAGGGTAAAACTAATGAGTATAGATCAAGAACTTCCAAGTCTAAGTAAGGACATCAATACATAGTACAAGATACAACCAAGTCCATATAATTATGACCGCCAGATCATGATACCACAAGTTAATACACGTCACAAGAATCAGTATAAGAGCAATAATAACCATAACACAATATAAAATGCTGAGTCATAACCATGCAATAAAATCCATCTGAGACATCATTTGTCCAATGAGAAAGAACTAATATAACACTGGGCATCCATGACTGCTCTGAAATAACATAAATGGCTACATCGGTCTTCAAATATGAGTGTCCTGAGACTCAGTCTTGACATGGGAGAGTACAATAGTCCACTAATACAAAAATGATCCATATAAACTGCTCATCTCAACATCTCATATGTAAGAGATCTGGCTGAAAAATGTACTGTGTCTGAAAAATAGAATATGGTAGCCTGGCTACTATATATGTGATAACACATATTACATATAGAATGAATTCTTTGGGTTTTGTGTGCATTCAAGATAGTACTCATAGATCTTATATATCTTCAAAACATATATGGTTTTGATGTGCCTTTGGAACATTAAAGATAGTGACTTTTTAGAATTTTCATTAAGAGCCCCATTAAAGAAACAATATGTTCGACATTAAAAGCAACAATGTTTGGTTTTATACTTGTCGTTAAACATCAGTTTGAACCAAACAAAATTATGGGATGAAAATCCTATTAAACTCGTGATTTCTCCAAAAGTTGATATTTATGAGCACAAAGCAATGCTGAACATTCTTGAAGAAGAAAATCTTGTCTAGGTGTAGAAGTGCAGCCCTATTATTGGCTATTTGTATTATATAGTATAGACACCTTCTAGACCATTTTAATGTTAGGTTGTAAAGTGGATTTTAAAATTTCATCTGGTGAAACTCATAGACCTTATGGAGCTATGCAGAATACATATAAGATCCATTCTTTGAGTTTTGTGTTCCGTCAAAACTGAAACTCATAGAGGTTACTTTAACTTCACATTTATAATGATGAGCATTTGTTTAAGTTGAGATTCTTTCACATAGCTCAAATTGTATAAGTTCACCTTTCCACGACAATTTGTCAATCATAGGTCTACTAGATTGCATGAGGGTTGCCTTTTGTATAGTTGCTCCTATGATCATTATTTTCTGCAGAAAAATAATAGATCAAGCAGAACAGTCCGTCTTAACTCATAGCTTCTTGTGATGCATATTTGAGAAAATGGCAGGCATAGGTAGCCAATCAATGTACTTATGACATTTTGTACCATAGTTTCTCATTCATTAAGTAAATATTGAATGAAATGTCTTTAGTCATAGCTTCTTCTTATGGATATTTGAGATAATGGCTAGTATAGGAAACCAATAAATGTACTTATGAAATTTTTGTACCATAGACTCATTTATTAATTAAATTCTTGTCCTTAATAGCATTGGCCATGGATGATAACAACTTTTTTTCCCCTAATTTTGAACATTTGCGATTTGAGAAGTGATGACTATATCTGTATGAGGAGTAAAGGCAAGGGATCAAGGTTCAATTATGTTTTCGTGTTATTTAAGAACATAAACCATCTATCATTTAATATCAATATGTTTAATGTTGAATTTGATTGAAATTATATCTTAACATGTGATTGAAAATGGCATATTCTTTTGTTAGACTGTTTATCTTTTAATTATTATTTTTTGCAATTAATCGAAAACATTATTCAGATGGGTTTATTTGAATTTCATTGTTATGCATTGTATTTTTGTGTTATCAAGATGTTGAGATATCATTATAGAATCCTAATTCATTATGAATTCCGCCAATAGTATATTGTTGTGCTCATGGTTATTTACTATAGATAGTGGGAGTAGAGTGTTTTCACTTGCATGGTTTTATGTTACCATTCATCTCCTCTTTGCATGGTTTTATATATTTATATAGTAATTTATAGTAGCCTTTTTTTGGTGGCACATTATCCATTTTGGATCTTCTCCTTATACAGTGATGATAAAGATATATGGAACACACATGACGATATACCTTGAGAGAGAAAAGATTAAAGTCCTTGGTCATGTTGGTCCTGTAGGTAAAAGGGGTTGGCTCCCCACCTTTATGGTACACCTTGGTCTTGTGGGTATAGGGGTTTCCTTACCACCTTGTTGTGACCCTTAGTTGACTTATGGTACTTTTGGTACTAGCACCCTTATTGTTTGTGGTACCATGACCTCTTTGATATGATGACCTAACCTTATTGTTTTTATTGTTGTTATTTATGTGACCATTTTGACCTTTGGTACCCTATACTAAGTCAACCTATTTTTATTTTATTGGTAACCATCCTAAAAGTTGGGTTTGAAGAAAGACCCCTTAGAAGTCCTTTCAAGTTATAAAAACAAGTCTTATCCTTCATTATAGATCCATCCAAGAAGATACATATCACCTCTGATCTTTCTGTTTGGAGTCAAGGAGTATGTTGCTATGGTTTCTCTACTTCATCCCTGGGTTACCAGATTTGAGTTTAAGGGTTGCTTTGTGCTCCCTTATTTGCCGAATTGCAAGTTGTGCTGAGTTGTGACCACATGCATATGACCCATGGACGGTGTGGTGTCTCTCTTGCTGAGCTGTGACCTTATGCATATGACTTGTGGAATGTGTGGTGTCTCTCATGCTGTCATGTTGGGTCATGAATTTATGAAGCTGGCCCGTGACTGTATTAGGTTGATCCAAGACCATTTTTCTGCTGAAAATATAGGCTGTTCTCATTTCTATGGGATACTCTTGGACTGTTAGCTTTGGCGTCGTCCCTCTGGGGATGCTAAACCTTATTTTTGGATTTGTAAGGTCTATCCTAATGGATTGCAGCTATGTATGATCTCTCCTAGATGGGCCATGGACTGTGATGACATCCCTCATCCATAAAGTGGACCGTGGTAACTTATCCTAGATAGGTCGTGGCTAATTTGACCTTACCTTTCTGGACATGACTTGTTTGGTGTTAATTATGCTAGAGGGAGTTATGATATTTTAAGGTTGATTAGTTGTGTTTTGGGATAAATATCACTACTACTATCCTAATAGGGTCTTCACACATGGTGACTGAGATATCTTTCTTTCTACTGTAAGTATCTAACCTCAACCTACAACACTCTAACCTACTCTCTGTCAAGGTATGTCATCTGTTCCTTTGGTGACTTGTCCTTTCAGTGACAAGATCTGAACCTAAAAGTATATAGGAATAATGTTGATCCAAACAGTTCTAGACTAGCTTTATTAATGTTCTTTGTTAACTGGTTATTAAATTTACTAATATTTCTATTACTGCTTTATTTATTGTACATTGCTTTCGTTCTTTTCATTAGCTATAATATTGTTATTGTTTATGTTTTATACATGGTAATTGGTAAATCATCTCAAGGACCAACTTTAACACAGTGATAATTGGAGTGTTAAAATTGCAAGACATTAAATTATGTTTTGAATTTATAACAGCAGTAGTGTTTTGGATCTAGTTATGTTTTAGTTTTGTTTTAGGCATTAAAGTATACAATTTTAGTTTGTTTAAGATGCAAAAAATGGTTAAATCTGAACTGTAAATTTCTATAAGCCAATCTTCTCGCATGAATAGGCTATACATATTACATGACAAGTCAGATGCGTTAAATGTTGTGCTATGTTCTTGACAAGAATCTGCAATATTGTTCAACTTGGCTTTCTTAGTTGGCAAACTGATTATAGTTTGAAGGAGAGAACAAAAAAAAAGAGTGAAGCAAGTTTAAGATGCAAAAAATGGTTAAATCTAAGAGGCCAAGATCGAGAATAATGTATGATTCCATAAGTTTATCAGTTTGTCGAGATTCAGGTCCCCACATGTCTGTTGGACCATTAAGGGACAAGATAAGAAGTGGAGTCCCCACTTGCCCTGAATCTAGTCAGTACAATTGTGTTTCACTGACACCTTCAAGTTGTTACTTGTGAGTCTACATGTTCTATTGTTGATGACATGATTCATGTTATTTGAATAATGTTGTTGTTTCTCTATTTTTACAATATTTTACAAATCAGTGAAAGATTCGCCAGTTTTTACAATTTCTTTATAATGAAGTGAAATATTCGCCAAGATTTTACAATATGTTATAAATTAGTGAAAGAATCGCCAAGTTTCTACAACATTATATAATAAAATGAAAGATTCGCCAGGATTTTACAACATTATATTATAAAAAGAAAGATTTGCTAAATTTTTTATATATACATATTTTATTATTGATAAAATCGCCTTCAAATTTTCCTATATATTGGAGAGATTCGCCTATTTTTTATACATATAAATCTAGGGGGGGTTCTTAAAATCATCCCTATCTGCCACAAGTGTACCTTCGCACAATGATTGGTAGATAGGATCAAACTCAAGATCGTTGTCATATAGTTGAGGCATGGTGGAGAATTCACATCAAATGAATTCAAAGACTTATGCAAAGAATCAGGGATTAAGAGGGAGTTATCCACTCCATATAATACACAACAAAATGGGGTTGCATAAAGGAAGAATAGAACTATCATGGAAGCTGCAAGAGCAATGCTTCATGATCAGGATATTCCCATGCATCTATGGGCAGAAGCTGCCAGAACAGTGGTGTATGTACAGAACCGTACTCCACACAGAGTACTCAAGAACAAGACACCTGAAGAAGTCTTTTCCAGCAAGAAACCAGAAGTCAACCATCTCAGAATATTCGACTATTCAGTGCACATACACATTCCAAAAGAGAAGAGAACAAAATTAGATCCTTTAGGAAAGAAGGGTATATTTGTGGGATACTCTGAAAGCTCGAAGGCTTACAGAATATACTTCCCAGGATTCAAGAAGATCGACATCAGTAGGGATGTGAAATTTGACGAAGAAACAACTTACAACAAATCCAGAAGGAGACCTGCCGAAGAACCTGAAGAAGCAGAAGCACCCAGAATTCATGATACAACCATGAACGAAGAAATTAAAGAAGAAGATCGAGAATTTGAAAAACCACAAAGACCTGTAGATCCACCTCAAGAGAAGAATCCTCATAAGAGGAAAATTGCTTGGGTACGAGAAATTATCCAAGGTGCGGAAAGATATGGGGCTCCAGAAGAAAATCACAGAGAAAGAAAGAGAACCAGATCCTGCTCCAGATATGTAGCTTTACTATGTGACTTTATCAATGAAGAACCTTCCAATTATGAAGAAGTGGTAGAACAGAAAGAATGGAAGGATGCTATGATCGAAGAGTATCAATCGATCATGAAGAATGATGTTTGGGATGTTGTCCCAAGACCAGAAGGGAAGTTGGTTGTAACTTCCAAGTGGATCTACAAGATCAAGCATGTTGTAGATGCTAGCATAGAGAAATATAAGGCAAGATTCATGGCTTGTGGTTTCTCACAAAAAGAAGGAATAGACTATGAAGAAACCTTTGCACCTGTAGCCAGATACACTTCCATCAGATCAATACTTGCTCTAGTTGCAGTGATGAAATGGAAGATACACCAAATGGATGTCAGACTACTTTCTTGAATGGTGTAGTGGAAGAGGAAGTGTATGTAGAAAAACCACTTGGTTTTGAGACACATGACAGGGAGTCTCATGTGTGCAGATTGAAGAAAGCCTTGTATGGTTTGAAACAGGCACCTAGGGCATGGTACGACAGAATTGACAGCTTTCTATCCAGTTTGGGCTTTACCAAGTGTAAAGCAGATTCCAAACTTTACTACAAGGTTGAATATGGCAACCCGGTGATTCTCCTACTGTATGTAGATGATCTGTTTGTAACAGGTATGGATGGGTTGATTACTGATACGAAGAGAAAGCTTGCTGCCAAGTTTGAAATGAAGGACTTGGGTATGATGCATTATTTTCTAGGCATGGAGGTGTGGCAGAATGTAGATGGAATCTCCCTTGGATAAGGGAAGTATGCAGTAGAGATATTGAAGAGGTTTGGGATGATGGACTGCAAGGCCATGACCACACCTATGGCATCAAACCTGAAGCTATTGAGTGATGCTTCATCAGAGATGGTTGATTCTACGATGTATCGTCAGATGATTGGGTCCTTGATGTATTTGATGAACACGAGACTAGACATTTGCTTTGCTGTGAACACCTTGAGCTAGTTCTTGACAGATCCGAGATATGTTCACTTAATTGCTGCAAAGCATATTCTGAGGTACCTGAGGGGTACAATTGATTATGGGCTCAAGTATGAGGCGAATCAGAAGATTAACCTGGAGGGTTATGTTGATTCAGATTGGGCAGGCAGTGCCATCAATAGGAAGAGAACTTCAGGGTGTTGCTTCAGTATGGCATCATGTGTGATCTCTTGGTTTAGTAGGAAGCAATCCTATGTGGCACTGAGTATAGCTGAAGCAAAGTATGTCACAGCTTGTTTAGCTAGTATGGCTGCAGAAGCTACTGTTTGATTTATTTGATCTCCAGATGGATGCTACTTGTATACATTGTGATAACCAGAGTTGCGTGAAGTTGTTAGAGAATCTAGTGTTCCATGACAAGTTGAAGCATATCGAGATCAAGTATCACTATATCAGGGATATGGTGTAGAGGGGAGCAGTGAAGCTTCAGTATGTTGCGACGGAGGAACAGATAGCTGATGTGTTGACAAATCCATTGGCTAGGGTGAAGTTCGAGTACTTCAGGGAGAAGCTTGGTGTTCTCCAGATCGAGGTTTCCTCCAAGGGGAAATGATGAGACCCAGAGCCATTCTGACATGGTGAGAGGATTGGTTCCTTCCATGGTCAGATGTAAGGGTTGAGCCATTATGTCATGGTGAGAGGATTGGTTCCTTCCATGTCAGATGTGAGTGCTGAGCCATTTTGATGTGACTATAGGATTGGTTCCTACATGATCAGAAGTAAGCGCTGAATGCCATTATTGGAATGGAGGCACCTGTTCAGTTACTAGGAAAGCTCAGTCTGGGACTGAGGGCCATTATGATGTGACTGTAGGATTGGTTCTTACATGATCATATGTGAGTAAAGAGCCCTTCTGACATTGGTTGTTAGATGTAAGTGCAGATCCCTTTCGACATGAAGGATTGGTTCCTTGCATGGTCAAATATAAGTGCTGAGACTTTTTGACATTGGTTGTCAGATGTAAGTGTAGAGCCTTTTGGTATGGAGGATTGGTTCCTTGCATGGCCGAGTGTAAGTGTTGAGCCTTTTCGACATTGGTTGACAGATGTGAGTGCTGGTCCTTTCTGACAGGGTTGTGGGAGGTGTTCCCACATGGTTAGATGTGAGTGCTGGGCGTGCCTTTTTGAAATGATTATAGGATTGGTTCCTGCATGATGAGATATAAGTGCTGGGTACGCCATTCTGACTTAGGGTCAGATATAAGTGCTGAAAGAAGACCTACATGGAGGCTAGGCCTACAACCAGCATGAAAAAGGGCTGGCTCTGTAGAAATTCCTGTGACGAGAAGAATCACGAGATAGAATCCATGAAGATCCAATGATAATGATCCAACAGAGATGATATAGATCGAGGGATGATCCAGATCCAGTGATGATGCTACAGAGATGATCCAAATCGAGGGATGATCCAGATCCAGTGATGATGATCCAGATCCAGATAAAGATGACTCAAAGATGAAGATGACTTGAAGAAAGAGATGACTTGAAGATGAAGATGACGAGGACTCGATGATGATCCAGATGATACAGAGAAGAAGACTTGTGCTGATAAATTGTGTCGAGAGAATACCTTCCTAGTTAAGAGGGAGTGTTGATGTAATTGCAACTTTAGAATGTATTGACTTATATTTCTTATGTATTGTAACCCGATGTTTATTTCGGGATGTATTTGTAATGTACTTGAGTCATGACATGCCCCGAGGTTCCTATCGGGAGTTTCTATAATGTAAACAAGTCATGTCAAGTCAAGGTGGGTAACCCTCCTATTGTCTAAGGGTTAAAGTCCCCGCAGTTTCGGGGCACTAGGGTTATTAGACTCACCTAGTGAAGTTGGCCCTAGTTGGGTTTAGTCAAGTTGGGAATTAGTATAAATAGAGAGCTAGCCTCTCTATTTATCACACACTCACTCACACTCAGTTGTAGCACATAGCTGAGGAAGAGAAAGACACTGGGGCAAGGAAAAAGGAGGTTACTGCTGTCGGGAGATCATCTTACTGTTCTTGGGTTTCACTTTTGGTGCTGATTCTATCTTTGAGGAAGTTGCGGGGTTTTCTCCATTTATGGTTTCCCCGAGGAAAAAAACTGTGTTCATTATCTCTTGTGTTTGATTGCTGTGCTTGTTGTTCTCTCAGTTAAAGATCCTAATGTTATGCTAGCTTACTGTTAAAATTCTAACACAGCCATGTGAGGCGGCTTGGGACGACGAGAAGTATTTTCCCCAAGCTCAACTAGTTCGAGACCCAACTCTCGATATCCAGTTCTTGTCGGGGACATGCACTAAGAAACCACAAGAGTAGAAAGCTCTAATACCACTGATCTGGATTTATGTGAGAACAAAATGAAAGAGCATATATATATATATATTCAAATGCACATATAGTATCTATCTATCTATCTATCTATATAGATAGATATATATATGACGATAAACACAGTGATACTGTGAACTCAGATTCTATTAAATGAATGAAACATAACAGACTGTAAAACAAAAGAAACTAGAATGGTGGTAGTTGTATCCCTGAGAAGAGATGTGGTGGCTACACTCACTCGTGATAAGATGAATACAAAAGGAAGCCTAAGGGCATTTTATTATAATTCCTTGGAGAGGCAGAAAACCCTGACCCTAGGAGATGAATCATCATGAAGTTTGAGGCCTGAAGGTGGTTAGTTGAACAATCAACTTATTAGGGTCATAACATTTGCATACGATCTCTGTTTGGGGTGCTCGATAGACTGCTGGAAAGTTATATATGATATTTACAACTTTCAAATGGGACTAAAAGCATGCTAAGGGAAACCATTTGGACCCCTCGAATCGCCAAAAAACGTCATTTAGGGCCTCAAAACGACCCAAGAATTTTAGGACCAAAAAAACTGTAGAAAATTACAAGAAAAATGTCAACATGAGAAACTGTTTTGAGCTAGTGGAATAGGTGGGCGGCCACCTATACCCATTTGGATAAAAAATGGTTACAAAGGTGGAGAGACTGGAGAGGATCGTGGAGGAGTGGAGTTTCCTCATTTGAACTATGGTGTCTTTTGGTTTGTATTACTTCTCAAAAATGGATGAGGTACATATAATCCCAGACTTGTATATGGATGAGGCAGGAATACCCATGTTCGTAATAATGTCTCAAAAATAAATAATGGGGATCAAGGCTCAAAATATGGGAGCCGATCAAATATACATATACAAATGGTGGCCTCAATGGTAGGCTGAATCCAAATGTTGGTATGAAGAACTGATATATAGGAACAATGGCATTCTCAAGGAATGCAATATCATCATAACTAATGCTCTACTAGATCTGGAAGTGTACATAACTAGATGGAATTAATGACTTAGAGTCAAAATATCCGTGGTACAATATACAACATGAAGTATTGGAGATACACGAAAGCATGATATTGAGGAGATTCTGAAGACTACCGCCAATGCAACCCAAAAATCACAAGGGACGTGAGACTGTATGGGTCCCATAATCGACTCGCCAATGTGCTAAAGTCACGTGAAAACCAGGGTATTTGATAAAATAATGAACGGATCAATACCTTGTACTAATCTCAACGGTGCGATGATGTAGCTGAAGTCGAGAATGTGAGACACAACCAACCTGAAAGGCACTAATGACTCCTTTCAAGTGGTCCAAGGAACTCATCAATGAGGTGGGCGAAACCTGGATACAGGGACCTCTGGGTCTATCCTCTGGAATAGATTTGTTGACATCGAAAGCGGGATACCTGCAACCATCAAGGAAATGATGTTTCCTTGATAGAAGCGTGAGGGGGATAACCATATATGTGGAACAATCAAGGGACTCACACACTGAATGGGGAACAGGGGCAGGGGAGTATGTGGGACTCAAAATTCCTTTGTTCAGAGTAAGACAGTAGGGATGACTTGGAAGCAAATTAAAATGACTCATGGGAAAGGGATCATAGCTTAAAAACCAGGAATATAACTGCAATGGGAAATACTGGGAGAGTTAACTAGACTAGTGATATCTAGAGGATCCAAGGGAGACTGATTCTAGAGTAATCTAAACAAAGGAGACCCAATGGGGGAAGCTTCCATAATGTGATATCATATGTGGTGGCGCCTAGAGACACCCATTAGTACAAAATGAGAAATTAATGACTACAAAAATGACTAAAATCCGGCTATAAAGGTCTATTTTTGAGTCGGCAACAAATAGTAGCTAATTTCCACTATTGTATAACTTGACTAACTTAGTCGTATTGATTTATTCAATGAATTAGTCATTGATTTAGTCACGTCTTTAGTCATTGATGTAGTCACTGATTGCAACAATTAATGACCAAATATGCAACTAAATAAACTACTATATGATAACATATTAATGACTAATCTAAATAAGAGTAAACGTTAGTCACATTATAAGATAAGGGAAATTAGCTACTAATAGTCATATATATGGGAATTTAGTCGTTTTTTTAGTCACAAATTTATGATAGGGCACAAAGAAATCGAACCACCAACCTCCTGCCTATAATTAGGAAGGTGCTCTACCATTGAGCTATCACCCTTTAAGAAGTTGTTATTACTTGATAATGATGATATTCAAACAAATTTTGCATCATTCAAGCATACAAAATAATGATTATCAAGTTACTATAGATCCATAATGACTTACCTTGGACTAGTCCTTCAAGTCCTTCTTGCACTCAAAAAATGAATTTGAAAGACTTGAAGGAATATTACAAGGTAAGCCATTATGTATCTATAGTAATTTGATCATCATTATTTTGTATGCTTGAATGATGCAAAATGAAAAAATCCTAGAAATTTATAGGAATAACAAGCATTCATCCAATGTTAAACTATCTACCGAGTCATCTGGAGTCATGCCAAGATATCTGAATTTGGCTGAAAATTCCTAAGTAACTTGAAGATAGCGGTGGATGATGTCATGGAAAGGATAATTTCAGTTTATATAGAAGAACGAGATGAGCAAATGGAGCAACTCATCACCCAAAATGTATATAAAATAGTAAAAATAAATATACAACTAGTTCCAATACACATTAAAAAGAATGGGCATTAACTTTAAGTACTCTTAGGTACTAGATAAATGGAAATGAAATGAGATGAAATATTAGCAACACTACCTTCTAGTTTTCTTGCTGACAATATGTATGAATACTTATGTGATAATTTTATTCAAAGGTGAATTAAACAACCACTAACTTGCAATCAATGTAATAAACAATGTTTATATTGATACATAAATAAAATAAAATAAAATAAAAGTTAAAGATAGACTATGCCAATCCCACTATCATTTATACCTCGAAAGAGAACTAGCAAATCTCCCACAACTGTTCAACTTTGTCCAACATTCCCATATGGAATGCCACTGTTTAAGAAAAATAAAAAGAAATTGAAAACATGAAAGTAGTAATTTACTCTACATGTCTATTGGATGCAGAGTCTCATAGTTGTACAACAGAATTGGTCAAGCACATGCAATAAAATTATAAATGGACAAAAAGAAGAAAACAATGTGGTTTAGACCTTCCTTTATATACTCAGATATATATTATGATCGGACTTTTTCTCTGAGGAGACAAATCACTAATGAAACAATTGGCATACCTGAGAGAGATATAGATAGGTAGTTGTAGGGCAGAGTGAGGCAAATTCCAATCCCATTGCTATAATAAATGAGGATGAACTTTCAATCTCATTGCTATAATAAATGACAGCGTTTTAGGACAATCATACATTAAGAAAATAGAAGCTCCTTTCAAATGTGTAGAGGCAGCCTTAACCCACACTCTAGCACATCCATCAGACTGCGGCACACTTCCATACATAGTAGCATCCTCAAGGAGGTTGAAAAGGAGTAAAAAATCCTGTATAAAGTCTAAACAGGCTCGGCATGCCACGGAAGGATGAACAAGAACCATAACATCCCTAACAAAGTTCATGGTAGGCACCAACAACAACACACTCATAGAAAAGACCTCAAAACAGTCAACAAACCACAAATCGAGTCATGGCATCCCAAGGAACAATTATGGTTCAGTCTAGCAGACTCAACAAAGGTCACAACCCAACTTAGCATCCTCAAAAAGGCCACGACTTACTCCAAACAACTCACAGAGGTCACGGATCTATCCAAACATCCTATAGAGGTCATGGTTCTGTCCAAACAACCCAAATATATCATGGTTCTATCCTAGAATAGGTGACGACTCAGTCTAAGGTAACCCACAAGGTTACAACTCAATACTAGAAACCTCAATGGTCGTGGTAGGAACCAAAAACTATGTTACACTCACAAAAAGACCTCAGAACAGTCAGTAGACCACATATACACCACTCATTGGTTTAGTTGTACCTTTTCTAGCTCTTGGTCTAGGTAAGTCATTGTAAGTTTCAAAATTTTGCACATTCTTGTAAAATCTTAGGTAAACCCTGATTTAACGTAAATCCCTACAAAACAGTTCTAGTTCTTTCTTCTTTTCATTAATCAAAACATCATTGAACATGTATCAAGTAGAAAATATTGAGAAGTTAAAATTAATTAGAATACGTAGGCGATGACCCCCTGTAGACTAGCACAGTGAATTTATTTGATTCTCATATGAATGATTTTAATCATCTAGGAAAACAATACTTTTTTGCAGTTAATTAATTGACCAAACTTTCCTCATGGAGGTTATCCATAAAATTCATTATTACACGACTGTGAAATGAACATTTGTTGATTTTAAACTCCTAACTTCCAAATTTTCAAACTCTGCAATCTCTACTGTCACTTCTAGAATGTTTATCTTCAGTGCTTTAGCTAAGACGGATGGGAGCTCATGTTGATCATTTGTGCCATGAAGAAACATTAATTGCTAATAATGTAAGCAACTTAATGTAGACTTACAATTTTTATCAGGCTCTGTTTCCAAAACAAAATAAGAAAAAAATTAGTTTGAAATTTTGATTATTCCCGTGCTTTGGGATCAGTATACATTTCAGATGTCGAAACTTAGTTTTAGAAATAATGAAGTGATTTCCTTATCTACAAATATATAACCTTACACATGTAGAAATTCTTCGTAAACGATGAAACTTGAATTAGTGGACATAGTGCCACAACTATTCTACCATGTCTAAGCTTTAAATCATAAATAATATGTATAATGTACTTGCTTAGGTAAATTTTCATCATTTTCAAACCTTCAGCTTGAAACATTCCATATTGTTTTTCTTGGTAAGAAACTAAACACATTCTATTGCAATGTGTAGGAATTGATGACATCTTTGTTCTTGTAACGATTATGAGAAGTCATCTAAAAACCCCACAATTGGAATCATTGAATAGATCCAGGTCATCAAAACCTGAAATCGAGATGAAACTTACTGTAGCCCTAACAGGACCATCACTCGTGCTTACAACCTTCTCTATTCTAGCATCATTCTTTATTTCCTTTGTGGTACGTCAACATTTAGAAAAAATCTGCTTATCATATTTATCAAAATGCCACACCTTGAACTTGGCCTCTTTCAGGCTTGTGTCAATGATTTATGGTTTGTATTGTAGAATCCAATGCCTATTGTTCGATGGTTTTGTTGGAAAATGGGCATCACAGCTTCAATTCAAACATGTGGAATGCTACTGATTTTTATTCCACTAATGTCAATTGATGCTTGATGGGTAAAGGTATGTATGACATCAATCTGTGTTATGCCAAATCCTTAAAATAGTCATAATTGGAAGACTCTTGTTATTTTTCTTACCTAATTCTGACATTATTTGTATGTTTGACAGGATGGTATTTTTGACCCATTTCTATGGTTATCTTGTGGATTGCATAGCCATAAAGGTGATACAATCAGAGGCTTTGAAATTCTAGTATACATTTACATGTTTTAGTTTATTTCAATCATATTGATAACAATAGATAAAATTAGATAATTTTATTAATGTCCGACAAATGACCATAAATAGATTAATATGACGGTTAGGTATATCAAAATCGGTACAAAGTGTGAGTCAATAGGCATAAGTCACAGCATTTTACTCTAAGTAGTTTCTACGTGTGCATATGCATACAGAGAGAACAAGAGAAATGTACACAAGACAGAATGGGAGCAAATCCTATTATTTCCTTGGGAGAAAATAGTATAACAACCTAAGTCTCACAGAGCTGGCAATAATACCATAAATATAGTATTATCCTATGTAATCTGGCGTTTAACAATCTTGAAAACTAACTTCCATTTTCTTTCCAAATTGGTTACCGAGTTTACAAACTCACTAAAAAAACTTGACACAAATTGGCTGCTGAAATTTTCTATTATATATTTGTATAAGCTTATCATGGGGCCCCGTGGAAATACACATAAAGAAATGGAGCAAGAAACTGGGGCTTCGATAAAGTTAAGAGCGAGAGTAGCCCATAAGTTATTAAAGAATCCAAATCCATCAGACAATGAAGAACTACATGTTTTGGTAAAAGTAGATAATAAGAATTATCTAGAGAAGGCTTGTAGGATGGTTGAAAAATTGCTTGATCCTATAGAGGAATGCAACAATCTACACAAACTACCTCAACTAAGGGAATTGGAAAAAATTAAAGGCACACTTCGAATTCCTAAGCAGTGTCGATTATGTGGAAAGGAAGGTCATGGGAAAATGGATTGTCTAGTAATGAAGATGGAATGTGGCGATGAACATTCAACCATTAATAATCCAATGAAGGTATCATTGTAGGGTGCAAAGGTGGATGCTACTAACCCCCATGTTTTATGCTTTGAATTTGGAACAGGAAGATCGACAGTATCTATGGAAAATAGTTGGTCTAGGATCCAAATACATTCCATTCAACCACTAGATCGTACAGACAATTATTTTTCATGGTTAGCTCAAGAAGGACGCTTGGAACACCCACAAAATGGAAATACTAGAACATGACCTGAGATAACGAGGGCATCGATGGAAAAGAGGGGGTCTAGGATTCCAATGCAATCCTCTCAATAACAGGATTTTAAAAATGATTATAACTCGTGATTATATGGAGGCATGGAACACCCAGAAAATTGAAATGATGGAACATTACCTAGGAAGGTGTCTATTGAAAATAATGGGTTTCGGCTTCTAGGATAGACCACTCAACCACTGGGTCTTACATATAGTTATATCTCATGGTTAGTTAGAGGCATGAAACACCCAGAAAATGTAAATGTTGGAATAGAACCTGAGATACAGAAGGTATCTATTGAAAATAGTGGGTATGGTTACAAGGAAGTCCACTCAATTACTGGGTCTTACAGATAATATTGGAGCCTCGCAACATCCAGAAATCAGGAAAGATGGAATAAGACCCGAGATAAGGAAGGCATATTTGGAAAAGAGTGGGTCTAAGATTCCAAGACATTCCAGTCAACTACTGGGTCTTAGATACGGTTATATTTCATGGTTAGTTGAAGGCTTGGAACACACATATGATGGAAGTAATGGAATAGGGCCTGATATAAAGAAGGGTGGTAGATTTGTGACCTCTTCCATACAACGTACTCTTCCATATGTATACCACCCCTACGATTCACATATCGATGTGGAATCTAATTTTGGTAGTCCTTCCTTTTCCTATATGGGTTTGGGACCTCATTTAGAACATAGTCACTGTAAAGAAATTGATCACTCAAATGTTCACATGGGATGTATGCCTCCTACCATGGATGAAGAATAATTGATTAATCTGTTCTCTTCTTTTGGTAGAATAGTTGAAGCCAAAGTCATCAAGGACCATGTGAATGGTTCAAGAAAAGGTTATGGTTTTGTAAAATTTGATGACATCCATTGTGTTGCTCAAGCTACTGCATGTATGACTGGTTACAGGTTGGAAGGCATCAAAATTTGATCAGAGGAACCAAGCATTGGAAACACTAAGACAATATACATGGTGGTTTATGCTTCTACATGAACTTCTAATGATAATGCATATTAAATACAAAAATTAAATCTCCAAAAGTAGCATTTGATGAAGATTAAAATTAAATAACATAAACAACAAAAGCAACAACATCAAGCTCAACCTCATCAGCTGTTACAAAAAGACAAGACCCAAAACAAATGCATTCCCAATCCAATGGTTACTTAGTCCATAAATCATTGATCAATCTAAATTGTATGCTTGAAATATGACATAGAAATGGGGCTTCTGCTAGCATTTCAACATGGAAGTGGTGCACCATGATTATGCATCTACAACCCTTTCCATGCCACATGGCAATCCTTCTTATCAAACACAATTGTCGATTCTGCAAGAATGGAGGTTATGAATGACACAATATCAAAAGAAAATAATGAATTTAAACAACTTATTAAGGTTGCTCAGGAGAAACAATTAGAGTCAGAACCTGAACGAACAATGATGGGGTCCTTTGAAAACAGAGTCAATCAGGTGTTGAACAGGGCTCGTGATGATGCAGGAAATAGTGCTAAATTTTTTATTATCAGAGAGTAATAATTTGAAGGCTGTAAAAAAGTTTACTAGAGAGTAAAAACGTTTATAAGATGGTATGGATGTTGTTTGGATTGAATCACAGATGCTTGATTCTCTGAAGATGAAAAATAACGAGTTTGAAAATGTTTATAAATATGAAAATTGGAATCATAGTCACATGTTACCAGGGCACGTGGAATATTTGAAAACAATATGGGATTTCTAGAACGTTTTTGATGAAGAAGTGTAGAAACTAGAATCAGATAGATGACAATTGTCCATTATGCTGGTGTCAGATAGATGACAATTGTCCCCTTGGAGGAATGACCCTGACTCTATAGGTGGACAAAGCATGGCCAACATTGGTGACAGTTATAAAGAAGACAATTGATATTTTCTTGGGTTGGGTGAGATAAAAAAAACTACATATAATGAAGGATAGTTGAGATTACCAACATTTATTCTTCGTGTAGTACACTGGATAGGATTTTGGGTGATAGCCTGAATGTATTTTGTGGTATAATTAAGGCTATAAAGGAACCTAACATAGTCTTAAGTACTCAAATAGTAGATAAGACCAAGATCCATAGCTCTCTCAGGATGTACATGTCTGGCACCAAAATCAAAAGGAATGGAAGCATTACCTGAGGCTTCATCAATCATCCTATGACCTCTATTTTCTTGAGTATAAGCAGTGGTCATGAGAGCCAATATTACTGTTGCAGGGATCCACTGTGGGTGTGCTCCTTTGAGAAGGGCAGCGACTCCACTCACATGAGGACAAGCCATTGAAGTCCCATACATGATATTGAATTGGGTCCTCCTCCTATCGATTGGAAGGCTTGATGGACCTACTACATTGGTCCATCCTGTAAGGATATTCACACCTGGAGAAATAAAATCAAGCTTGAGGCTATCTAGAGTCTCTGGATTGGGTCCTCTATAAGAAAATGATGCTACAACAGGGGTAGGCTTAATACCAAGAACAATCCCCAAGCCTGAAATTGTAGCACTGGGTCCTTTGGTGGTTGCAGTGTATTGTCTGATAAGCTCACCTTCTTTGGCCTCAACTGCACTTGTGGGAAACATATAATTATTTGCAACAAGCCATTCACCATCTGAATCACTGTTTTCTAGGATCATTCTGACTCCTCTAGCATGCTTCACCTCGGTCCCCTTGGCAATTATAGGGTTGTTCCCTCTATCACACATCACTATTTTCCCTTTCACCAACTTAGGATCTAGGTATCCTTCCATGCATAAAGAAGGCGAATAACTATCCCTGTTCCTCCCCATAGAAATATCCCCAACATAGACCAAGGGGAACAAACCCAAACCCAAGGGATTCCCACTGTACAGAGACATCCCCTAATGATTTTTACATTACCCAGCTTAATCTCTGTAGGGAAATCCCTATCCAATGTCCCTGCACCCATGGTGAAATATTGCTTACAGATAGATCATCGGGACCATCATTTCCTACTGAGGTAGACACAAACACATCCCTCTCTGTTTCCCCAAATACACCCATTGCAATACTATCAAGATAATAAGGCACAATCCCACCACCCATAGAGATAAAAATGACATCAACACCATCCTCTATAGCATGATCGAATGCATAAAGTATATAAGAATAAAAAAACTAGATATCCAACATACCTTGTAAGTCGCTAGTTGGGATTTCGGTGCCATCCCTTTTGCGATCCCACTGGAATAACCAAGCATATTGCCTTTGTAAACATGCCTCCTAGTAGAAATCGATGCAGTGTGCATCCCATGGAAATCTGTGTCTCTAGGAGACCTGGATTCAAGAGAAGTGTTCATTTTCCCAGCCATGGATTCATACCCTTTTGGAAAAAACCTTTCACCCACCAATTTCTTATTACATAAATTCTTAGAAATCCCCATCCCTTCCTGGCATTCCCCCTTCCAATTCTTAGGTATCGACCCCAGCCCATGATCACTGAAGCTCTTTCTCTCAGGCGATATTCCAGTGTCCAAAAGTCCCACCACCAAATCATAACCATAGTCTGATTCAAGTCATAATCCTCCATTAGGCCTAAAACCTAAAAAATGGGGTGACCTCCTTGTATGTAACTGGCTGACCCTGTCAGGAAGGACAACCAACAATTCATCTGGCATATCAAGCTTCTCATCTTTCTCCGGAGTGAGATTGATTGAGAATACATGGGACACTATATTGTAGACATGAATCAAGATGTCATCTTTAACAACGCCAAGCTTCTTTTCATCTGTAATCAAGCCCTTCACAACAACCACATTGGATACATACCAATGCTCATGGGAAGGAAATATTGATGGCTTTGAATCGATATCCACTCTAACTATATAGGTCCTCGCAGATGCCAATCCCCATACTAACACAAATAAAACAACAAATCCAAATATGTTTCTACAAAAACCCATTGCAGAATTCAACCAAAATCCAACTAAAACACTAGTTTTCTATGTTCTCCTATAGTTTCCAACCCAACCCAACAAAACCCACTTCACATACACTAAACTCACCAAAATCCTCTTCACATCCAATAAATCCAAAAAGACCCATTTCACAACCACAACTAAGTTTCTACAAACATACATTGCATAATTCTATCAAACCCTCCCTGAAAAACTGTCTCTCTTTGGTGTCAGTTCTAAGAATTTTACTCTCGGTGTCCCCAGGTTGAGGGAAATCATAAATGTGGCATGGAATTTCTTCATGGCCTTTCTTTCCTCACCATGTACAAAAAAATATCCTAGGACTTCATGGAAGTTACAGGTTGTAGGGAGAGTATTAGAGGTCATTTACCTTTCTCTATGTTGCTTGAGCACCTTTATAACCATCATTTGGGGAAAGATCAAAGGTGTGAAGGAGTAATGTTGGATTGAAGGAGGAATATGAATCAATGAATTGGAGAAACACCCACTTATGGAAGAACACCTTACCCTTTTTTTAGGTACAAAGCATGACGCATGGAAACAGAAAGGAGTTAATGAGCACAGGGGAGAAGTACCCTACTTGGAAGGCTTCCATGTGGTACTAAAATTGCACTTATCATTGTCAAAGGTCCACTTAATGTTTTTCTAACCATGGGAACTTAGAAACCTCCCAACGATATATCCAACAGCTTGCAAGCCATATTTACCAATAAATTGTGGCTCAACGGGGTCCAAGACATCCATAATCCTACAAGGGTGAGCCTCTATCCTAGGGGTTGCCTACCATTGGAGTCTCATCACAACTGGCCAATGAGAAACCCTATCCCCCATCGATTTTGAAAAGATGCACTTAATGTTGATCACCCTCTTCATGGAGGAGGCTAGGGCATGGTCCAAAGCAATGAATATTTGCTAATTCATGATTTGGATCATCCATACCGAGAGAGCAAGAAAATCCCTAATGGAGGAGCTTCTACATATTTTAAGTTGCATTTCAAATTTGAAGAGTAATATTGGGGTAAAGACACATTGTTCATGGCATGTTTCTCATATCTAGCGGCATAATTCAACTTTTAGATCCCTTGGGGTTGAGGAAAAATTACTTGAGCCATTTCTACATATTAGAAGGTGTGTTTCTCCTTTGAGGAGGGATTTGGAGCAAAAATATTTTGTTCAAGGCATTTTCTACATTTTATAAAGAAATATCTTTGCTTGAGGAGACACCATGTGGCAATTTTGACATGGTCAAACACTCGAATGAAAAATAAATGTGCGCTTTAATATGATCTCATGAGTTAGACATACGAGAATTAGTAATGTTGACCTATTCAAGGAATTTTATCCAATCATAAGGAAAATTATAAGGGAGTGCTCATTCTTATGAGGATTCTAGGGATTTCTAAAGAAATAATATTCTATGGGAGAGTTGTTGGAGGTGAACACTATAAAAGCATATCATTCTTACTTGTTGAAGTCATGCTTGGAAGAGGGAATCATCTCATTCATACAACAACTTAGACTTGGTCAATAAGAGTTTGGATCAGTTTGGTTCAGTTTGGATTAGTGGTAGCAGTCTTATAAAACCATTCTCCTATAATATCTTTCTTGGAATGTGTTTCCTATAGGAAAGTTCAAACTGATGTAAAGTCTGCTTATTATTTGCTCATGTATAAACTCAGTCATCTCAGTTAGAGGATGGATTATTAATTGTTTTGGGGTTTTATTCCTTGAAAAGTTTCCTTGTAAAATTCTTGTGTTCCTATGCATAATTTGTGGATGATAGTTTATTTTTTTCTACTGCTACATAACTCATAATTCTAACTACTGCTGATATACTATACAAGTATGATAAAATTTAAAAAAAGAAGGTTGTTAGTGTTATTAAATCAAAATCCCTCTTAAAATTTAACAAATCATACACGGTCAAGTGCCCGTTTGAACTGTGTTGTTGGAAGGATCTCATCTCTATGCTTAATCTTGTCATTTTAACCAAACTTTATAAAAATTATCCACGTGGTTTCAGGTTGTCCTTTTTCAATAAAAAGTGCATGGAGAAAAATAAACCATGTCAATGTGAGGTCGTGTTCATTGACACCTTCTGGAAGTTTTTTTCGAACAAAGTTCTTCACCCCAACAATTTTCGAAGGTTGTAGAGGAGAATTAAAGCATTTAACCTGATCAAACACAATATCACATGTACTTCATGAGATCCTATCCTAAATATGATTAATTTTCAATGCTACTTAGCTTCCAAAAAGTTTCCATAATTAACATAAATTTTCACAAAAGAGATTGCATATTAATTTAAATCTAAAGATTTATGTTGATTCTTCTTTATTTATAATGACATAAACCATAAAAACCTCATAAAGGTACATACCATTATTAACCAGTCCCCTATATCTTGTCTCATTTCTGTAGAGTTGAAGACAACTTGTACAGTAGTTAAGTAAGATGGTTGTATGTACATAGGGGTCTGCACAAAATTGGCAAGCATGAATCTAGAAGAAGAAAAAAGAAGTTGTTAAACACAACAATAATGCAAGGATGGGAGGTTTTAATGGAATAATATAGTTAACACACCTTGGATTCAAGTTTGTGTTACCAAAACTGTCCCTTTTTCCACTCTACTAAGTGGGGGCTTGTGAACTTTCCCCTTCCAGAAATTCATTTGTTGGCTTTGGATATAAGGGAAGTGCCACATTTATTAAAGGGGTCATCTTATACCATTCAGCTCCCCATTGGTATGTATGAGCTTTTGCTGCATTAATTTCCATCTCTAATTCAGTGACTTGTTCATAATTTATTGCTAGCAATTACTCATAAAAGTATTCTAACCTCATAAACAACTAAAAATCTATTTGCAACACTTTTATGATATCTTTCCTTTGAAGCTCCTTATTTGAATGCAATATACCACCTCAGGTATTAGCCTTAATATCCATGATCATCTGTTTCAACTTGTCTTGAGTAATCAATAGCCCTTTATTATCACACACATTTGGGAGTTCGATTAAAAATTGAGTCATATATATCTTTAAATTAGTTTACTTCATCTGATAAATCCTTAGCCTTACTGTCGACTACTTTGGTAATCATTTGCTTCTTGGAAATTTTATCTGTATGAGAAACTAAGGTTGTCCTATCAGGTACACCAAGTTGCACCACCTGAGCTTCCACTCTAGAATTCAACAGCTTCTTAATACAATAAGACTTCCAGGGCTTATCTCCTAGTTAAACAGTAATCTCCTCCACTTGACGATGGGATTTATCAATCATTAAAACCTTGTCACTTACCAGCTCCAACTGATCCCAATTGTTTATCATGTGCGTCTGGATCTTATCTCGTAAGATAACCTCTAGCGGTTTTTAGAGTAACCTTATAGGGATGCCTCTTCTTCAGACCAGCAATCTCTTGTTCGAGTTCTTCTCTATTCTTCCGGTCCTGCTCTATTTACGCATAAAGTCTATTCACTATGTCAACCAAGTTATCATTTTCCCATTGCTTTTTAACAACCATCATCTTCATTTTCTTAAATTCATCATCAACAAAAGTCATGGACTTCACTTTCCCTGCTAATGCATATGAAGTATCAACACGTGAATCTTCCTTTGCAGCCAATATTTCCTTCAAGTTAGCCATCTATTTTTCTAGTTGATATATTTTATAATTTTTATCCTGTTGAAACTGGTGAACCATTTTTATTACCTCATCTTTTTCGTAATCCATTGCTATTTTCTTAGGTGTTTGCACAGCCTATGCCACTGATATCTTCAACTTAATCTTCAAACTATATATTTTGGAATCCTTCTATTTCATTATATTTTTGACCATGTTTTCCTTCGAGAATCTTCGAAACTTCAGTAAAAATAACCTTAGGTGGCAATGCCGCCGTTGATTCAATGGTAACTGGAAATTAAAGTTTGTTTGATTAAATAATTTTATCCCAAATGATTGATAACATATGAGGATATGCTCTTCTCTATAAAGGTGTTATTCTTGTGTGTAGGATTTCGGTATATGCAAAAAGGACCATGAACCAGAAACATAGAAAATTTAGATTTCCAAATATATTTTGCTACAAATTTCTCTTAGTAAGTAAGTAATTTAAATGACCATGAAAAACAAAAGAAAAAAATGTTTTAGAATGGGGAGGCTGTAATATATTTAATGACCTTTCAGCTTCAGAAAGTGGATTGCTAGAAGTTGAGTTTGTGGAATAGAGGACATGTTGATGTCCAAAGTTATGAACAGAGAATGTGGGATTTTCAGGTGTTGTCTTATACGAGGTTGATGGTTCAAATGTTTGACAAAGACTTGAAACAGTGCATGTTTCAAAACCCAGAAAAAACACAAAATTCAGGTTGACTGTTGAAGAGTGATGTTTTGAGAGAGTTTCTCCATCTGCAATACAAGTTTTCCTCCTGCAATAGATAATTCTAGGACCAAGTGCCTTAAAAATTTCAGAACTTGATATTTGTGCACAGGGGAATATCATTGAAAACATGGATCTAATATCACTTTTTACTAAACATACTACTGAATATGCATATTAAACCTGCATGCATACAATATACACCAAATATTGATGTGGAGTATAGCTCCGAAAAGTATTATTGTGTTGAATTAAGCATAATAACTCAAATATTGCGAGAAGAACTCCAAAAAAACAAAAACACTGAAGT
Source organism: Pseudotsuga menziesii (assembly GCA_001517045.1). Lineage (NCBI taxonomy): Eukaryota > Viridiplantae > Streptophyta > Pinopsida > Pinales > Pinaceae > Pseudotsuga > Pseudotsuga menziesii. The sequence goes on from LPNX010229936.1 coordinate 266,584, forward strand.
ATGATAAAAATTAATAATGTGTGGAATAATGACTCCATTGACCTTTTATATATACTAGCTCTCAATCATTGCCAGTCAGGACCACTACTAGGCTGATCTGGTATTTAATTAAATTGCTGGGATGATGTTGTTTAATCAACTAAACTTTCATTTCCTGTATGGGAAATTTTCTATGTTTCCGATACACGGGTTTTTCTGCATTGGATGAAATCCTATGCATGGGATGTATAAATTTACAGAGAAGACCAGCTTCCTATCTATTATCAATCTGCTGGGATAATATTGTTTAATCAAGCAAGCTCTCATTTACTATATGGGCACATTTCATCTACTCTAAAACTATCCCTTGTTAAAAATAATGAAACAAAAATCCATTTATAGAACATACTGACTGCATATTCGATAACTTCTTAGTACTATTCATAATACCAAGATATGGGAGATCAAAATGAAAATACTAAATGAAAGTGTCTTCCCAAAAAACACACAACAAACTGAAAACACCTATGAAATGAGAAATCCTAGACTCAAGAGGTTCTACTAAAGTCACCAATTGAGATTGCATTCCTAACAACCAACCTATTTAGGTCAACATATATTTGTTTCTTCCCAAAGAAACACACCACAAACTGAAAACACCCATGAAATGAGAAATACTAGACTGAAGAGGTTCTGCTAAAGTCACCAATTGAGATTGGATTCCTAACCACCAACCTATTCAGGTCAACATCTACTTGTTTCTTCCCAAAAAAACACACCACAAACTAAAAACACTTGTGAAATGAGAAATCCTAAACTGAAGAGGTTCTGCTAAAATCACCAATTGATATTTCATTCCTAACCACCAACATATTCACATCAAGATCTCCTATAAATGAGATGTTGACCGGAATAGGTTGGTGGCTAGGAATGATACGTTTTCAGTGGTTGGAAAGTAACTTCTATTTTATTATATGTTTTCAGTTTCAATTGAAAAGATAAATCTATTATTTGAATATGTTGTTTTACTATTGACATTTGAGTTGTTTTTTCTTGAAGAGGTTATGCTAAAGTCACTAATTGAGATATCATTCCTAACCACCAACATATTTAGGTCAACATCTTATTGACATCGTTAATCTGGCACTTGGTGAAAAGAAAAATTATCAGTACTGGAAAATAGCTTCTATTTTATTATATGTTTTCAATGTCAATTGAAAAGATAAATTTGTGATTTAGAAATGTTGTTTTACTGTTGACATTATAGTTGTTTCTTCTTCCATAACGGATAGATTTTATTGTTTCAAGTATGCTATGCTTTTCTGAAAAATTTCTTGACCAACACTGGAGACTAGAATCAAAAAACCGGTGCTTCCAAGACTTACCTCCCATTAACAAAGGTAACCCAAAAATAAATGCAGGCCAACACAGAGCCACGAGATGGGAAACGAGATACACTAGGAATGTTTAATGAAAATGAAATAGAACATCAGTGTAATCTCTCAAAACAAGTTATAATTGAGTCTACAAGGAAACATAATATGCAAAAGGAAACAATGGAAGGACATCCAAATCCCTCACTGAAGCAATGACTTTCTTAAAACCGCTAGAGCAGAGGCTCCCTGGTATTCCTAAAAGCTTCAAAAAAATACCCAGACAATCAATTTTATAACCCTAATATTCCCAAAAATATTAGTCCTGATACAGAGAAGGAACCAAAAACGAAAGAAACTCCATAATTGCTAAATGCAATCGATCTTACAACCAAAATTTAACAATGTAAATACTTTATATAGGGTTTCGAAGGAAGAACACGACTAATGGGTTTTAATGGAAAATATTTAATTATAGTCTCAAAATAAAAAATAAAAGATAGAGAATATGAAGCACATTGGATAGGTCAAGGAGAGCATTCTCCCTGTGCTCAGGAATCTCAAGCTCCAAAACCAGTTGCTCTGCAGTGGGAATTATTTTCCCTTGACTACTCTGATTAGGGTTATTTTGAGTGGAATTCTCGTCTCCTAAAACGATTTTGGCCATCATTGCGTCTGTACTGTTAGCAATACCTTGGAATGGAAATTAAAATGGTGAACAATTTTCTGAGAGTAAGATGCAAGATACTATAAATAGACCGAAACTTTAAAACTTTAAAATTTAAGGATTATATATATATATTCAATATTTTCATTAGATAAGATAACTTATTGGAAATTGTTTTCTAACCTACAATTAGAACATGATAGTAAGATAACTTCACTAATGATAATAACAACCATATCTTTAAGTTAAAGATGACTTATAAGGTATAATTGAAATTGCGAATAATGTTAGTTTCAAATTGAGGGAGGATGTTATAATATCAATCTAAGAATTTGTATTCCAAACCAATTTGTAATTTTTTTTTTTATGTAGATAATTCTTTATAAACTATTTATGTTTTGTAATTGTAGTACATGTTGACTATTAAAAGAGGAGTGTTAATGTGAAAAAAAATCCATGGCATGTGAAAAACTGGATGAACATACTAATGAGCTCATCAAAACATGTTAAACCACAAACAGTTGAATGAGGCTTGAACCTGTAATGGTTGTCATTTTCGTGTATTCTTCAACTGCACATGAATTTTGTGAAACACGGTTAGTCAAGGAAAGAAACAAGTGCAAGCCTTGTAGTACTGATTTTTTTTCCAGAAATCACAAGTTCAGCAGCAGTGGTCTAAGTTTCCCACGAACCTCTTTCTCCTTCTCATATATTATTCTTGCACCAAGTATATATTTCTACTACATGAGTTTCCCATTGGCGTTTAAAATTTTTCCTTGCTATGAGAGGCATTTTGTAGCACAGTGGAAATTTATTTTGCCCCACCCTCAAGCACTAAGAGATAGTGAGATTCTTGGTATCTTTCTAGTCCCGAGGGGAGAATTTGTGGATAGGATTAAAAATCACCCCCTAGACAACATAGTTATTTTGCACAATTGCAACAGACTCATAAAATGTTGTTCCATAAGATGACACTCTGTCTCAAGTCCCCCACCTTGTGCCTCCGATGATTAGGCCAAACGTAAATGAAACTGAGGCCAGAGAGCTGGTTCTAAGGCTACTGTTGGAGGCAAGAGTGGTCCAAGATGTTGATCAACACTATAGAAAAGGTATTTATATGTTATCAAACATATCCATAGCCTCCATGAAGTAAGCATTATATTGTAGTACTAGGCCTAACTTGGGTGGTATAGATCCCACTCTATTAATATTATAAGGTATACAAAATGGCCAGGGATATTGAACGTAGCAATATGGTTAGCATGTTCTTGTACTTATCCTGTACAAATTAACTTATGGGTTATGTTAATTAGGATTAATTCATCAAATACCCTTTGTGACACAAATCCATTTACAATATTACAATTTACTAAATTTTAACACCGCAAATGGATCTAGAGAGGATCTATATGTAGTGTCAAAATTTAGTAAATTTTAACACTTCATCGTAAAAATTGCAATTTTCCATTGGTGGAGTGATAATAAAAAATGGCTAACATAAATGGATAATTCATATTATTCTAACTAGACATTTCTTATGTTGTGACTAAATTGGTTGTTTATGTTAGTCATTTTTAACTCTCACTAATTATTTAGTCATATTTGTTAACTAGTGACTAGATTAGTTGTTAATTTTAGTCGTTTATAGTTGGGTCAATCAAAATTGCTCATATTTAGTAGTAAATCACTTGAAAAACCTATGGTGACTAGAATTTTTAGTCACGTAGTCGCTAATTCCTCATTTTGCACTAATGACCATTTCGGCCTTCTTCATAGTTTAAGGAGCATGAAGAAGGGATAGAAGTAAGATCGATATGCTACTACCTTGTGGATTTTGGTTGAGCTTGATATGGTAAATGCTTGATGATGTTTTCATTTTTAGAGAGTCTGAAAACATGAAGAAGACTCTAGCGTGGTCTCTTTTTCGTATGGTAATCTCCTAAGCCCGAAAAAGGATAAAATAGTACAAAGGAGAGCTCTTAGAACTACATGGAAAGAGAGACTTATTTACCATAGGTAGTCCAACGACGTCGAAAAAGGTTAAACCTATACTGTTTGGACGGTCATTCAAATATTTTTACGAGCATGAACAAAACCAAGATTGCTCGACGATTGTTTCTTGATGAGAGGGATGGAAAAGAGCATAAACACAACCCATAATGAGATTTTTTGTAACTTACGGTCCCAATGTCTGAAAAGGCATAAAAGGATACAGAGGGAAACATTCCTAGGTGGAAGGTGCCAAGGTGGTCCTTTTCTTTTAATAGTCTACGTAGTCTGAAAAAGGAGATAAACGAGGCCACATAGACACCCTTTCAAGTACTTTAACAAGTGTGAAAGGAAGAAAGCATGCTCGACAATATTATAATTATTTTATGAGTCAGAAAAGAGCTTAACATAAACTCCATAATGGTCAATTAAGCGATCAGGAAGTGTTCCATGTACCAAACGAGGTTATGTTGTGAACATGGTTGATGTGAATAACAATGCAACATTGATGGGGCCTCCTTGCGGGACTATGGATGGCGGTAAAATAAGGGCAAGTTTGCAGTATGGATGGTGCAGATGGATCATGAACATGCTAATACGTACAATGTGTGATTTTCATGGTGGAACGCAAATCGAGGTGATTTTAGGAAATGGCCCCAAGAAAGTAGGGAGTGAGGAAATCTAGTAGGTCATTTCTTCATGAGATATTTTTGCACAGTGGTGGAAACTTCCTATCCTCGTAGAGGATGATCCATACACGAGAATGGGATAATAGGGAGATTCGAAGAGGCCTCGACCTCCAGGATAGGTATGGGGTCCTGACAATATGTATACATGACGCTTTGTGGTTTCAGTCATATATATGTTACTAGCATTGTGGTAGCTAAATAATGTGTGTGATAGATACTGACGACATACTATGTGTATGTGCAGACATGGGACCGCACCCTCCAGCAAGGTACCATCAGTGCAAGAGCAGGGTGGAGAGGTTATATCCACCTTCTCATGGGAAGAGGAGGCAACAGAGTGTGACATTGGACTCACTACGGCTGGACATGGAGAAAATACTGGAGGGGGTCATCGACTCATGGTAAAAACGATGCAAAACAAAAAAGACAAACTATGACACAAATGTACTTCATGGTGAGTGACTTCAGGAATAGAACTTCTTGAGGTAGAGCCCATTGCGGGGATTCTTCAAGAGATGGCAATCAGATTCAGCAAGGATGTATGCCCCCTTACCGAGACATCGATGGATGACATATGGGCCATACCACATCGAGTCAAAATTCCCTTTTCCTAACTTATCATTGTCTTGGTCATAGATGAAGATGAGGTCCACCTCGCTAAAGGTGCTTGGATAGATGTGGGAGTCATAGTGGGACTTCGACAGAGTCTTAGTTGCTTCGATCATTTAGAGAGAAGCATGACGGTCCTCATTGGTATTTTCAAGCATAAGTAGGCATTGTTCTAATGGTGATGTATCGAGTAGAAGTTCGACGGCAAGGAGGAGCGATGGAATCTGGAATTCAATGATAAGAAACAATTCCACACCATGGACCAAGTGAAATGGGGTAAAACCGATGGTCGTTTCAGAGATCTCTCTGTCATCGCGAAATTGGTGTCGGGATAGATCAGGCAAACCTTCCACGGTCGAGGACAGTAAAGGACTACTAGAAGTAGAGATCATGTAAATGGTGTCCGAGGAAGAGGCCAGAGGGGGGATCTCCTCAAGGATGGTTATTTCAGACTCACGGGAGTGCTTGCAAAGGTCACTGAGGAGTAACCAATACTGAGGAAATTTTGGCAAATGGTGTGAATAATGACCATATAGGCCACAAAATGCACATGGATGGTTGGTTCACAATGACTTGTTCTTAACCACAGGTAAGGCTGGCACATTGACAACTGGAGTGTCGTTAGTCTCGACTATAGTGCACATGTGGCTATGAAGGAGAGGAAAATAGGGAAAATTCTATGTCACATGGAATTGAACATCACATAAAGCACATGTAGGAGGAAGACGTGGTTCTATCGGTTCTTTGGGCATATTCCCCCCAGTCTTGTTGGGAGGAGGGGGGGAATAAGTGGAGATAGAAGTAGTCATTGGTGTACCAAGAGGTGGGGGCGACATTGTATCAATAGCTTGGATGGGAGTCAACACAATATGGGGATTTGGGAGTGGGGTAGGTAGATCGAGGTTCCACATAGGAATACCCAAAGTGAACCCAAGCAGGTTAAGAGTAGCCATGACGGGCTTACTCATGATGTCAGATGGTGGAAAAAGGAAGGGAATCATGTGGACAGGGAATGGACCCCAATAAATCCCTGAGGTCTATGGTTGAGGTTGTGACTGAGGTTTGGAGGAGTTCGGAATGCTACCAGATGTGATAGTGCAAAAATATGATATATTAGCCAGTGAAGGAGGATGCGGTAAGGACAAAAAGGTGTCTATCATAAGAGCGCTTCAAAATAATCCTAGGCCAACAACAAACATGGAAGGTATGGACAAGTAGTCGATGGTATTGTCGATATTAGGAAGGATCTATTCAGTGTGGCCGGACCCTTTGGATTATACATAGTACATCAGTTGGTCGATGGTCACAATATTCCCATCATGAGGGAACATCAAGAGTCGAAATAAAATAGATACAATGGATCACATTGCATACATTTAACTACATCCTAGGAGGAGGTTGTAATCAAGTTGGGCATTGACAACCTCAATGTCAATCAACATTGTTTTCTCGGCTAACTTAATAGGGACATCCATGAGGTCACCCTGGGGTTGAGCGACAAGGAAATCATAGGCGCAAAGAGTAGTGGAAGAAGGTTGAAGGGTTGGGGATCCATGTTTCTTCCAAACAAAGGTTGACATAACACATGTGGATGACCCCTCATCAATGATGCATCGATGAATAATTTTTTTTTGAATCATGACCGGAACTTAGAAGGAAACGTATGATGGCATCTGGGGTTCTCCTTGATCTAGGTGGAAGGTGATCAACCTAGAGTCAGAGGGATCGACAACACCTAACGCGGATAAAAACACTTGGTGTTTCAAAGGACAAGTTTTGAGAACTTCCAGAGCAGACATGGTCATGGGAGTTTGGGCCAAGTCGTCAACAATACTGTAGTTGAGCTCGACTCTGGAAGTGGCGTTGTTCATGACTCGACGCAAAGGAAACTAAGGTACTTTGGCAATCCCATCCATCGGTGGTATCAGCAAATGCAGAGACATATCTAGAGAGGTGGAGGTAGATGTCGCAGAGAGGTCAACAATTTCCGTGGTGGAACCATACTAGTTTCGTCGAGTCTGGATATTGAAATTAGATGATAACGTCATGAGGTGATGGACACCAGGATCAATGGGTTGAGACGTAGAAGTGGTTGCAGGAGTTTGTATGGCCAAGGGCTGGGTTGCAACCATTCCTTGGTGTGGTAAGGGGTTTTATAGCACCATTGGTGGAGGATCCAGTGGTGTTGGGTTTGGATGAGCTAGAGAAGCCACGTTGATTATCATTTTGGAGTAAATGGTGGACGTGATTCAAGTGAGGAGGATGATGGGTATAATGGTTGTAAGTGTTCCAAATGGCGCACGGATGGTTAGTCCGCAACTATGGGTTCTTCCCAGGTCGAGCGGGACGCCGGGGATTCTATGTAGGGGGGTTGGATTTGTTATTGTTTATAGGGTTAGATTGTTGGCCACCTCTTTAAGGATGGTTGTTACCCTGATACCTACCTCTCTTATTCCTTCCCTTCCCTTGTTGGGTATTAGGAGCGGGTTGTTTAGGGATTTTTTGTTGTGCGTAGACCTGTCCTGTAGGAGCAGGAGGAATCGGGGTCAGAGCTAGAGTAGGTTGCACAGGTGGTGGGTAATAGGCAGGCGCAACTGGTGGGGATGCATAGCCAACCGTTTGTCCATTACACAAGTGTACTGAACAAGTTGGTCCGTGAACGTGAGGGGCTGATGCGGGAGGCGTATAGGAAGGTGTGGCTCTGGACAGAGTCGTTACACGTGAATAATCAAGGGTGTAACCGGGTTGGACAACACTAGGGATGTGACTGGAATGGGGTGGCATCGTAGGAAGGGCTGGATAAAAGTGAGGATGTTGTGTAATAGAGTAGATGACTCCATCAAAAGCATGGGATTCCCCAACATATCTCGACGTGAGGAGCCAACATGGGGAGCATTAGGTATAATGGTATATAAGTAACCTGATTGGGAGTATATAATATCGAATTGTTGAGCCTTCAAGATGGATTCCTCCTTAGTTTGCAGGCGCTCAGATGAAACATCCTTATCTATGGGAGGAGTAAGGTTTTGAGGAACCAATCTAGGAAATGCTATCATCTAACTGGATCTTACACAGGCTACGACGATGACGCCATTCATAAATATGATCCGTGATATGGGTAGTTGTGTTTTTTTGACAAGATAATAAGATTTCCACCCTCTCATCATAACCGAGACAGGTAACTGGAAGTATTGAAGGAACATTGAGGCTAATGAGGAAAATTCAGGGTAGGTGGCATGAGGCAGCTCGATATACCACTTGGCCGCAACACTAGTGAGTGTGTGCTGGAATAACCACAACCAGACAGAATCATACACTATATTGTTAGATGAACACCACCAGTGGAATGACATAATATGGTTTTGGGGGTCTTCTCCCACCTTACCCTCAAACTTAGGGATGTCTGAGGGAAGTTTGGTAGGCATAGGAGGACATAGTGGGTTATGACGAATGGGGTCATTGGTCAACCGTGCCAAGTCATGAAGGTTGAGATTAGCCATAAAAGGTAGACTAGAACTGAGAGTGGATCGGGATGGGCCATTAATGTTATCGACACCAATAGGAATGTAGTCCCCATGGTTGACTAGGGGTGAGCAATGTTGACTTTTGACAATAGGAATAGTCACTAGTATGGTAGGAATAGTCAAAATACACATGGAAGGGCCACTGTCCCCAGGTATAAATGGTGGAATAGTAGGAATCACAAAGGATGGAATGGGGCCACCACTAGTGGGCAGCGGACCAACAAAAATGTGTGCAGTGGAAAAGGGTCCACTAGGACCAGGACTTGTCGGTCCAGTGGAATGGATACCTGCAATGATGGGCGAAATAGACACAGGCCCACTACTAACCGTCCTCCCTTGGAAAGGATCAGGATGTGCACCAACCATGGGGCTAGATGGGGAAGTGAAAAAGGTAGGTTTGGATTGATATGAATCCGAATAAGACTTAGAGTCCATATGTGGCTCCGAAAATGGTGAACGATGTCGAATATGGATCCGACGGTGATGGTTCAAGGAACCGAACTTGGGGGTATGCACCCTAAGCCTACGTTAGTAGTGTGGTGGAGCTATGATGATGTGATGGAGTGTTGTGTAATGAATGAAAACTCAAGAGTACCAATCACAGGCTTAAAAACCCAACTACAATCGAGTGTGTAGAAGGAGAGTGTATAAATGGTGGCTCACAAGCCAACAACAACCTCTAAAACTGAACTACAACAGTGGATTACAATAAGGCGAGTCTACAACAAAGTGGCCAGAAATTCAACAAGCTGCACTACCTATAAATAAAATGATGCACTAATATATGGGATAATAGTGAAAGAAAACTCCTAACGACATATTGGTCGTGACTGTGTCAACAAGTACAAGAGGATTTTTCTCCCCTAATGGACAACAACTATGTCTCAAGACGTGAGTGACAAAGGGGTGGTGTTTGGATTCCTATCCCCAAAGTCCTAACTTAGATACAATATTATTTTTGGCCCTCAAATGAGGTTAGAATGTTGGTTGTATTATGTTAATTTTTAAGGCTGGCTTGGGGTCATGAACATGGCATTTTTATCTTTAGGGTGTGAGATGTGTGCAAATGATGTGTATAATCCCAACGATCCTATGACGAATATGCAATGATCTCTCTGAAGGGATGCATAATATAAAATGCAGATAACCACCAGTAATTAACAATAAATATCATGCAAAATCACAACTAATTCTGCCAGAACATAAAATAAACACAAGTAAATGAACATCTAAGGAACTTACCAAGGTGTAGGAAACACACAAGAGGTCTTGACTACGAAGCTCGACTCAAGAGGCTCACATGCAAGGAAAAGAGGACCTCAAAACAAACCAAGGGGTTGTAATGCATAAGATGTGGACAGAAACGGGTCAGAAAGGTGTAAAACATAGACAGGGCATCTAGAACAAGGATCCTAAGCACCGAAAAGGACTGAAAAAATGCAGGTCGCACATGTCGAAGGAATAGGCCCGATCGGGTGTTAGAATAATCAACCCATAGTTTACCCACTTAGACATTAATTCCATTATTTTTGTCTTATTTGCCTAGTTCATGTGTCCCACCTTGTGCAAATTGCTATTTTCCTATCCATAGAGGTCAAACTTGCCTTATTTGACTCATGTAGCACATGGGAGAGATAAAGGAATCAATTCTACTTTATTCCTGGCCTCCTAGGCGCCCTTCTGCTTTTTCTGCTTTATTGCCTTCTTTTTCAGTGTTTTAAGGCAAAAGGAAAAGCTAGACTAGGTGAGGTTGACTTGTTTTTTGTCCTACACATCCTCCTTTCTTTTCTCCATGCAAAAGCATGTATGAGCTGCCATTCCACCACTCTTTAGCTTGCCTATGCCTTTTTTCCAATTCGTGAGCTCCATGACAGATTTGGGATCATCTTTTTACACCTTTGGGGGATTTGCTTATTTTTGGTAAGCCTGCTTTATGCTAGTTTTGGATGCCTCCTCATGCATTCGATTTCTTGATGTATTCTATTTATTCAGCAACCTATAAAATTACAGGGTTGGCTATTGTACACTCAGTTAATACAATTTAGTGTTACAGCTCCATATTCAGTCTCTTTTGTGAGCAATTTTGCATGATCAATTGATAATTGTTGTGAGTAAAATTAATCTATTGCGGGCCTTAATTTCCACATGGTATCAGAGCCATTGTAGGTTGTTTCTCTCCTTCAAAATTTTTTTTTCAGGTTCGACATCAAAGACCGGGAGCCTTCTACTGACAGCCGGGACAGATTTTCTAGAGCTATGGATCAATCACAGAAAACTATCTTGACTCCCTTCAATTTCTTTGAATGGAAAGCAGAGATGGAGATACTGTTGAGAGCGAAAGGCCTCTACAAGGTGACTATGGCAACAGAAGCAGAGCCCAATGCAGCTGCAGAGAAGATAAAATGGCACAACAGGAGGGATGAGGCTTATGGCCTCCTGTGCCTGAGTATTTCCAGAGACCTCCTTTTCCATCTCGATGGATTGACATCACCGAATGAAGTATGGGAGAATCTTGCTGATCTTTTTGGAAAGACAGATGAGATGAGGGGACATCAAATCGAAAATGAGCTGATTTCTCTGAGTCCAACAAGCTTTGAATCCCTGCAGCTATATTTGTCCAAGTTCAAAGCACTAGTTTTGCAGCTGAAACAGTGTGGTATTGAAAAGAAAGATGATCAGCTCGTACTGGCCATCCTCTCGAAGCTGGGCCCTAAT
>LPNX010229936.1:278387-373365 GCA_001517045.1 Pseudotsuga menziesii
ATTATGGTCAGTTTAGCAATGTGTTGTATGTGCCTGGTCTCGCCTCCAACCTCCTGTCAGTGTACCAGATGACCCACACTAGGTCTCCAAAGAAGGTCATATTCTCCCCCGATGAAGTTGAGATCACAGAGATCTCAAGTGGTAGAGTCATTGCAAAAGGAGTTGCAAATCATGCTCAAAAGGTATACATGTTCTCACACTTCCTACCTTACTCAAACCCCCTTGCTCTTCTCATTCATGCTAATGAAGCCATCAAGCTTTGGCATGAGAGATTTGGCCACCTTAACTACAAATATCTTTCTGATCTTAGTGAAAAAGAGATGGTCATAGGGTTTCCCAAGATAAAATTTTCCAAAGGAGCTTGCCAAGGTTGTATCCTAGGAAAACACCAAGAGCACAAATTTGAGAGAGCTAGTCATGAGAGAACCTCTGCACCCCTCGAGCTGATCCACAGTGATGTTGCTGGCCCATTCCCTCATATGTCCATGAGTCAGGCCAAGTATGCATTAACTTTCATTGATGACTTTTCCAGGTATTGCTGGGTTCACTTCCTGAAACACAAGTCTAAAGTTTTTGGCCTATTCAAAGTCTTTAAGGCTTTGGTTGAAAACCAGTCTGGAAGAAAACTCAAAGCCCTCAGATCTGACAATGGTGGTGAGTATGTCAAGTCTGAGTTTATTAATTATTGTGCAGATGTAGGTATTTAGATGCAGCATTCTATCCCTTACACACCACAGCAAAATGGTGTTGCTGAGAGGAAGAACAGATCACTGAAGGAGGCCAAAACTTTGCCACCAAAGTACTGGGCTGAAGCTATCAACTGTGCAGCCTATATCCAGAATAGGGTGCCCCACAAACAACTTGATGGTATGACTCCCTTTGAAGCATGGAGTGGCCACAAGCCAGATGTGACCCATTTAAGGATTTTTGGCTCAAAGGCTTGGGCTAGAATCCCGACAGAGAAGAGGAAGACTTTGCAGCCCCAAAGCCAAGAGTGTCTTTTTGTTGGATACTCTGAATATTCAAAAGGGTACAAGTTGATAAATTTGAGCACAAACAAAGCCTTCATTGAAAGGTGTGTTCAGTTTGAAGAAGAACCCCTTGCAGTAGTGGAAGTTGGTGAAGCCTCTTCACCACCTGAACCTCAAGAAGTAAGTAAAGAGTTTGTTGAACATACTGATTCTGATTTGTCCGATGGAGATGAGTTTATTGCAGACCCTAACAACCCCACAAGGCCAAAATGGGCAGCCAAGACACTACATGCAGCACGTGAGCTAGCTGGGGATCCCAATGACCCAAGGAGGACTAGATCTCAATTTGAGAGTGGTCTGTGCATGAAAGATCCTATGTTTGCTGAAAAATGCTATTTGATGGTGGAGTTTGATCCTCAAAAATATGAATAAGTAGTAGGAGATCCAAGATGGCAAAATTCCATGAAGGAGGAGTTCAGCTCACTCCAGAAGAGCAACACATGGGAGCTAGTGGATCTTCCTCCAGGGAGAAAACTAGTACAGTGTAAGTGCGTCTATAAGACCAAATTTGCTGCTGATGGTTCACAACTGAAGTATAAGGCCAGATTGGTAGCCAAGGGCTACTCACACGTTCATGGCATAGATTACAATGAGACCTTTGCCCCAGTGGCAAAAATGGATTCCATCAGGCTAGCTCTAGCCATTGCAGCCTCAAGGCAATGGGAGGTACATCACATGGATGTAAAATGTGCCTTCTTGAATGGAGATCTCACTGAGGAGATATATATGCAGCAGCCTCAAGGTTTTGCTACTAACCCTTCTCTTGTGTGCAGGTTGAGAAAGTCATTGTATGGGCTAAAGCAAGCCCCCAGGGCTTGGTATGCCAAGATCGATAGCTTCTTGCTATCATTGAATTTTGTTCGGTGCAAATCAGATCCAAATGTCTATTTGAAGTCAGTCAATGGTTCATTAATGATCATTGTGTTATATGTTGATGACCTCCTCATTACAGGAAGCTCACAGGCTGAGATTGCTTCCTTAAAAGGAGCTATGAACCAAGCCTTCTCCATGATAGATTTGGGGCTCTTAAGTCAATTTTTGGGGGTTGAGATATCTCAAACCAAAGCTGGAATCAAGGTGCACCAGTCCAAATATGCCTTGGACTTGCTAAACAAATTCAGAATGAAGGATTGCAAAGCAAGAAAAACTCCTTTCCTTTCAGGAGTGAAGCTGGAAGAAGCTGATTCTTCACCGATGGTAAACAATACACTGTATAGGAAATTGATTGGATGTTTGTTGTATCTGACACATACTAGACCTGATATTTGTTATGCAATAAGTGTGGCTTCTAGATTCATGGATCAGCCTCAAGAGATCCATTGGAAAGCAGCCAAAAGGATCCTTAACTTTGTTCAAGGAACAGGGACACATGGGATCTTCTATAAAGCAAAATCTGATCTTGAATTGATTGGATTTACTGACAGTGATTGGGCAGGTGATAGCACAGATAGAAAGTCCACATCAGGATATGTGTTCATGCTTGCAGAAGGGCCAATCAGCTGGTCAAGCAAGAAACAGAGTGCCATTGCACTCTCATCTACAGAAGCAGAGTACAAAGGAGTTGTTAATGCAACAACTCAATGTTTATGGTTGTAGGGTTTACTTGGAGAGTGTGGCTTCGAACCTGAGTACTCAACTACTATCTACTGTGATAACTAGAGTACCATTCGAATCTGCAAGGATCCAGTTCAGAAGCAGAGAACCAGACACATTGAGATCCATATGCACTGCATCAGAGAACTTGTGCATGATGGCACCATTCACCTACTCTTCTGTTCATCTTCAGAACAAGTAGTTGATATCTTCACCAAATAATTTTGTGAGAAGACCTTCAGCAATCTCAAATCACTGCTAGGGATTTCTGATCATGCTGTGAAAGCATGAGTGAAGACAAGATTCTACAATTTTGTTTTACAGTCCATGTTTAAGGGAGGACTTTCCCTAGTTGGTTTTGCCTCTTTCCTTGTTTAAATGGATTTGCAGTATGTAAAGGGTGACTAATCCTTGTTGCTAGGCCCTATAATTTTCTGATATATTACTCATAAGTCAGGCTTAAGGGGGGGTGTTAGAATAATCAACCCATAGTTTACCCACTTAGACATTAATTCCATTATTTTTGTCTTATTTGCCTAGTTCATGTGTCCCACCTTGTGCAAGTTGCTATTTGCCTATCCATAGAGGTCAAACTTGCCTTATTTGACTCATGTAGTGCATGTGAAAGCTAAAGGAATCAATTCTACTTTATTCTTGGCCTCCTAGGCGCCCTTCTGCTTTTTCTGATTTATTGCCTGCTTTTTCAGTGTTTTAAGGCAAAAGGAAAAGCTAGACTAGGTGAGGTTGACTTGTTTTTTGTCCTACTTATCCTCCTCTCTTTTATCCATGCAAAAGCATGTATGAGCTTCCATTCCACCACTCTTTAGCTTTCCAATGCCTTTTTTCCAATTCGTGAGCTCCATGACAGATTTGGGATCAGCTTTTTACACCTATGGGGGATTTGCTTATTTTTGGTAAGCCTGCTTTATGCTAGTTTTGGATGCGTCCTCATGCATTCGATTTCTTGATGTATTCTATTTATTCAGCAACCTACGTTATTACAGGGTTGGCTATTGTACACTCAGTTAATACAATTTAGTGTTACAGCTCCATATTCAGTCTCTTTTGTGAGCAATTTTGCATGATCAATTGATAATTGTTGTGAGTAAAATTAATCTATTGCTGGCCTTAATTTCCACATCGGGGTCGCACATAACATGGAAACAATAGCAATTAGGGAAGAAAAATAGTTGGAAGACTCAGGTCACACAAAACAGAGGATTAAGCATGATAGATCGCACAAGGTTTAGTCACAGTAGCGACAGGGGTCACTCCAAAAGTCGAGACAAGCACGATCATGCATTCTAGTCCAGGTCACAATTACCGAGGAAAAAGGTGCAACCTAGGGCACATTTATTAAGAAAAAAGGAGTGAATGGGTGGCAAATTTCAGCCGAACGAGTGCGACTCGGCCATAACTAGAAATTTTTTGAAAAATGGCTATCGGCTAGGGCTGGAGAGCAGGCACTAAGGAAATATTGGTTTGGTTCTTCCATGAGGGGGTCATATCTATGAAAACTGAAGGAATCAAAGGATATCGGACTAATAGAAAAACCTGCAAAAACAAAGATCTATATGGATCGACTGAGTGGAGTCACCAAAACTGTAGTGGGGATTTCTCCCCAGCTAAGTGCAAAAGCACCAACCCTAGATAATGTAGATCATAGGGTAGAGTTCAACAATAATAATAGGAAGAAAAACAATAATAACAATATTTTTTAAGTTTTTTAAAATATACAATACTAACTAATTCAAAATAAGAACAAAATATACCTTTTTTCTGAAGTGTGGGCCAATTTAGTCATCTTAGGAAGTCTGGTCCATCGTAGTCATCTTTGGGTCTCCAGTCTCTTCCATGAATAGTTCTCAAATGGGGAATAGATCCAAATGGGTACGGAGTGAACTCAACATACACTGTGGGAAATGGAGTGGAAAAATATGGGAATAATGGCAGAAAAGTGTATAGTGTGACTGAGAACAAATGGAAAAAAGTGTTTTAGGGGAGGCCTTCACAATGTATCTATAGGATGGTCGAAAGGTTTTTTGACCCATTCTCATTTTTACGGTTTTTTACCCTTTTTTGGAGAGAGTGGGGATAAATCACAATAAATTATCATCTTCCCTTCATTTATGGGGAAGGAATAAGGATTCTTTGGGCCATATTTAGTGGAAATACAATTGTGAAGGTAAAAATGAAGGAAATAATGGTGGGAATATGATGTATGATTATGGTTTAGACCATAGAGAGCTAGGTGAACAAATTTTAGTGTTAACAGACAAGAACACTCTCTTGTTGAGGGTGGTCCTAGCACTGACAAGATGAGGATGGTCCTATGGACGATAGTGCTCTCATATGTTGAGTGGTCCTGCATTTAGATGCGGACGGGATTTGCATTTAGTTGCAGACAACAATATCCTCTCTAAGGATGGTCCTACAGACAAGAACACTCTCTTGATGAGAGTGGTCCTAGAACTAACCAGTTGAGGATGGCCCTGCAAATGATAGTACTCTCTTATGGAGAGTGGTCCTGCATTCACTTGCGGACGAGTTCGTGCATTTAGTACCAGAGATGATGAGGCTCGAGATGCCACTAGTGATGGTTCTCGAGATGATGCTGATGCTTGAAGAAGATACCGGAGATGATGATGCTCGAAGAATATACCATATATGATGATGCTCGAGACGATGCCAGAGATGATGATTCTCGACATGATGCTAGAGATGATGATGCTCGAGATGATACCAGAGATGATGATGCTCGAGAAGATGCCAGATATTTCTATGATGATAATGTTCCACGAATGATGATGATGTTGATGTAGTTGTGAAAAATTCCTATGAAATATAAATTCACTAGTCAGTTGTATATAGTTGTATTGTTATAGAATACCTTCCTTTATGAGGGAGTTTCAAGGAAATGTAATTGCGGAAGATATTCTATTTTGTATTATTATTGTTACTACCCCTTCGAGAGATGTTGTTCGTCCAATTAGGGATGTCATTGATGTAATTGGTCATGTAAATTAGTGAGGTAACACCTTTTTTGTAAGTTGGGTTAGTAATACCCACAAAAGTATTATTAAAATGTATTTTTGAGTCTTCCAAGGCAATTCGGACCTGGAAGAGAATTCGACCCATTTGGGTTATTAGGACTCTCAGCTAATCAATATAAATAGGAGAGGTGCCTCCCTCATTTGAACAAGCAAATCACTCAAGCAGATGCGCTAGAGAGAGAAAAAGTACTTCATATGGGAGAGAGGAGGAAATCCATTATTATTCTTAGGGACTTATAAGTCTTATTCTTTGGCCCTTACAATGTACTTGGTTGAAGTCTATATCGAAGAATTTTTGTTGGGTTTTCTCCCCATGAGAGTTTCCCAGGATGAATCTTTTTGTTCTTTTGTGTGGTTGTGCTTGTCTTTCTTTCAATGATCCTTTTGTATATGGTTATGAGGTCATGATTCTAAATGTTATTAGATCTTGTATAACCACTAATAAAATTAGCACTCACAGACATTAATAATGAAAAAACATACATGGCCATTTGTTATTTTGCCCCTATTAATTCCAACTTCTATAAAAAACAAATTTAGATAAAAATTGTCCTTATGATCATTTAGAACATGATATTTCTAGTTTAAGGAAGGAAGGAAATATCCTTTTGATGGTGACTTCATTGCTGTAACTTTGAGTAGCCAATATATTCTTTTAAGCAACTATTCCAACCCTAATCCTCTTTGGTTAAACGACGACCTTAATCTAGCTAACAGGTACAAAAGAAGTTCTGAAGATTTAGGTGAAAAATTATTCGAGTTTGAGTTGGTCAAATTTTGTAGTGCTCAAGATCTTGTCATTTGCAACGATATCAAAAAATGGACAAACTCTAGCCAGATGACTTGTATCCGTGGGCTTGGAAGTAGCGTGGTAGATTTTTTTATATATAATATCCCTATATAAAACAAATCAATATATTTCAACATCTTCAACGACAATGAGCCCGACTTTGATCATAGACCTTTAATTATAACTCTCAATATTGACATGCATAGCGATCCCAAGGAGGAAAACTATCATTGCCAAAAGCACCTAATCTTCGATGAAAATAAAGCTACATTTTTCTCCATGATCTAAAAAATGAGCTGGTTCCTTTATCTAGCATGGATAATATAAAAAATCTCTACCATAATTTTGCTACAACCCTGTCGTCATCCATTAACTAGTTCTCTACTGAAGTATTGACTAAAATGAGCAATAGTAGAACCAACCCTTGGTATGATCAAGAGTGTAAAGATGTGAGAAAAGAAATTAAGCAAGCTACTACAAATTCATTAAAAATGGACAAGATAAGTCACTACAAAGGCTTAATTAAAAGAAAAAAAAGACATTATCTAAGTAAAAGGCAGGAAAATCTCCTACACCTCTCCAAGGTGGCTCCTAAGAAATTCTGGAGACAAATTCTAACTCGCAAAACAAAAGAAGGCAACACAATTTCTTTAAAAGATTGGAATTCCTATCTTAAAACGCTTTATGAATCCCTAGATACCAGAGATACCATTCAAACCCTTCTTACAACGAAATAAGTTTTCTTGTTAGAAGACATAGATTTTGGGGTTAAATGCTTAGCAAATGGAAAAGCCAAAGACATTGAAGGATACCAATAAAAAAACTTAAAAATTGGAGGGCATGCACTCATCCCGCACATCGACAAACCCTTTAATATAGAGATCAAGGAAGGGTTGCCTACACCTTGTACTCAAAGCCTCATTATTCCCATTTTCAAAAGTGGTAATAAAATTGACCCCTCTAATTATCAGACTATTATGATTAGCCCTCTCTTAGCTAAGTTATATGGTATCATCTTAGAAAAGAAGATCAATGAATGGCTAGAAATGGAAGGTAAGCAAGCTAAAGGCCAAGCAAGTTTTAGAAGGAATCATTCAACCATGGACCACCTCGTTACACTTAGGATCATTGGAGAGGAATCCTGAATAATAAGTCTGAACTAAGTTTGTTTCTTTGTGGATTTAAAAAAATATATTGATACAGTGCCTAGAAATCACCCGTGGAATAGGCTAGAGGAGCTTAAGGTTCCTTTTGAGTTGAGAGCTATTGCGATAAGGTTATATGAAAAGTTCATTCCCAAGTTTAAGAATAACGAGGGGTGGAAAACATATATAAATTGTAATATTGGAGTTAAACAAGGTTCCCCCCTCTCCCCTACCCTTTTTGGAATTTACATTGATAAGCTAGAAAAGTGTTTAGAAGAAGCAGGTTGCGTCGGTACAATCTTAGTTGGGATAGCTATCATCCTCCTTCTGATCTCGATAAGCAATTAAGAATTCTTAAAGATTTTTGCTCTAACATGGGTATGATTGTTAACACCGACAAGAATTAAATCATGATTATAAAATCTAAGAAAGATACATATGTAAATTATATATATGATAATAGAAATCTAGAGGAAGTGACTTCTTACAATGTATCTCAGAATTGATGTTCATCACAAGCTCAGTTGGAACTATAACATTGAGAAAATGATTATGGAGGGTGGAAAGATTATTTTGGTCTTGAAAATAGTGATTGCAAATCATCCAATATGGTCATGTGGGATAAAAAGAAGTTCATCTTTGAAACTCTTGTCATCCATGTTATCTTGTATGGTTGTGAAGTATGGGGGTGCAACATTTCTAGAGAATCTTGGAGGAAGATTGAGCAAATCTAGAATCGTTTTATAACTCAAAACCTCTAAATTAAAATCAAAACACCTTATCCTATTCTCCTCATAGAAGTGGGTCTTCCTCCATTGAGAGAATTGCTATGACTAGGTACATGATGTACAAGCATAAGATAAATAACATGGGAAACGAGAGATTTCCTAAAATTACTTTAAACTCAAGTCAAAACCAACTACGCCTCGAGCGGTGTTGGTGTAAAGATACCATGGCTTTGTTAAACCATTGGGGCATTAATGAAAACGACATTTTGCATAACATTGATAATGTCAAAAATATTATTACTTCTAAGTTTAAAGAGAAATTTTGGTGTGAGGAAAATTTAGTGGTTAAGAGAAAAATAAGATACTATTAGGAGGTCATTAATCCTAACTTGGAAGATCAAAAGTATCTCTCAGTAGGAACTAGCTCACGGAAGAAAAATAATATAGCCAAGATTAGAATGAACTCTCATGAACTCCATAGCAAAACAGGGCGTTGGTCTTTTCCTAAAAATCCATGGGCATAAAGGGTTTTGCATTTGTGTGATTCTATTAGCGTTGAGGATGCAAATCACTTTCTCTTAAAGTGCCTTGCTTACACCCACATTAGATCTGAGTTTCATAGTATTTTCTACAATACAAATCTTTATAACCTCCTAACTTGCCAAAACTATAGTGACCTTGGAAAGCTTCTTAGCAAGCTTTTTGAGTAGAGAAACAAGATTTTTATTTAAACTAAGTATTATCCTTCTTAAGGTCCGATAGACCAAATCTGGTCTCATGGACCTTAATCATCATCATGATCAATAAGTATTCAATCAAAATTGGATAATATATATAAAATACCTCAACACATCCACATGAAGTAATTTTCATAATCAATATATATGATTCTAAGTTATTATTACCTACACCAAATAAAATTACATATAAAAAATCAACCTATAATTATTTATCAATAAAATAATACAATCATTCAAACAATTATTTTTAAGAAAAAAAATATAAACATAAATAATCACATTAATCAATTATATGCATCTTTTAATCTTAATCCTTAATATTAACAATAATAGTATAAATTTACTCATTAAAAATATCACAATAAAAAGAAAACAAAATAACTAATTTAAAATATCACAATAAAAAGAAAACAAAATAACTCATTTAAAATATCACAATAAAAAGATATACATTTTGTAATCCTATAATAATAGTGATAATATAAATTTACTAATTGAAAATATTAAAATAAAAAGAAATTATAAAAGAATAACAAAAAAATTAATAACCTACAAATAAATTTTTTTATGATAAATATATATGTTTTTAATTCTATTGAATCATAATAACAACAATGATAGTTCAAATCATTGAAATACAAATAATTAAAAATAATAATTGACATATTAAAAATATCAAGATAAAAAGAATAATTAAAATTAACTTCAAGTTAAATAATAGGTTGATACCTATCTTCTATATAAGTTTGATTTTTTTTAAACGTATTTTAAAAAACACAACATCTAATAAAAATAATTAAAAATTAATCTTTCACCAAAACGACTAAAATGGCTTTGGACGAACACCTCCCCTCTGAAAACCACGAACTTGAAGGACTTGAAAACCTTTTCTTGACCAACCTTTAAACCTCACGGGTCCTGCCATAAAACACCAAAAATATTAAATTCATGTTCCCTAGATTTAGATTCTAAAGGTGCAGAAACAAAGCGATAATAAAATTAAGATTGCATTATAGTTAACTCCGCTAGCTAGCTACTTACATAGGAAATGGTTGATTATTTTTGCTTTCATTCTGTGTCAGCTTGCTTGCTCGGCTGGAATTGGAATTGAAGAAGACAAGCTGAGTTGTTGGAGTTCTTCTGATACCTGGCCTGCGAATTCCGATTGGAGAGAATAACTAGATGGGGACTGAAAATCCTGACTGAAGTTACTTTCTGCGGCTACACTTGTTGAGTCCCCATCTTGTTGTTGAAGATAGTTTACCTGCATGCCCTGGGCTCCAAGTGAAGGCCAAAACTGGCTTGTGTTTGCTGGGTCAGATGTAAAAATTTGATGTTGTTCATATGGCATTCCAGTGTTTTGTGAAGTCTCTACATTCCAATTTAGTGGAGGTGTATGATAGAAATTGCTTTGTGCGTGGGTTTGCATTTCAGTAATGTCAGATGAAACTGGAGAAAGTGCCCTGGATATGAAGTTAACAGATGGAAAGTCTGGAGTTGGGCTGGACAGTTTACAAAGAAAATAAAAAATCATTTTCAGCTAATATAGTTTGAGACCAAAAAAAAGAACAAATATGCTTTAAAGAGTCTTACAAAAAGCTTGGCCGACAGAGACCTAGTTCCTCCAGGAGTTGATGAGCTTGTCTTGCGTTTTCAACCTCTTTTTCTAAAATATTGTGAACACCGTTAATTTGTTAGATAAGGCATTCCATTAGCAAATTTGCTATAACAAAATAATGAATAGCAAGTAGAGTACGGCTATGATACCTCGACGATGGCTGTTCATGTGACCTCCTAGCTCATAAGATTTAGCAAAACTTTGACCACAAAATCTGCATTTGTACATTAAATTGGGATCTTCGTCTTCACCTGATACACTATGGTTGTCAGTGAAATTGCAATCAGGTTCCAAAGAAAACATAGGAGGTGAGATCTTCGTCTTCACCTGATACACTATGGTTGTCAGTGAAATTGCAATCAGGTTCCAAAGAAAACATAGGAGGTGAGGGATTTTGCAATTTCATGCAAACAGACAGGTCCATGGGCAAGAATTACTATTTTTTATAGCCTGCAGTAGTTAATACGGCGGATTAGGACCATTGTTCTTTTCATAGTCTAGAGGGAAGTTATTGGCCAAGCGAAGAGGAAACAGGCTATCTTGTTTCATCTATAAAGAGGAAACAGGCTTGTAACTACATGCGATTAATATTATCTTGTTTCATCNGAGGTAAGTTATTGGCCAAGCGAAGAGGAAACAGGCTATCTTGTTTCATCTATAAAGAGGAAACAGGCTTGTAACTACATGCGATTAATATTATCTTGTTTCATCTATAAAGAAGAAACGGGCTTGTAACTACAGGCGATTAATATTATCTTGTTTCATCTATATATCATTAGTATCATCGAGAAGCCAGTCCATGAGCGTTATACTCCTTGAATACAATCATGTAAATACAACATATTAGTTGGCAAGATTTATAGTTTTTGAACACAATATTCCTGTCAAAAGATAGTCACCTACAATGCTAGACGCAGGAAGAAGAAATCATTAGAAAAACAGTAGTTACCAGAATAAGCGAAAATTGGTAGGGTTTTAATGGAATATGAAAGCATACTCAGAAATTTGAATTTAAATCGGTTGTGGAAATAAAATTTTCAAGTCTTTATGGTAAAATAGGAAAGTTTAAGCCTATTGTTGAAAATGTAAAATTCTTTGGGAGAATATATGAGAAAATAAGTAGAAATGAACAAAACTACAGTATAAGTTGAAAGAAAAATTTCGAAATGGAACAAACTTTTAACCAAATCTGGAAAGGATTCAAACTTCTAATTTATTGACAGAAACTAAATTTAGAAAAATCTACAGCAAGATCAGCCAGTGTAAGTAAATAAAAAGTAAAAGGATCTATAAAGGCTTCCTTACTCCAGATCAAAAATTGAAAAGATTATATTTTGCAAATGCCTAATAAATAATATTAAGCATTGGAAACAATCTTTCTCTGCCTAATAAATAATATAAATGCAAAACTCAGTTAAATGTCACAAGATTTAACCGGCTCTTTCTGGCTCGGAATGTTGCTGCATCTGTGAGTGAGGAGCTTCAGTTTCTTCAATAAAATTAACCTCATTTTCGGAGGTTCCATCTTCAATATCTCTGGTAAGCCAAAATTCCATTGCACAGGCGGCCAATTCGTATCTTTTTGCTCTTGGAAATGTTACCCAACCTTTAAGATTAGGTAAGACTGTCTGCTGAGGCCAATGGTTGAGATCAAGAGATTGATTTTCACAAAAGTAGCAAAAGGAGAGCAAAAAAGTTATGCCACCGAATGAATCACTTCCCCTGTTTCCCAGTTAAGAGCAACCAGAAACGAAAGCTCCCCGAACGAATAGGAACAACTGGAGATTAGAATACTCTTAGTCTTCATCGCCGTACTAATCCCACCCCCGTCATATATTCTAAATTTGCGTTCGTCAAGAAGTCGCCATAAATGCAAGGCCCCACGATTCTCCCTAGATCGGTCATACCTTGAATAGATGGCTGCTATCATGGTCGCCGAGCCATCTATTATGCATTGACGCCGAGCCATTTTGTCATGGTCGTGGAGCCATCTGATTGGGGCATTATCTGACATAAAAAGGTCAAATATCAATTCTCTTTTCTTTTTTCTTTTAAAAGAAGATTCGAGATTGCTAATTAAAAAAGATTAAGAGTAAGTTGAATAATTCCATTTTTAGGTGGTTGTTATTAAGGGTGGGCCACTTCTGATTATCTCTGTTTTATAGTGTATTCCAATTTATTGGTTTTCATTGTAGTATAATTTTTGGTGAGAAGGATTATTTTCTGTTTTCTTTGGGTTGGTAAACGCAAGGAAGCAAAGTTCCACCTGGCAAGCTAGGAGGTTCTTTCCAAGCATGAACTTTTATGTGGTTGGGGGATTAAACACCTCACCTCATTTTATGTGGTTGAGGATCTTCAGTTTCTTCAATAAAATTAACCTCATTTTCGGAGGTTCCATCTTGAATATCTCTGGTAAGCCAAAATTCCATTGCACAGGTGGCCAATTCGTATCTTTTTGCTCTTGGAAATGTTACCCCACCTTTAAGATTAGGTATGACTGCCTGCTGAGGCCAATGGTTGAGATCAAGAGATTGATTTTCACGAAGGTAGTGGAAGGAGAGCAAAAGAGTTATGCCACCGAATGAATCACTTCCCCTGCTTCCCAGTAAAGAGCAACAAGAAATGAAAGCTCCCCAGACGAATAGGAATAACCGGAGATTAGAATACTCTTTAGTCTTCATCGCCGTACTAATCCCACCCGGTCATATAGTCTAAATTTGCCTTCGTCCATTGGACCCCACATAGACACATATAGCAAGCAAGGTCAAGAAGTCGCCATAATCAAACTAGCAAGGCAGGAAGCATGCAAGGCCCCACGATTCTCCCTAGATCGGTCATACCTTGAATAGATGGCTCGACGACCATGCAAAATAGATGGCTGCTATCATGGTCGCCGAGCCATCTATTTTGCATTGTTGCCGAGCCATCTATCTTGCATACAGGCTTGCTATTTTGTCATGGTCGTGGTTGCTATCATGGTCCCCGAGCCATCTATTTTGCATTGTTGCCGAGCCATCTATCTTGCATACAAGCTTGCTATTTTGTCATGGTTGTCGAGCCATCTATTTGGCATGGCCAATCTGGCATTAATGATCTGACATAAAAATGTCAAATATCACTTCTCTTTTCTTTTTTCTTTTAAAATGGTTCATATTGATAAAGGTTTAAATTATTTAGGATATTTTTTTAAGCCTCATAAAAGAAGATTGGAGATTGCTCATTAAAAAGATTAAGAGTAAGTTGAATAATTCCATTTTTAGGTGGTTGTTATTAAGGGTGGGCCACTTCTGATTATCTCTGTTTTATAGTGTATTCCAATTTATTGGTTTTCATTGTAGTATAATTTTTGGTGAGAAGGATTATTTTCTATTTTCTTTGGGTTGGTAAACGCAAGGAAGCAAAGTTCCACCTGGAAAGCTGGGAGGTTCTTTCCAAGCATGAACTTTTATGTGGTTGGGGGATTAAACACCTTAGTCATTTTAACAAGGCGTTGTGTGCTAAAAGTCTTTCGAGAGGTTTATTCAACGATAGACTTTGGAGAAAACTGATTAAGGTCAAATATCTGAAGATGGTACCTCTAATTTTTTGGCTGAGGAATGGTAATCTGAAGACTATAAATGCCTCAACAATTTGGAGAAGTTTGATGAAAGCTCTGCTTGTCATTTTATCTGACATTAGTTGGCACGGTGGAAGGAGGAACCAAGTATTTATGGGTTTTGTTTTGTCACAGAACCTTATTTGTCATATTCACTAGAGGAATATTGTTGTTCTTAAATAGGTTTATTGAAAATGCATACTGTTGCATATTGTTTATGATTTCAATGCTAATGGATACCAACAACTTGTCTTATACAAGAATGTGTTAAACATGGTCCTTGTTGTAATTTCTGAATAGAGGATTGAAATACTTATTGTTGCTCATCATTTTCACATGACTAATCCAGATATAAATACTAAATGTGGCGGATCACTGGATATATACATGTTGTACTCATTGATGTGATAACTACGTATCTTATTGCATGTATTGTTGTACTTGTGTTTTAGGCTATGATGCATGCTCATACTTGATCAATAACTGCACCTATGTTTTGTTGGTTACATTATGGAATAAGTCTAACATTTGGAGGATATATTGCTTCCCTTTTATAATCCTTTTACCCACCTTTTTAGACTCCATTAGGCACTGATCAGTAACAACCGCGAAAGAAAACAATGTGGTGCTTAGTGTCCTTACAGGATTTGAATAGAGCTCTCCCCCAGGAGGTTTTAACTTCCAAAGCAGTTGGGGACAAGTGACTAAGGTGACAGTGGTCACTTTTCCCACATATGCTTACCGAAGACCAGGCTTACCATTTCAACTGGCAATATGGCTCAAAAGCCATCATAATCCAATGCAGCCTATTTGGGCAAGGTCTTTAATCTGGATCGAAATGCTCATGGTATATGAGGGGTAGGAATCTGTAACTGGACTTCTTTGCCTAAGTTGCGCATACTATCCCCAATTGCAATATCAATTTATCCCTAAAACTAGACAAAGAAACAATAAAGTCCTATTTGCAATTACAAAACCATTGGTACGTACAAATTGATCAAGCTCTAGATATAAGGATGCAATTGTTACCTTTTGTAGAGTTGGCACTTGGTGTAGATCAAAGATCAAACAAGACCCATTTTGAATATCCATGTTATGGGATCATTATCATGAAAGTCCCTCATATTGATCTTGGGAATGAACTAATTCCTTGATCCCAAATTGAAATCATGATGGCATGGATCTTGGAGACATGAATCATCATGTGATTTGGGACTCAATCCTCTTGTTCCAAAGATATGCTAAAATGTTTTCCATATGTGATCGAGTCTTGGTCCTCTAGTTATCCTTATCCTCTTCTTGGGGAGGAGAATTTATGATAAGGAAGCTTGTTAGTTCCTTTAGCATGTATTTGAAATCTTCCTTGCTTACCATCTCTTGAGATCATTTGTGCTTGCAATATTGTTGAGATCATCCTTGCTTAACATCTCTTTGACAACATCTTTCAAATTGTGGAATTCTATTTTACTCACCATATTTTAGGATGTCAACCTTCCTTGCCATTGTAGTTTCAATGCTTGCTATTTTTTCTTCCAACTTTGACATTTTAAATTTCACATTTTCATTATCTTCTTGTGTTAAAGAAAAGCTTTCATAATCCCTTCTAAGACTCGCATTTTTCCTACATCTACATATGATGGGCTAAGGTTTTGTAGGGTCTTAAGGGAAAGGAAGGGAGTGTCATGATCTGTAGTTCTCTAGTATACTGTTTGGGTTTCTAATCAGGCTAGTATTTCACAGCGTTGACTAAAGGAGGATGGACTATAACCTTGGACATTGTTACCCCTCAAATTATACAAGGTTTAATTCAAGGGGTAAAGATGTTGATAATCCCAAGGTGTCGTTTGTCCAAACCAAATTTGTAAATGTATCATCATTGTATCAGTTGTCCATGGTTATATTGTAAAAGCGATGTAATTGAAATGTCTCTTGTACGTAAAAGGCCAGTTATAATCTATAATTAGCTCAACTATGATGGTTGTACTGAGGTAAGTGTCTCTTGAGTGCTTTTTTTACTAAAAAAATGTACATCTTCATGATCGTAAATTTTTGGACTTCTTTTACTCATAAAATCTTCCAAATAAAGAGCAAGTCTTGAGTACCTCCACCTTGAGCAACTGAACCCTAGAGACTAGAGTCAATGTAATGTATCACATCTCATGTATTTGATAACCATGGACACTAACGTAATGTCAGTCAAGGTCTAGAGTTTTAGGAGTCCCTCTTGCACATGGTTGAATGATAATAAAAGTGGGTTTGTGATTATAGCTAAGTTAAAAGGTTAGAAATGTCTTTCCCTAGCTCCAAATTTGGGTTTAATAATCTAATTTCTCATTAACTTTATAACTCAAAGTTTCCCCCTTCTCATGCTAAATGCTCATCATAGTTTATGCAATTTCACGTATCCCCATGCAATCCACCTAAGAACCCCTTCTAGCCTAGCGCCCTCATTTTTAACCATCCAAGATGATATGTTAGACCTTTCTAGAGGCTTTAAGAGCCTCAAAACCTAAACAGCCCCCTCCTAAGGCAAATCCCCCCTCCTTTCACATGTATGAGTCGTCTCATCCTTTCCTACACACATACAGCTCATTCCTCCCTTTCTTCATTTGATTCAGCCCTCCTCCATATTATTTGGACCCTTCCCAACCATTTGGTGAGTGGTTAAAGGAAGGTAAGGCCTCCTTTGACCACACGTGCCAATGTTCTTCTAAATATTTCCTTTTTGGACCAAATCATTCCCTCTCTAGGTGAGGCACTCCTTCTTTACTTGTCTAAGGATTGTTTTAACGATTTACTATATTTTAGTCATTGTTTTACTATGTCAAGAGGGATTTTAGTTGAGTTTGACTCTTGCTAGAATAAATATAGGGTTTGAGTAAAAAATAATAATTGTTTAAAGAGAAGAGGTTGAATCTCTAATCCCATATAAAGAGATGAACTCTCTCATTTTCTTGCAAAATAACAATCTTT
Source organism: Pseudotsuga menziesii (assembly GCA_001517045.1). Taxonomy (NCBI): domain Eukaryota; kingdom Viridiplantae; phylum Streptophyta; class Pinopsida; order Pinales; family Pinaceae; genus Pseudotsuga; species Pseudotsuga menziesii. Next base: position 295,654 of record LPNX010229936.1, read on the forward strand.
GCAAACTAGAAGAGCATTCTTGATACAAATCGTCTTTGGATTTAGAGGTAAAGACTTGGAGTTTCTTATTTATGGTGTGGCTTTCTTCTTGCTATTGTGCTTATCTATTGGAGGTAATGTTGCTAACATTGTCCATTTTATTTCTAATCTTGTGCCATTGAAGGGATAGTATTATCTAGTTGGATTGAGCAAATGGTAAGTTTGTCTCTATCTTAAATTCAATTGATATTGTGCATTAAATGGATGTTATTTTTTGCATTGTTACTTTATTTGATTGGTGCAATACTAACCCCCTTTATGTAGGGTACACCCAACATAAGTAAAGGAGGGAGTCTCTCATTCCCTTTGTGATTGCATAACACCCTCTAATACATCAATTTAGGTGACTCCATTTTCCCTAGGTATTTACCACTAATCTCTTCTTGCAACCATCCATGTAAAAAATAAAAGAAATATTGTTATTTCTTCTTTTGGTGAAATCTACTCACCCTAAGGTAAAATCTTTAATAGATTTCACATAATATAGATATATTTGATTTTATTGCATACCTAAAGTTCAGATATATTTCAAATCTAAAATATATATCATTGAAATATCATAGATTCAAATTTATTAGCTACTCTTTGATTTTAAATGCAAAGGATAGCTTTCATTTGAGTAACTAACTTAAGTTTCAAATATGGAATTTACATCCAAAAGGCCTAATATTTAGTTTTCAGATTTGTTTCTTCAAGTCTTCATAGGAAAACTTATAAAATCTTATTTGTTTCCCTTACATATTTTTCATATTGAGATTTTATACTAACATTTCACAAGTCTTTTATATATTTTAAATTTCTGCAATTTTGAATTACACACAAGTGTAAACAAAAACTAGATTTAATACTCTCAGTGCATAATTATTTATCATTTATTTCTAAGTTACATTGTCATATTTATGCATTAAATTCCAACAAATAAAATCACTATTTATGCATTAAATTCCAACAAATAAAATCACTCTTTATTGCAGAATTTAGTTAAGTAAAAGAAAAAATTTCAAGAATATCTTTGGCCATTTACTTAGCATCTTAATTCTCGAAATTGTCCTTAAATTTTTGCATTTTATTCATTTTCCAGAATTGTCTTTTCTCTTGTAAATCCAAGAGCTAAATAATTACTTAAATACAAGAGGAAATAATAGTTGGTTTAGACCACTCTCCCCTTAGTATATCACAAAGTGTTAAAGATAGTGCAGTTGCAAGACCCATTCTCAGGGATAATGGTACCCTAGTCAGTTAACTAAGGGTCCTAGTCAATAAACCAGGTTGAGTAAGTCCCTAGAAGGTACCCTAGGCCCCCCAACAGTCTCCTGGGATTCTTGGTTTGGGACCAAGCAGGTTGATGCCATGGAAAAGTCCCTAGCATGTGGCTAAGGCCCCCATATGCCTCTAGGGTATCCTGGTCTGGGACCAAGTAGATTCTTGGTCCAGGATCAAGCAGATCCTGCAGGTTGAGGTAGAGACTTCCTATTCTGGGACCAGATAGATTCTTGGTCTAGAACCAAGCTGTTCCTGTAGGTACATACCTGGTCAATTAACCAAGTGGATCTTGGTCAGTTAACCAAGATGATGATGTGTGATTTCCTCTTCTCGTAAATGGTTTTTGCCAGGTTGTTTCTCAAGGGACTGGCCACCCCTTGATGATGTCACTAGCACTTGACCTTTAGGAGCAGTGTGGAGGAAAAGAGAATCACGTCATCCAGTTTGGAATTTCCTTATATAGTGATGATAAAATTCATATATATTGTATGGAACACGTGTGTACAATATACCTTGAGAGAGAAAGATTAAAGTCTTTGGTCTCATTTCCCTACCTTGATTGTACACCTTGGTCTTGTGGTTAAAAAGGGTTGTTTCCCCACCTTGAAGGAACACCTTGGTCTTGTGGGTGAAAGGGTTGCCTTCACACCTTGATGTGACCCCTCTTGTTGACTTATGATCTTATGTTTCCCTTTTGGTCTTAGCACCCATATTGGTTGTGGTACCTTGACCCTTTTTCTATGAAGACTTAATTTTATTGTTTTTATCTTGTATAACCATTTAAACATTGGCACCCTACCCTAAGTCAATATAATATTATTTTATGTTAATTTTGGTAAATCTCTTAAAAGGTAGGGCTAGAAGTTAAACCTTCTAGAAGACCTTTTCAAGTCTATAAATTAAAAGTCCTAAACCTCATTTCGTTCATGTCTTGATAAGAGCAATTTGGAGATCTGATCCTATACCTACTCTAGGGTTCACTTCTTGACGTCTAGGGTTTTTAACTACAGTTTGTAAGCTGCCACCACCTCTTCTTCAGGCCGTAAGGCTGCCACTACCTTATCTAAAGTTGTTGTTGTTTGTACCCTTCCTGTTGCTCCTTAAAGTGGGTTGTGACTGTTTTGAGCCCTCCTGGACAGGCCGTGACTATTGGTGACTATTTTTGAGCTCTCTTGGATAGGTCTTGACTGTTTTTGAGCCCTCTTGGGCAGGCCTGGACTGTTGGTGATTTTTTTTCAGCCCTCCTGGGTAGGCCATGACTGTAGGTGACTGTACTGATGCCTTAGGGCTAGGCCTTGACTATATTGATGCCCTTAGGGATAGGTCGTGACTATGTTAATGCCCTTTTGTCGATCCATGACCGTGTTATGATCTTTGGTAGCTTGTTAAGGCTGGGTCATGACTTATTGGGTGTTTTTAGAGTGGGTTGTGACCCTTGTGTGGCTGCTCAGACCTAAGCCATGAATTGTTTGGAAACCTCAGACCTAATCCATGACCTTATGGATGCCTTTTCTGCTGGGTCGTGACTTTGTGGATGCTTCTTGAGTCGGGTCATGATCTCTGCGGGATTTTTGGAGAGAGTTGTGACCTTTGGACAGAGTTGTGACCTCTATGGGTTGTTTGGACGGAGACGTGACTCCTGTGGACTGTTAAGACTCAGCCTTGACCTAGTTGGGTTGCTAATATATGATTTGTTCCTTGTGTTAACCTTCTTGAATTGGTTGTGATCTTGTTTGTGCCTACTATGATATTTATTGAGACATGTAGGGATACCTTTGATTCTAGTTTAGCCTGCCATAGAAGCAATGGTTTGAAAGTCCATCCTCCTTGGTCATCATAGAGTCATGAGGTAAAGCCTTTATTGTAAGTCGGGTCATTAGCACCCTAATGAATAATATACAATACTATTTTGATTCTTCCTAGGTGAAGTCGGCCCAGACAGTTTAGTGGGGCCGACTTGTTTAGGGTAAAAGTCAGTTGGATCAATGTGTATAAATATAAGAGTTGTGCTTCTTATTTGAACACGGACTCACTCACTTGTGTAGCGCATAGGAGAGACAGACAGACAAAACAACAAGGAGGATAATACCTGTTTTGGGGTTATATATTATACATAGGAAGTTTTGCTGGGTTTTCTTCCCCTTGAGGGTTTCCCGGGATAAATACTGTGTCTATCTTGTGATTGTGTTTCTTTCATTGATTATGAATATGCTACTATTGTGAATTTGGATTGAACACTAATGATATCTAGTCTAGCATATGAAATGTTAACATGGTATCTGAGCTAGCCTGAATAGGAAAACTTTCACAAAGTGAAACTCTCTCTCCTCTCCCTCCAGAAGAAATTAGGGTTTCTGCAAAGTTTGGAATTTGGAAGATTTGCTAGCATACAAAGTTGTGCCTCCCTAGAGCGCATCTATTGAGCCCAGGATGAAATTTTTTGGGTGGTTGAATCTCTGGGAAAGCCAAACCATAGTTTGGCCAACTACTAGAAAACCAGAACCAACCAACTCGCCTCAGTCAAGCGCATCTCCTGGTAAGGTCAGCTTTTCATTTTGATAAATTTCAATTTTTAGTGACATACTGGACAAGATGGCCCCAAGCACTAAGCTTGAGGACAAATTGGAAGGCATAGAAAAATTCCTAGCATGTAAGTATAGGATTGGTCTCATTCTCAGAGAGAATGGCCTTGAGAAGTACATCAAGGATGAAGTTGTAGAACCAATAGAAGTTGAAGCTAAGGAGAAGCATGAACAAGACCTAATCAAGGCAATGAGGATCATTGTTGATTCTATCAAAGATCACTTGATCCCTCAAGTGTCATATAATAAGACACCAAAGCAGATGTATGATGCACTTTCCAGAATGTATGAGGGAAGGAACATCAACAGAAAGATGAATCTGAGAGATCAACTAAAGGGCACCAAGATGAGCAAAGGAGAATCAATTCAAGATTACTTCAAAAGGGTCTCCCAGTTCAGAAAGAAACTAAGTGCCATTGGAGACACCCTTGATGAGGATGAACTAGTTATGATTGCTCTCAATGGTCTCACTAGACCTTGGGACTCATTCATACAAACTTTGTGTGCCAAAAAAGAAATTATGAAGATTAACATAGTATGGGAAGATTGCATTCAAGAAGAAGCTAGAGTAGCTAATAGAGAAGCTCTACTCAGAGAATATGATTAGGTTCTAGCCATCCATACTAAAGGAAGAAAACAATCAAACTTCAAGAAGGGTAATCATAAACCTTCAAAGAAGAATTTCAAAAGAAAAAGAAGAATTACTCAAAGTATCAATGCTACAACTGTCATAATATAGGACACCTTGCCAGAGAGTTTCCATCACCAAATAAGATAGTACTCTCTTATGGAGAGTGGTCCTGCATTCACTTGCGGACGAGTTCGTGCATTTAGTACCAGAGATGATGAGGCTCGAGATGCCACTAGTGATGGTTCTCGAGATGATGTTGATGCTTGAAGAAGATACCGGAGATGATGATTCTCAAGAAGATGTTGATGCTCAAAGAATATACCATATATGATGATGCTCGAGACAATGCCAGAGATGATGATTCTCGACATGATGCTAGAGATGATGATGCTCGAGATGATACCAGAGATGATGATGCTCGAGAAGATGCCATATATTTCTATGACGATAATGTTCCACGAATGATGATGATGTTGATGTAGTTGTGAAAAATTCCTATGAAATATAAATTCACCAGTCAGTTGTATATAGTTGTATTGTTATAGAATACCTTCCTTTATGAGGGAGTTTTAAGGAAATGTAATTGCGGAAGATATTCTATTTTGTATTATTATTGTTACTACCCCTTCGAGAGATGTTGTTCGTCCAATTAGGGATGTCATTGATGTAATTGGTCATGTAAATTAGTGAGGTAAAACCTTTGTTGTAAGTCGGGTTAGTAATACCCACAAAAGTATTATCAAAATGTATTTTTGAGTCTTCCAAGGCAATTCGGACCTGGAAGAGAATTCGACCCATTTGGGTTATTAGGACTCTCAGCTGATCAATATAAATAGGAGAGGTGCCTCCCTCATTTGAACAAGCAAATCACTCAAGCAGATGCGCTAGAGAGAGAAAAAGTACTTCATATGGGAGAGAGGAGGAAATCCATTATTATTCTTAGGGACTTATAAGTCTTATTCTTTGGCCCTTACAATGTACTTGGTTGAAGTCTATATCGAAGAATTTTTGTTGGGTTTTCTCCCCATGAGAGTTTCCCAGGATAAATCTTTTTGTTCTTTTGTGTGGTTGTGCTTGTCTTTCTTTCAATGATCCTTTTGTATATGGTTATGAGGTCATGATTCTAAATGTTATTAGATCTTGTATAACCACTAATAAAATTAGCACTCACAGACATTAATAATGAAAAAACATACATGCCCATTTGTTATTTTGCCCCTATTAATTCCAACTTCTATAAAAAACAAATTTAGATAAAAAATGTCCTTATGATCGTTTAGAACATGATATTTCTAGTTTAAGGAAGGAAGGAAATATCCTTTTGATGGGTGACTTCATTGCTGTAACTTCGAGTAGCCGAGATATTCTTTTAAGCAACTATTCCAACCCTAATCCTCTTTGGTTAAACGACGACCTTAATCTAGCTAAGAGGTACAAAAGAAGTTCTGAAGATTTAGGTGAAAATTTATTCGAGTTTGAGCTGGTCAAATTTTGTAGTTCTCAAGATCTTGTCATTTGCAACGATATCAAAAAATGGACAAACTCTAGCCAGATGACTTGTATCCGTGGGCTTGGAAGCAGCGTGGTAGATTTTTTTATATCTAATATCCCTATATAAAACAAATCAATATATTTCAACATCTTCAACGACAATGAGCCCGACTTTGATCATAGACCTTTAATTATAACTCTCAATATTGACATGCATAGCGATCCCAATGAGGAAAACTATGATTGCCAAAAGCACCTAATCTTCGATGAAAATAAAGCTACATTTTTCTCCATGATCTAAAAAATGAGCTGGTTCCTTTATCTAGCATGGATAATATAAAAAATCTCTACCATAATTTTGCTACAACCCTGTCGTCATCCATTAACTAGTTCTCTACTGAAGTATTGACTAAAACGAGCAATAGTAGAACCAACCCTTGGTATGATCAAGAGTGTAAAGATGTGAGAAAAGAAATTAAGCAAGCTACTACAAATTCATTAAAAATGGACAAGATAAGTCACTACAAAGGCTTAATTAAAAGAAAAAAAAGACATTATCTAAGTAAAAGGCAGGAAAATCTCCTACACCTCTCCAAGGTGGCTCCTAAGAAATTCTGGAGACAAATTCTAACTCGCAAAACAAAAGAAGGAAACAAAATTTCTTTAAAAGATTGGAATTCCTATCTTAAAACGCTTTATGAATCCCTAGATACCAGAGATACCATTCAAACCCTTCTTACAACGAAAGAAGTTTTCTTGTTAGAAGACATAGATTTTGGGGTTAAATGCTTAGCAAATGGAAAAGCCAAAGACATTGAAGGATACCAATAAAAAAACTTAAAAATTGGAGGGCATGCACTCATCCCGCACATCGACAAACCCTTTAATATAGAGGTCAAGGAAGGGTTGCCTACACCTTGTACTCAAAGCCTCATTATTCCCATTTTCAAAAGTGGTGATAAAATTGACCTCTCTAATTATCAGACTATTATGATTAGCCCTCTCTTAGCTAAGTTATATGGTATCATCTTAGAAAAGAAGATCAATGAATGGCTAGAAATGGAAGGTAAGTAAGCTAAAGGCCAAGCAGGTTTTAGAAGGAATCATTCAACCACGGACCACCTTGTTACACTTAGGATCATTGGAGAGGAATCCTAAATAATAAGTCTGAACTAAGTTTGTTTCTTTGTGGATTTTAAAAAATATTTTGATACAGTGCCTAGAAATCACCCGTGGAATAGGCTAGAGGAGCTTAAGGTTCCTTTTGAGTTGAGAGCTATTGCGATAAGGTTATATGAAAAGTTCATTCCCAAGTTTAAGAATAATGAGGGGTGGAAAACATATATAAATTGTAATATTGGAGTTAAACAAGGTTCCCCCCTCTCCCCTACCCTTTTTGGAATTTACATTGATAAGCTAGAAAAGTGTTTAGAAGAAGCAGGTTGCGTCGGTACAATCTTAGTTGGGACAACTATCATCCTCCTTCTGATCTCGATAAGCAATTAAGAATTCTTAAAGATTTTTGCTCTAACATGGGTATGATTGTTAACACCGACAAGAATTAAATCATGATTATAAAATCTAAGAAAGACACATATGTAAATTTTATATATGATAATAGAAATCTAGAGGAAGTGACTTCTTACAATGTATCTCAGAATTGATGTTCATCACAAGCTCAGTTGGAACTATAACATTGAGAAAATGATTATGGAGGGTGGAAAGATTATTTTGGTCTTAAAAATAGTGATTGCAAATCATCCAATATGGTCATGTGGGATAAAAAGAAGTTCATCTTTGAAACTCTTGTCATCCATGTTATCTTGTATGGTTGTGAAGTATGGTGGTGCAACATTTCTAGAGAATCTTGGAGGAAGATTGAGCAAATCTAGAAGCGTTTTATAACTCAAAACCTCTAAATTAAAATCAAAACACCTTATCCTATTCTCCTCATAGAAGTGGGTCTTCCTCCATTGAGAGAATTGCTATGACTAGTTACATGATGTACAAGCATAAGATAAATAACATGGGAAACGAGAGATTTCCTAAAATTACTTTAAACTCAAGTCAAAACCAACTACGCCTCGAGCGGTGTTGGTGTAAAGATACCATGGCTTTGTTAAACCATTGGGGCATTAATGAAAACGACATTTTGCATAACATTGATAACGTCAAAAATATTATTACTTCTAAGTTTAAAGATAAATTTTGGTGTGAGGAAAATTTAGCGGTTAAGAGAAAAATAAGATACTATTAGGAGGTCTTTAATCCTAACTTGGAAGATCAAAAGTATCTCTCAGTAGGAACTAGCTCACGGAAGAAAAATAATATAGCCAAGATTAGAATGAACTCTCATGAACTCCATAGCGAAACAGGGCGTTGGTCTTTTCCTAAAAATCCATGGGCAGAAAGGGTTTTCCATTTGTGTGATTCTATTAGCGTTGAGGATGCAAATCACTTTCTCTTAAAGTGCCTTGCTTACACCCACATTAGATCTGAGTTTCATAGTATTTTCTACAATACAAATCTTTATAACCTCCTAACTTGCCAAAACTATAGTGACCTTGGAAAGCTTCTTAGCAAGCTTTTAGAGTAGAGAAACAAGATTTTTATTTAAACTAAGTCTTATCCTTCTTAAGGTCCCATAGACCAAATCTGGTCTCATGGACCTTAATCATCATCATCATCAATAAGTATTCAATCAAAATTGGATTATATATATCAAATACCTCAACACATCCACATGAAGTAATTTTCATAATTAATATATATGATTCTAAGTTATTATTACCTACACCAAATAAAATTACATATAAAAAATCAACCTATAATTATTTTTCAATAAAATAATACAATCATTCAAACAATTATTTTTAAGAAAAAAAAATATAAACATAAATAATCACAAAAAACAATTATATGCATCTTTTAATCCTAATCCTTAATATTAAAAATAATAATATAAATTTACTCATTAAAAATATCACAATAAAAAGAAAACAAAATTACTCATTTAAAATATCACAATAAAAAGAAAACAAAATTACTCATTTAAAATATCACAATAAAAAGATATACATTTTGTAATGATAATATAAATTTACTAATTGAAAATATTAAAACAAAAAGAAATTATGAAAGAATAACAAAAAAATTAATAGCCTACAAATAAATTATTTTATGATAAACATATATGTTTTTAATTCTATTGAATCATAGTAACAACAACAATGATAGTTCAAATCATTGAAACATAAATAATTAAAAATAATAATTGACATATTAAAAATATCGAGATAAAAAGAATAATTAAAATTAACTTTAAGTTAAATAATACGTTGATACCTATCTTCTATATAAGTTCGATTTTTTTAAAACGTATTTTAAAAAAAATAACATCTAATAAAATTAATTAAAAATCAATGTTTCACCAAAACGACTAAAATGGCTTTGGACGAACACCTCCCCTCTGAAAACCACGAACTTGAAGGACTTGATAACCTTTTCTTGACCAACCTTTAAACCTCACGGGCCCTGCCATAAAACACCAAAAATATTAAATTCATGTTCCCTAGATTTGGATTCCAAAGGTGCAGAACCAAAGCGATAATAAAATTAAGATTGCATTATATTTAACTCCGCTAGCTAGCAACTTACTGAGGAAATGGTTGATTATTTTTGCTTTCATTCTGTGTCAGCTTGCTTGCTCGGCTGGAATTGGAATTGAAGAAGACAAGCTGAGTTGTTGGAGTTCTTCTGATACCTGGCCTGCGAATTCCGATTGGAGAGGATAACTAGATGGGGACTGAAAATCCTGACTGAAGTTACTTTCTGCGGCTACACTTGTTGATTCCCCATCTTGTTGTTGAAAATAGTTTACCTGCATGCCCTGGGCTCCAAGTGAAGGCCAAAACTGGCTTGTGTTTGCTGGGTCAGATGTAAAAATTTGATGTTGCTCATACAGCATTCCAGTGTTTTGTGAAGTCTCTAGATTCCAATTTAGTGGAGGTGTATGATAGAAATTGCTTTGTGCGTGGGTTTGCATTTCAGTAATGTTAGATGAAACTGAAGAAAGTGCCCTGGATATGAAGTTAACCGATGGAAAGTCTGGAGTTGGGCTGGACAGTTTACAAAGAAAATCAAAAATCATTTTCAGCTAATATAGGTTAATTCGACGATATAGGTTGAGACAAAAAAAAAAAGAACAAATATGCTTTAAAGAGTCTTACAAAAAGCTTGGCCGACAGAGACCTAGTTCCTCCAGGAGTTGATGAGCTTGTCTTGCGTTTTCAACCTCTTTTTCTAAAATATTGTGAACACCGTTAATTTCTTAGATAAGGCATTCCATTAGCAAATTTGCTATAACAAAATAATGAATAGCAAGTGGAATACGGCTATGATACCTCGACGATGGCGGTTCATGTGACCTCCTAGCTCATAAGATTTAGCAAAACTTTGACCACAGAATCTGCATTTGTACATTAAATTGGGATCTTCGTCTTCACCTGATACAGTATGGTTGTCAGTGAAATTGCAATCAGGTTCCAAAGAAAACATAGGAGGTGAGGGATTTTGCAATTTCATGCAAACAGACAGGCCCATCCGCAAGAATTACGTTTTTTAATAGCCTACAGTAGTTAATACGGCGGATTAGGACCATTGTTCTTTTCATAGTCTAGAGTAAGTTATTGGCCAAGCGAAGAGGAAACAGGCTATCTTGTTTCATCTATAAAGAGGAAACAGGCTTGTAACTACATGCGATTAATATTATCTTGTTTCATCTATATATCATTAGTAATATCGAGAAGCCAGTCCATGAGAGTTATACTCCTTGAATACAATCATGTAAATACAACATATTAGTTGGCGAGATTTATAGTTTTTGAATACAATATTCCTGTCAAAAGATAGTCACCTACAATGCTAGACGCAGGAAGAAGAAATCATTAGAAAAGCAGTATTTACCAGAATAAGCGAAAATTGGTAGGGTTTTAATGGAATATGAAAGCATACTCAGAAATTTGAATTTAAATCGGTTGTGGAAGTAAAATTTTCAAGTCTTTATGGTAAAAGAGGAAAGTTTAAGCCTATCGTTGAAAATGTAAAATTCTTTGGAAGAATATATGAGAAAATAAGTAGAAATGAACAAAACTACAGTATAAGTTGAAAACAGAATTTCGCAATGGAACAAACTTTTAACCAAATCTGGAAACGATTCAAACTTCTAATTTATTGACAGAAACTAAATTTAGAAAAATCTACAGCAAGATCAGCCAGTGTAAGTAAATACAAAGTAAAAGGATCTATAAAGGCTTCCTTACTCCAGATCAAAGATTGAAAAGATTATATTTTGCAAATGCCTAGGAGATTTAGAATATTAATGAATAATATTTTAAAAGAAAGCTCACTCCAAGCATTGGAAACAATCTTTCTCTGCCTAATAAATAATATAAATGCAAAACTCAGTTAAATGTCACAAGATTTAACCGGCTCTTTCTGGCTCGGAATGTTGCTGCATCTGTGAGTGAGGATCTTCAGTTTCTTCAATAAAATTAACCTCATTTTCGGAGGTTCCATCTTCATTATCTCTGGTAAGCCAAAATTCCATTGCACAGGCGGCCAATTCGTATCTTTTTGCTCTTGGAAATGTTACCCAACCTTTAAGATTAGGTAAGACTGCCTGCTGAGGCCAATGGTTGAGATCAAGAGATTGATTTTCACGAAGGTAGCGGAAGGAGAGCGAGCAAAAGAGTTATGCCACCGAATGAATCACTTCCCCTGTTTCCAGTAAAGAGCAGCAAGAAACGAAAGCTCCCCGGACGAATAGGAACAACTGGAGATTAGAATACTCTTTTAGTCTTCATCGGCGTACTAATCCCACCCCGTCATATATTCTAAATTTGCCTTCGTCCAGAAGTCGCCATAATCAAACTAGCAAGGCCCCACGATTCTCCCTAGATCGGTCATACCTTGAATAGATGGCTGCTATCATGGTCGCCGAGCCATCTATTTTGCATTGTCGCCGAGCCATCTATCTTGGTCGCCGAGCCATCTATTTTGCATTGTCGCCGAGCCATCTATCTTGCGTACAGCGTGCTATTTTGTCATGGTCGTCGAGCCATTGTCGCCGAGCCATCTATCTTGCGTACAGCGTGCTATTTTGTCATGGTCGTCGAGCCATTGTCGCCGAGCCATCTATCTTGCGTACAGCGTGCTATTTTGTCATGGTCGTGGAGCCATCTATTTGGTATGGCCAATCTGGCATTAATGATCAGACATAAAAAGGTCAAATATCAATTCTCTTTTCTTTTTTCTTTTAAGATGGTTCATATTGATAAAGGTTTAAATTATTTAGGATATTTTTTTAAGCCTCATAAAAGAAGATTGGAGATTGCTCATTAAAAAGATTAAGAGTAAGTTGAATAATTCCATTTTTAGGTGGTTGTTATTAAGGGTGGGCCACTTCTGATTATCTCTGTTTTATAGTGTATTCCAATTTATTGGTTTTCATTGTAGTATAATTTTTGGTGAGAAGGATTATTTTCTGTTTTCTTTGGGTTGGTAAACGCAAGGAAGCAAAGTTCCACCTGGCAAGCTGGGAGGTTCTTTCCAAGCATGAACTTTTATGTGGTTGAGGGATTAAACACCTCACCTCATTTTATGTGGTTGAGGATCTTCAGTTTCTTCAATAAAATTAACCTCATTTTCGGAGGTTCCATCTTGAATATCTCTGGTAAGCCAAAATTCCATTGCCCAGGCGGCCAATTCGTATCTTTTTGCTCTTGGAAATGTTACCCCACCTTTAAGATTAGGTATGACTGCCTGCTGAGGCCAATGGTTGAGATCAAGAGATTGATTTTCACGAAGGTAGCGGAAGGAGAGAAAAAGAGTTATGCCACCGAATGAATCACTTCCCCTGCTTCCCAGTAAAGAGCAACAAGAAACAAAAGCTCCCCGGATGAATAGGAATAACCGAAGATTAGAATACTCTTTAGTCTTCATCGCCGTACTAATCCCACTCGGTCATATATTCTAAATTTGCCTTCGTCCATTGGACCCCACACAGACACATATAGCAAGCAAGCTCAAGAAGTCGCCATAATCAAACTAGCAAGGCAGGAAGCATGCAAGGCCCCATGATTCTCCCTAGATCGGTCATACCTTGAATAGATGGCTCGACGACCATGCAAAATAGATGGCTGCTATCATGGTTGCCGAGCCATCTATTTTGCATTGTTGCCGAGCCATCTATCTTGCATACAGGCTTGCTATTTTGTCATGGTCGTGGCTGCTATCATGGTCACCGAGCCATCTATTTTGCATTGTCGCCGAGCCATCTATCTCGCATACAGGCTTGCTATTTTGTCATGGTCGTCGAGCCATCTATTTGGTATGGCCAATCTAGCATTAATGATCTGACATAAAAATGTCAAATATCACTTCTCTTTTCTTTTTTCTTTTAAGATGGTTCATATTGATAAAGGTTTAAATTATTTAGGATATTTTTTTAAGCCTCATAAAAGAAGATTGGAGATTGCTCATTAAAAAGATTAAGAGTAAGTTGAATAATTCCATTTTTAGGTGGTTGTTATTAAGGGTGGGCCACTTCTGATTATCTTTGTTTTATAGTGTATTCCAATTTATTGGTTTTCATTGTAGTATAATTTTTGGTGAGAAGGATTATTTTCTGTTTTCTTTGGGTTGGTAAACGCAAGGAAGCAAAGTTCCACCTGGCAAGCTGGGAGGTTCTTTCCAAGCATGAACTTTTATGTGGTTGGGGGATTAAACACCTTAGTCAGTTTAACAAGGCGGTGTGTGCTAAAAGTCTTTCGAGAGGTTTATTCAATGGTAGACTTTGGAGAAAACTGATTAAGGTCAAATATCTGAAGATGGTACCTCTAATTTTTTGGTTGAGGAATGGTAATATGAAGACTATAAACACCTCAACAATTTGGAGAAGTTTGATAAAAGCTCTGCTTGTCATTTTATCTGACATTAGTTGGCACGTTCGAAGGAGGAACCAAGTATTTATGGGTTTTGTTTTGTCACAGAACCTTATTTGTCATCTTCACCAGAGGAATATTGTTACATTCTTAAATAGGTTTAATGAAAATGCATACTGTTGCATATTGTTTATGATTTCAATGCTAATGGATACCAACAACTTGTCTTATACAATAATGTGTTAAACATGGTCCTTGTTGTAATTCCTGAATAGAGGATTGAAATACTTACTGTTGCCCATCATTTTCACATGACTAATGCAGCTATAAATACTAAATGTGGTGGATCACTGAATATATACATGTTGTACTTACTGATGTCATAACTACGTATCTTATTGCATGTATTGTTGTACTTGTGTTTCAGGCTATGATGCATGCTCATACTTGATCAATAACTGCACCTATGTTTTGTTGGTTACATTATGGAATAAGTCTAACATTTGGAGGATATATTGCTTCCTTTTTACAACCCTTTTACCCACCCTTTTAGACTCCATTAGGCACTGATCACTAACAACCGCAAAAGAAAACATTGTGGTGCTTAGTGTCCTTACATGATTTGAATAGAGCTCTCCCCCAGGAGGTTTTAACTTCCAAAGTAGTTGGGGACAAGTGACTAAGGTGACAGTGGTCACTTTTCCCACATATGCTTACTGAAGACTAGGCCTACCATTTCAACTGGTAATGTGGCTCAAAATCCATCATACTCCAATGCATCCTATTTAATCTGGATCGAAATGCTCATGGTATATGAGGGGTAGGAATCTATAACTGGACTTCTTTGCCTAAGTTGCGCATACTATCCCCATACTGCACTATCAATTTATCCCTAAAACTAGACAAAGAAACAATAAAGTCCTATTTGCAATTACAAAACCATTGGTACCTACAAATCGATCAAGCTCTAGATATAAGGATGCAATTGTTACCTTTTGTAGAGTTGGCACTTGGTGTAGATCAAAGATCAAACAAGACCCATTTAGAATATCCATGTTATGGGATCATTATCATGAAAGTCCCTCATATTGATCTTGGGAATGAACTAATTCCTCGATCCCAAATTGAAATCATGATGGCATGGATCTTGGAGACATGAATGATCATGTGATTTGGGACTCAATCCTCTTGTTGCAAAGATATGCTAAAATGTTTTCCATATGTGATCGAGTCTTGGTCCTCTAGTTATCCTTATCCTCTTCTTGGGGAGGAGAATTTATGATAAGGAAGCTTGTTAGTTCCTTCAGCATGTATTTGAAATCTTCCTTGCTTACCATCTCTTGAGATCATTTGTGCTTGCAATATTGTTGAGATCATCCTTGCTTAACATCTCTTTGACAACATCTTTCAAATTGTGGAATTCTATTTTACTCACCATATTTTAGGATGTCAACCTTCCTTGCCATTGTAGTTTCAATGCTTGCTATTTTTTCTTCCAACTTTGACATTTTAAATTTCACATTTTCATTCTCTTCTTGTGTTAAAGAAAAGTTTTCATAATCCCTTCTAAGACTCGCATTTTTCCTACATCTACATATGATGGGCTAAGGTTTTGTAGGGTCTTAAGGGAAAGGAAGGGAGTGTCATGATCTGTAGTTCTCTAGTATACTGTTTGGGTTTCTAATCCGGCTAGTATTTCACAGCGTTGACTAAAGGAGGATGGACTGTAACCTTGGACATTGTTACCCCTCAAATTATACAAGGTTTAATTCAAGGGGTAAAGATGTTGATAATCCCAAGGAAGTCCAATGTGTCGTTTGTCCAAACCAAATTTGTAAATGTATCATCATTGTATCAGTTGTCCATGGTTATATTGTAAAAGCGATGTAATTGAAATGTCTCTTGTACGTAAAAGGCCAGTTATAATCTATAATTAGCTCAACTATGATGGTTGTACTGAGGTAAGTGTCTCTTGAGTGCTTTTTTTACTAAAAAAAATGTACATCTTCATGATCGTAAATTTTTGGACTTCTTTTACTCATAAAATCTTCCAAATAAAGAGCAAGTCTTGAGTACCTCCACCTTGAGCAATTGAACCCTAGAGACTAGAGTCAATGTAATGTATCACATCTCGTGTATTTGATAACCATGGACACTAACGTAATGTCAGTCAAGGTCTAGAGTTTTAGGAGTCCCTCTTGCACATGGTTGAATGATAATAAAAGTGGGTTTGTGATTATAGCTAAGTTAAAAGGTTAGAAATGTCTTTCTCTAGCTCCAAATTTGGGTTTAATAATCTAATTTCTCATTAACTTTATAACTCAAAGTTTCCCCCTTCTCATGCTAAATGCTCATCATAGTTTATGCAATTTCATGTATCCCCATGCAACCCACCTAAGAACCCCTTCTAGCCTAGCGCCTCATTTTTAACCATCCAAGATGATATGTTAGACCTTTCTAGAGGCTTTAAGAGCCTCAAAACCTAAACAACCCCCTCCTAAGGCAAATCGCCCCTCCTTTCACACGTATGAGTTGTCTCATCCTTTCCTACACACATACAGCGATTCCTCCCTTTCTTCATTTGATTCAACCCTCCTCCATCTTATTTGTACCCTTCCCAACCATTTGGTGAGTGGTTAAAGGAAGGTAAGGCCTCCCTTGACCACACGTGCCAATGTTCTTCTAAATATTTCCTTTTTGGACCAAACCATTCCCTCTGGACCAAATCATTCCCTCTCTAGGTGAGGCACTCCTTCTTTACTTGTCTAAGGATTGTTTTAACGATTTACTATATTTTAGTCATTGTTTTACTATGTCAAGAGGGATTTTAGTTGAGTTTGACTCTTGCTAGAATAAATATAGGGTTTGAGTCAAAAATAATAATTGTTTAAAGAGAAGAGGTTGAATCTCTAATCCCATATAAAGAGATGAACTCTCTCATTTTCTTGCAAAATAACAATCTTTGCAAACTAGAAGAGCATTCTTGATACAAATCATCTTTGGATTTAGAGGTAAAGACTTGGAGTTTCTTATTTATGGTGTGGCTTTCTTCTTGCTATTGTGCTTATCTATTGGAGGTAATGTTGCTAACATTGTCCATTTTATTTCTAATCTCGTGCCATTGAAGGGATAGTATTATCTAGTTGGATTGAGCAAATGGTAAGTTTGTCTCTATCTTAAATTCAATTGATATTGTGCATTAAATGGATGTTATTTTTTGCATTGTTACTTTATTTGATTGGTGCAATACTAACCCCCTTTATGTAGGGTACACCCAAGATAAGTAAAGGAGGGAGTCTCTCATTCCCTTTGTGATTGCATAACACCCTCTAATACATCAATTTAGGCGACTCCATTTTCCCTAGGTATTTACCACTAATCTCTTCTTGCAACCATCCATGTAAAAAATAAAATAAATATTGTTATTTCTTCTTTTGGTGAAATCTACTCACCCTAAGGTAAAATCTTTAATAGATTTCACATAATATAGATATATTTGATTTGATTGCATACCTAAAATTCAGATATATTTCAAATCTGAAATATATATCATGAAAATATCATAGATTCAGATTTATTAGCTACTCTTTGATTTTAAATGCAAAGTATAGCTTTCATTTGAGTAACTAACTTAAGTTTCAAATATGGAATTTACATCCAAAAGGCCTAATATTTAGTTTTCAGATTTGTTTCTTCAAGTCTTCATAGGAAAACTTATAAAATCTTATTTGTTTCCCTTAAATATTTTTCATATTGAGATTTTATACTTACATTTCACAAGTCTTTTATATCTTTTAAATTTCTGCAATCTTGAATTACACACAAGTGTAAACAAAAACTAGATTTAATACTCTCAGTGCATAATTATTTATCATTTATTTGTAAGTTACATTGTCATATTTATGCATTAAATTCCAACAAATAAAATCACTCTTTATTGCAGAATTTAGTTAAGTAAAAGAAAAAACTTCAAGAATATCTTTGGTCATTTACTTAGCATCTTAATTCTCGAAATTATCCTTAAATTTTTGCATTTTATTCATTTTCCAGAATTGTCTTTTCTCTTGTAAATCCAAGAGCTAAATAATTACTTAAATACAAGAGGAAATAATAGTTGGTTTACACCACTCTCCCTTTAGTATATCACAAAGTGTTAAAGATAGTGCAACTGCAAGAACAATTCTCAGGGAGAATGGTACCCTAGTTAGTTAACTAAGGGCCCTAGTCAATAAACCAGGCTAAGTAAGTCCCTAGAAGGTACCCTAGGGCCCCCAATAGTCTGCTGGGATTCTTGGTTTGGGACCAAGTAGGTTGATGCCATGGAAAAGTCCCTAGCATGTGGCTAAGGCCCCCATATGCCTCTAGGGTATCCTGGTATGGGACCAAGTAGATTCTTGGTCTAGGATCAAGCAGATCCTGCAGGTTGAGGTAGAGACTTCCTGGTCTAGGACCAGATAGATTCTTGGTATAGAACCAGGCTGTTCCTGTAGGTACATACCTGATCAATTAACCAAGTGGATCTTGGTCAGTTGACCAAGATGGTGATGTGTGATGTCCTCTTCTCGTAAATGGTTATTGCCAGGTTGTTTCTCAAGGGACTGGCCACCCCTTGATGATGTCACTAGCACTTGACCTTTAGGAGCAGTGTGGAGGAAAAGAGAATCAGATCATCCAGTTTGGAATTTCCTTATGTAGTGATGATAAAATTCATATATATTGTATGGAACACGTGTGTATAATATACCTTGAGAGAGAAAGATTAAAGTCCTTGGTCTCGTTTCCCTACCTTGATTGTACACCTTGGTCTTGTGGTTAAAAAGGGTTGTTTCCCCACCTTGAAGGCACACCTTGGTCTTGTGGGTGAAAGGGTTTCCTTCACACCTTGATGTGACCCCTCTTGTTGACTTGTGATCTTATGTTTCCCTTTTGGTCTTAGCACCCATATTGGTTGTGGTACCTTGACCCTTTTTCTATGAAGACTTAATTTTATTGTTTTTATCTTGTATAACCATTTAAACATTGGCACCCTACCCTAAGTCAATATAATATTATTTTATGTTAATTTTGGTAAATCTCTTAAAAGGTAGGGCTAGAAGTTAAACCTTCTAGAAGACCTTTTCAAGTCTACAAATTAAAAGTCCTAAACCTCATTTCATTCATGTCTTGATAAGAGCAATTTGGAGATTTGATCCTATACCTACTCTAGGGTTCACTGCTTGACGTCTAGGGTTTTTTACTACAGTTTGTAAGTTGCCACCACCTCTTCTTCAGGCTGTAAGGCTGCCACTACCTTATCTAAAGTTGTTGTTGTTGTTTGTACCCTTCATGTTGCTCCTTAAAGTGGGTTGTGATTGTTGGTGACTGTTTTGAGCCCTCCTAGACAGGCCGTGACTATTGGTGACTGTTTTTGAGCTCTCTTGGATAGGTCTTGACTATTTTTGAGCCCTCCTGGGTAGGCCTAGACTGTTGGTGATTGTTTTTCAGCCCTCCTGGGTAGGTCGTGACTGTACTGATGCCTTAGGGCTAGGCCTTGACTATATTGATGCCCTTAGGGATAGGTCGTGACTGTGTTAATGCCCTTCTGTCGATCCATGACTGTGTTATGATTTTTGGCAGCTTGTTAAGGTTGGGTCATGAATTATTGGGTGTTTTTAGAGTGGGTTGTGACCCTTGTGTGGCTGCTCAGACCTAAGCCATGAATTGTTTGGAAACCTCAGACCTGATCCATGACCTTATGGATGCCTTTTCTGCTGGGTCGTGACTTTGTGGATGCTTCTTGAGCCAGGTCATGATCTCTCCGGGATTTTTGGAGAGAGTTGTGACCTTTGGACAGAGCTGTGACCTCTATGGGTTGTTTGGACGGAGACATGACTCCTGTGGATTGTTAAGACTCAGCCTTGACCTTGTTGGGTTGATAATATATGATTTGTTCCTTATGTTAACCTTCTTGAATTGGTTGTGATCTTGTTCATGCCTACTATGATATTTATTGAGACATGTAGGGATACCTTTGATTCTAGTTTAGCCTGCCATAGAAGCAATGGTTTGAAAGTCCATCCTCCTTGGTCATCATAGAGTCATGAGGTAAAGCCTTTATTGTAAGTCGGGTCATTAGCACCCTAATGAATAATATAAAATACTATTTTGATTCTTCCTAGGTGAAGTCGGCCCAGACAGTTTAGTGGGGCCGACTTGTTTAGGGTAAAAGTCAATTGGCTCAATGTGTATAAATATAAGAGTTGTGCTTCTTATTTGAACACGGACTCACTCACTTCTGTAGCGCATAGGAGAGACAGACAGACATAACAACAAGAAGGAGAATACCTGTTTTGGGGTTATATATTATACATATTATACATAGGAAGTTTTGCTGGGTTTTCTTCCCGTTGAGGGTTTCCCGGGATAAATACTGTGTCTATCTTTTGATTGTGTTTCTTTCATTGATTATGAATATGCTGCTATTGTGAATTTGGATTGAACACTAATGATATCTAGTCTAGCATATGAAATCTTAACATGGTATCTGAGCTAGCTTGAATAGGACAACTTTCACAAAGTGAAACTCTCTCTCCTCTCCCTCCAGAAGAAATTAGGGTTTATGCAAAGTTTGGAATTTGGAAGATCTGCTAGCATACAAAATTGTGCCTCCCTAGATCGCATTTATTGAGCCCAGGATGAAAGTTTTTGGGTGGTTGAATCTCTGGGAAAGCCAAACCATAGTTAGGCCAACTACCAGAAAACCAGAACCATAAATTCTGCAGAGCTGCAACCTTGCAAGTAGGATTTTGAGGGTGAAGATTTGGGATCTCTAGAAATCAGTTTGACCAACCAACTCGCCTCGGTCAATCGCATATCCTGGTAAGGTTAGCTTTTCATTTTGATAAATTTCAATTTTTAGTGACATACTGGACAAGATGGCCCCAAGCACTAAGCTTGAGGAAAAATTGGAAGGCATAGAAAACTTCCTAGCATGTAAGTATAGGATTGGTCTCATTCTCAGAGAGAATGGCCTTGAGAAGTACATCAAGGATGAAGTTGTAGAACCAATAGAAGTTGAAGCTAAGGAGAAGCATGAACAAGACCTAATCAAGGCAATGAAGATCATTGTTGATTCTATCAAAGATCACTTGATCCCTCAAGTGTCATCTAATAAGACACCAAAGCAGATGTATGATGCACTTTCTAGAATGTATGATTGAAGGAACATCAACAGAAAAATGAATCTGAGAGATCAACTAAAGGGCACCAACATGAGCAAAGGAGAATCAATTCAAGATTACTTCACAAGGGTCTTCCAGTTCAGAAAGAAACTAAGTGCCATTGGAGACGCCCTTGATGAGGATGAACTAGTTATGACTGCTCTCAATGGTCTCACTAGACCTTGGGACTCATTCATACAAACCTTGTGTGCCAAAAAAGAAATTATGAAGATTAACACAGTATGGGAAGATTGCATTCAAGAAGAAGCTAGAGTAGCTAATAGAGAAGCTCTACTCAAAGAATATGATCAGGTTCTAGCCATCCATACTAAAGGAAGAAAACAATCAAACTTCAAGAAGGGTAATCATAAACCTTCAAAGAAGAATTTCAAAAGAAAAAGAAGAATGACTCAAAGTATCAATGCTACAACTGTCATAATATAGGACACCTTGCCAGAGAGTTTCCATCACCAAATAAGAAAAACAACAACAAGAGACATCATGCTCATCTAGTTGAAGATTAGGAAGAGGAAGAAGGAACTCGAAAGAGACTAACAAAGAAGAAGATATAGATGAATTTGTACTATTCTTTGCACTCTCTGGGTTTGTAACACCTGGAGAAGACACATGGCTTATTGACAGTGGTGCTTCAAAGCACACGACAGGGAAGAAACAAACTCTGTCAATACTTGAAGAAAAGAACTCTCCTCATAAGGTATCATTGGGAGATGACTATTAATATCCCATCAAAGGTATTGGTGAATCAAGATACAAGCTTGAATCTGGTACTTCCATGAAGATGATGGAAGTACTGTATGTACCAGGTATGAAAAAGAACTTACTTTCCATCTCAGCTCTAGATAATAAAGGATATAGAGTTGCTTTTATAGATGGACAAGTACTTATGTGGTCCAAAAGAAAGACACTTAAAGATGTTGTGGTCATTGGAGAAGAAGAAAGAGGACTGTATAAACTCAAAGGAAATCCAAAGACAACCCTTGTCCATGAAACTACCAGCTCAAGTGAACTGTGGCATAGGAGGCTTACTCACATCAACTACAAAGCACTACCCTATGTGAGCAAGGTGGTAACAGGGTTACCAGATCTAAAGATTGATCATGAGGGAACTTGCAAAGGATGTGCAAGAGTAAAGAACATGATGTATGTGGTCTTATTCTCTCCATATCATTAAGTGGATATGAATATTATGCCACATTTATTTATGACTATTCAAGAAATATATGGATATACTTCTTGAAGAACAAAAGTGAAGTGTCCAGGAAATTCAAGGAATTCAAAGCCTTGATAGAGAACCTTTCAGAAAAAAGAATCAAGACAATGAGATCAGATAATGGTGGAGAATACACTTCAAAGGAATTTGAAGCATTCTATAAGGAGGCGGGAATCAAGAGGGAACTAACCACTCACTATAATCCCCAACAAAATGGTGTTGCGGAAAGAAAGAATAGAACCATTACAGAAGCAGTGAAAACCATGATTCATGACCAAGACCTCCCCATGTACCTATGGGCTGAAGCAGCAAGAACAACCATTTATGTGTCGAATAGATTATCTCACAGTGTTCTTGGATTCAAGACTCCTGAAGAGATGTATACAGGAAAGAAACCTGAAGTGAGACATCTCAAGATATTTGGTTGTCCAGTATATGTGCATATTTTGAAAGAGAAGAGAACCAAGTTGGATCCTTCTAGAAAGAAGGGAATACTTGTTGGATACTATGAAGTCTCCAAAGCCTTCAGGATATACATCTCAGGATTCCATCATATCGAGATTAGTAGGGATGTAACATTTGATGAAGAGACAACCCTTAAGAAATCTAGAAGGTGTCAACTTGAAGAAGTACATGAAGAGGATGTACCTCCCAGAATGGAAGAAGCTGAACCCTCTCCTGAAATGGTAGCATATGAAGATCATGATATGCTAAAACCTCGGGAACCCCCTACTATGGATATTTCTCGAAAGAGAAAACCTGCTTGGGTAAGAGAAATCATACAAGAAGCAGAGAGATATGGAGCTCCAGAAGGCTCCACAAGAACAAGCAACATATCAAAGCCATACTCCAGTTATGTAGCTTTGATGTGTGACCTTGTAGATCAAGAACCCACCATTTATGAGGAAGTTGCACAAAAGAAAGAATGGGTTGAAGCAATGACAGAAGAATACCAATCGATAATGAAGAATGATGTTTGGGATATAGTACCCAAACCAGAAAACAAGAGTGTGGTATCTTCGAAATGGAACTATAAGATAAAATATGCTGCTGATGGAAGTATTGAAAAGTATAAGGAAAGATTTGTGGCTAGAGGATTCTCTCAGAAAGAGGGGATTGATTATGAAGAGACATATGCTCCAGTAGCAAGGTACACTTCCATCAGAACCATCAAGGCACTTGCTTCCATGATGAAGTGGGATCTACACCAAATGGATGTAAAGACAACCTTCCTTATTGGTGTGATTAAAGAATATGTTTACATCGAACAACCATAAGGATTTGAAGTCGAAGACATAATGACTCATGTATGTAAGTTGAAAAAGGCTCTATATGGACTGAAGTAAGCTCCTAGAGCTTGGTATGGCAGAATAGATAACTTCTTGACAAGCTTGGGCTTTACCAAGAGTAAAGTTGATCGTAACCTTTACATGAAGATTATGGATGATGAACTAGTCATACTATTACTGTATGTCGATGATCTATTTGTAACTGGAAATGAGAAACAAATCACAGATTGCAAGAAGAAGCTAGGTGAAGAATTCCAGATGAAAGATATTGGATTGATGCATTATTTCCTAGGGCTGGAAGTGTGGCAGAGCCTAGAAGGAATCTTTCTGAATCAAGGAATGTATGCAGTAGACATATTGAAAAGATTTGATATGTTGGATTGTCACAAGCCATGGCCACACCCATGGACACCAACCTGAATTTGTTATCTGATGAGTCATCAGAGTTAGTAGACATGTATCAATACAGACATATCATTGGGTCATTGATGTATTTGACGGACACAAGGCCAGATATATGCTTTGTTGTGAACACCTTAAGTCAGTATCTAGTTAAACCTAGATGGGTTCACTTGATAGCTGCAAACCATATGATGAGGTACCTAAAAGGTACGATAGACTTGGGACTTTACTATGGTAGAGATCATGACTACATATTATATGGATATATGGATTCAGATTGGGCAGGAAGTGTCGCAAACAGGAAGAGCACCTCAGGTGGATGTTATTGTCTGGGATGGACGCCGCAGTGATTCTTTGTGACAACCAGAGCTGCATAAAGATGATAGAGAATCCTATGTTCCATGATAAATCTAAGCACATAGAAATCCGATACTTTTATATAAGGGATATGGTACAAAAGGGAGCTATAAAGCTCCAGTATGTGAGTATCGATGAGCAAGTTGTTGATGTACTGACCAAGCCTCTATCTCGAGTAAAGTTTGAATATTTCCATGACAAGCTTGTTGTAGTTATAAAAGACTTTCCTCGCAAGGATGAACAATGATGGGAATACAAAATTTCTTTGCAAGAAGGAATGATGAAGATATGGACCCTCTTCGGAAAGGAGGAACAAATCAAAGATATGGACTCTCCTCGAAAAGGAAGAATAGGTCGAAGATATGAACCCTCCTCGGACAAAGGGGGGGCAGGTTGATAGTATAACACTCACTTGGGAGTGGTCCTAGCCTTAGTGGCAAGAATTTTCTATGATGAGGGCTGACATTTATATGCGGTCGAGATCTGCTCTGCAGACAATGCTCTTGTATGGAGAGTATGCCTACATGTATGTGTAGATGTCATAGTATAACAATCACTCAATTTAATGCAAGCTATCTAAAGATAAAAACTTGCCAAAACACTATAGAAACATGGTTCCAAAACTAGGTAAAGGAAGTCTCCCCCATATTGGGGTTGTATAGAACATTGTTAATCTTCTTGAATGATTTAATTTTGTTCATGTTATTCATAATGACTTTACTTTTATAATTATTTAAAGTGGTATTTTATAAGTAAAATATAAATTTTGATGTTGAAGTGTAATGATAGGCATGGTTGAGAAGTCACACTTTCAATTATAAGTTTTACTTACTATATGGTCAGTTTTTTAATGTTTCTTTTTCATTTTTATTAGTCCCTATCTGTTATAACAACTATTGTTTTCAATTGATCATATGGATTGAAAAGAAATTACTCATATAAGATTGACCAAAATGATCAAATTTACATTTATAAAATCCTCTACTAATGAATGCAAAGGTTACTTATAATTAGGAATTCTTGATGAATGGAGTTCTTTGTGTAGATTCCTTTTAGATTGGTGTGCTAGGGATGGTGTAGTATATATCCATGTGTACTTGTGTTATATACTTGTGCTCATTGCCACACTCACACAAAGGAGGCTATATTGAGAATGTCAAGCCGATAACTGGAATTAGTATTTACCATGGTTGCACTAGTGCAAGCATTACAATATAAAACCTTCGGGTGGGCATTCCAGTATAGATCCTTTATGCATACATTACAATATGGAGGATTGAATACATAGTCATGTTTATGAGCATCGAGGAGTTTACAATAATTTGATGTGCTCACACCAAAATAAATATGATATGCACTAGTGTCATATCTTTCATATTGCGTCGATGTGTTATTTAGTTACATGTTTCGGTGCATATATATCTATAGGTGTACCTTTATGTTACAATCCCTCATAGAATTCATGGGTGAAAAAATAGGCAATGGGGAAGCTAGGGATATGTTCATGCAATAATTAACATATGTTCCAAAAAAGAATGTCAATTCCTAAGAGAATAAATATTATCATTTTATACAATTTGGAAACCATTACAAAACCGAACTCATGTTGTCTTTGAGTAAAATGAAGCTCATTCATGCACGTCATAGGGATCCTTTAAAGAACTAAATGACATTAAAAGGGGTGATACAAACTTATACTTTTCAGAAAGGATTAATTGGTCATATAATGCACAACGATGGCTCATTGTGAATATGACTTTGGCAAACTGATAGAATTGGAGAGGGGAATCAACCTTTTACAACAAATGATACCCATGCTTCAAGGGAATAATGTGAATAAGATGGTGGTTGTCAACCAAACTCTCTGGGAAATATGACCATAGAACTTAGAGACCCTGATTGCTCTCTAGGTATGTATAGGAGAAGCTTGCATCATTGACAATGAAATTGAAATGGGCCTATCTGTAAAAGAGAATGGGATAAAAGAGCCTCTCTTATCTAATTTCTCAAATCAACACAATTGATAAAAAAGAATAGAACTCCAATATACCAATGTAGAAGTGATCCAACATGTACTTCAAGTCAACCAACCAAACAACTTGCCATCCTAATCACTCTAAAAAACCTAGAACAATCATCCTACTCTCACTCAAGCAGGTTTGATTCCCATTACTTAATTCCCATGACTTATATTTTCTGCATTGTAACAATGACTAGCGTGGGTTATGGAGACCTTGTTCCTAATGGCAATCTTACCAAGCTTTTTGCTTGTGTCTTTGTCCTTGCTGGAATGACCCTCGTGATTTTTCCATGGGCTAGATAAGTTTGCTAATGAATTCCAAACCCACACAACATAGTGGAAGCTATTAGCATCCTTGGCAATCTTTCTTCCATTGAATGTGGTTGGTATAGTTGTCTTGCATGAAGTTGAGGGTTTGGATTTCCTCAATTCATTTTATTATGTTTGCTCAACCATTGCAACTTTAGGATATGGAGATCAAATATTTTCAACAGAAAATGGATGCATCTTTGCTATTGTTTGGATCTTGGTAGGTACCATATGTCTTGCTTATTTCTTTTTGTACCTTGCTGAGGAAAGAACTAAAGGCATACAACAGTCATTGGTGCATTAGGTTTTGACCTGCAAGACTGCTAAGAACTAACATAATTTCTCTCTCTTTCAATGTGTGTGTGTGTTTTTTCTTTCCAAGGAAAACCTTGCAAGTGTCCATCCATGCTTCCCTAGAATATCCACTTGGAGGATGGCTCAACCCCATTTATAGTAGTAGCCATGTAACAACCCAAGAGGGCGTTCCTTGAATAATCACTTTTTGTTCTCTTTAATCCTAAGACATAACTAAGTAATCCATATCTAATCAAATAGAGTATTAAACACAACACTTAATGACTAAGGGATGCATGCCAACACTTTGACACTTAATTACCATAACTAAGAATACCTTGGGAACCTAGGGATAACATACATTTAAACAAGAAATTATGCAAATGAATTTCAATCCTTATTCTTTAAGAAACAACAATGAAATCAAAGGATGAGTCATTGAGAGGCATGATGTATGTAAGTTGTTGGGCTCCAGATTGAAATTGAAATGCAATTCAACTAGATAGCAACAAAGAGGGATAGAAAGGGGAGTTGTTCAATAGGGACAATAAATTAGATATACATGTTGTCCTTGTCATGTCTAGCACATATTTTTCATAAGAACTGTGCATAATTCTTCCTTCTTTGCAAAATACCTATTTGGCTTTAGTTTCCCCTTTTCATCCATTTCACCCTCCAACCAACATTAACATATTGACGTATCATTGGACCTTAAAATAATTGTTAATTTATAAACAATACATGAACAATACATCCTTTAACGATAACACATTATTTAAAATTTGAATTTGATATTTTATAAGCTATACATGTATAGTACATCGGTGGAGTGCCTTGGGCTCTCTTAGGTCATCAGAACTGGACTTCATAGATAGCCTCTGCACATGAACGAAAAAACACGCTCAAAGCACGCTTTGAGAGGATTTGGATTTTGAGGTAATGATGAAAATCTTTTTTTTTAAATGTAGTGCAGCCCAAGTCCACCCAAAGCCTTCTAACATTTTTATCACACAGCACACCCAAATTTTTGTTTAAATTTTGAATTAATAAATAAGTTCAATCAAATCAATTATATAAAATACACCAAACCAAGGCTCAATTCAAAGTTTCCATATACATAAAGTGAAGTTGAAGTTATAGCGCGGAGGTTAAGAGAGATACAGACTTTTAGGATTGTTAATACTTTGGAGTTTGCACGTTGGATATATTGAATGCCTATCCACCCCTACCTATGCTTATCGTTTGCCGTATTGCTCAGTCAAGTCATCAATAAAATGGAGAGCCTTTCCTTTACGATTGTTATCAAGTCAAATGTAATACTTTTGGATGGATATATTCAAACACTATTTTGTCTAAGTCTATCTACTTTTGTAGGTATGAATTAACAAGTCATCAATAAAGTGGATAGCCTTTCCTTTACAATTGTTATCTAGTCAAATGTAATATTTTTGGATGGATATATTCAAACTTTATTTTTACTTTGTCTCAGTAATAAAGGTGTTCAATAATGAATTTGTTGGACAGGTTTTAATATAATTGTAAATGCTTAGCACGTTGTTGTATCTCAAATTGTTTGAGATTTAATAGGCTAGATCTCAAACAAAAATTGTTGTTTGAGATTTAATAGATTAGATTTTAAATAAAAAGGTGTTTGAGTTCCAATAACCTGGTGCACAATTCCTATAACATTAAAATCTATCTACACATTGCACAATTGCTATACCATTAAAATCTACCTACACAACAAGTTGGTTAAGATTTTCATTAATGAGAGAGTCATCATTACAATTGAAAATGGTGACTTTCAATCAGGCCTGGAAATTCAATTTTCTTGTGTCTGTCAATAAATTTTTAACAACGGTTTTAAGTTTTTCGTGCCTATAATTTGACGATTTAACCAATTTTGCTGAGTGTCAATTTATTTTTAATATTATATATAAATGTGAATAATTTTTTTTTATATTATATATAAATATGATTAAAATATTTATATAGAAATTTATTAATTAAATAAATTATAAAATTTTAAAGGAGAAAATTTTAAAGATTCTTCTTTGGAAAAATTTGAAGGCTCACAACAGAAGATTAATAATACAATTAAAAACACAAAATATAAATCAATACAATACACATACACGGAAATAGAGAAGTCTAGCATTTATATGATGATCGAGCACAATGGCTAATGATTGTTATCTAAGTTTTATTAGTTAACTAGGTATTAAAAATTTTGACACGTTATCTAAATTCATAAACATCAAATTGACGTTTCAATTTTTTTTTATCTGTCTATGTTGACGTGTTTATCAAAAACTTACATTTCAAATACGTGGAAAAAACGTTTTATGGAACGTCAAATTCCAGGAGTTCCAATAATGGCAAACTAGTATGGTCACGAGTCACGACACTTCACGGTTGACTTTGATGTCCAATGACCCCAACATGGCACTCACGCGGCACGCCCTCAGGAATTCCTAAATATAATTTTTTTTTTGGTTTTCAATAAATATTTCGGGATAAGAGGCGGGCCGCCGCAGGAGACTGTGGTTACGGTTATGACCAAGAAAGTACTCACTTATATATATATATAATGCAGGCTGCCCGCCTCAGAACTTGCACCGATTGCTTATTGCGTATACGAATTTCAAGTGAAATCATGGCTTCATTGCATCGTTTACTTCAGATTCTCGGAGTTGCCTTTACCTTCTTCTGCAGCATTTCTTCCTACACGGTTTCGGCGCTGGTAAAGGGCGGGTACTGGCCTGCTTACAGTTACTCTTACTTCCCTCCTTCACAAATCAACACTTCCCTCTACACTCATCTCTACTACGCCTTCGCAGATGTTGATAATCAGACCTTCCAGGTGAGCGTCAGTGAGGAGAACCAGAAGAGCCTCCAACAATTCGTTACAGATCTGCAGACCAACAATCCCACCTCGGTGAAGACATTGCTTTCCATCGGAGGAGGAGATGCCAACATCAACACCTTCACCACCATGGCGGGCGACGCGTCATTACGGAAAGTGTTCATAGATTCGTCCATAGCTCTGGCCAGGAACCATTCCTTCCACGGCCTCGACCTCGACTGGGAGTATCCCCAGACTGTGACGGACATGAACAACTTGGGGCAACTGTTCTCTGAGTGGAGATCTGCCATACAAGCAGAGGCTCAAGCCACGGGCGATGACCCCCTCCTCCTCACAGCGGCCGTCTATTTCTCTCACAAATTCTTCGCGTGGGGCGACGTTAGAGAGTATCCCACCGCAGTTGACAATCTTGACTGGGTGAACATAATGACCTACGATTTCCACGGTCCTGGGCAGCAGAATTGGACCGGAGCACCGGCGGCCCTCTACGATCCCGATTCTAATAGCAGCACCAGCTTTGGGGTCCAGTCGTGGCTGGACGCCGGCTTGTCTCCCAGCAAAGTGGTCATGGGAATGCCCGCCTACGGCCACTCGTGGAAACTCCAGAGCGCCGGAGAGGTGGGAATCGGCGCCCCGGCTACTGGTGTGGGTATAAAAGACGGCTCTGTTACCTACTCTGATATTCGGGACTTTATTGGACAGAATGCAGCCACAGAGGTGTTCAATACCACAACTGTCTCGGCTTACTGTTACGCAGGACTCGACTGGATTGGCTATGACAACGACCAGTCCGTTGCCAGGAAGGTTCAGTTTGCTAAACAGGAAGGGTTGCTCGGCTATTTCTTCTGGAACGTCGTGCAGGACACCGCCGATTGGGCTCTCTCCAGCACAGGTACTGTTATAGAATTTTAATTAAGAATCCTAAGATGTTCCCTTCATTCAATTGCTATTCTTTTTGGCTTTAGAAATTTCATTTATCCCTGGATTGATTCTGATTTCTGGTTATTTCTAAAATCTATGTATGCAGCTTCGGATACATGGGACGATTGATGTGGGGCTTCCAGTTCTGCTGTTGCCTCTCGTCAATAATTTGTATTTCTATATATATGTAGGGAGGATGCTCAACAATCCCATTCCCAAAATCAATCCATAAATAATACACTTGCGGCAGTGCAGTTTCATTCGGAATGATGTTACCAGTACAATAAAGGGTTTGGCAGAATTGATCCGTCGATGTAATGGAAAGCTAATTTGAATTTTTTGGAAAATTTAGCAAATTTGTTTCTGATACTCTTAAATTGCATAATATAATTATTGATAGAATTATATTCAAAAGTATACATTTATATACATTGAAATTTCTATTATTTAAAAGAAATAATCAGAGGACTAGATTCATTAGAAGAAATGTCAATAGTTGTTATTTCAAATAATTAAGGTATGACCAAAATTGTATGATCCAATCAGTCATTCTAATTAAAATAAGTTCGCAAAACATAAGTGTTACAAAGTTTGATTTAAACATTCCTCTCAACCTTCGACATTCGTCACAATCTGCAAGTTTGATAATTTTTTCTATCAAGAAGTGAATACCAAAGTCGGCATACTGGTTAACCCATTATTGTAATAGTGAGTTATTTAGTAGTTAAACAGTGCTTTCAATTAAATCGAAATTTGTTTCCTCGAACTTCAAAGATTGCGCAATGGCAACAAACCGGTAGCTTTTTATGTGGAAAGCTAAAACAGGTATGTATTTCCAAAAACACTATGGAACTATACAAAATCTCGCTTTAAAAGAAGTAAGGAATTTCTAAAACCTTAGCATTCAGCGGAATCTCCTCATGACTTAGAATATTATATTCTAAGTTGCAAACTTGGGTATGGGTACAAGTACTTTTCTAAGTTGCCACAAAACTTGAGTATGGGTACAGGGACGGGGACACCACTTTTTGAAACATAAGACTTGGGTAAGTCAAGGGTATATATATATATAATAAAAAATTAAATCAATTTATTTTTCACTAGTATTCAATTTCAATAATTAACAAGTACAATTAACATGCACATTGTTTCAAAGTTCATAAATCATTGATATAAAGTGGGAATTACATATGAACCTTAAGTATAAACATAACTATAGTTGATGGAGCTTTTGGTTTTTCAAAATTAGAAATATGCACATACATAGAAACGTCTGCACAAACATCAACAAAGTAGGTTTTCTATCATTCATGAAGGACAAAGAATACGGTCTATGCAACAACATTGGAACAACTTGCACAAAGGATCAATAATTAACACAAACTATGCCAATAAAAATCCAATGACAAGATCCGAAGTCATAAAAGAATAACGCAATCTTCTAGAAGAAACGGTCTAAGAATAGATACTAGCCCCTCCAAGCTAGATAGTGCCATGTCATTAACTTAAAAGCACAAAACTTTTAAGTCTAAGACAACCTAAGCTTGTCATGCCTCTCCTCTGCCTATATCATCTCCTTTGCGCAACAAGCTCTTCTCTCGCAGGATCCAACAAAAGTCAAGACTCAACTCTGTGTTGGGAGAAGTGGATAGTCCCGCAGGGTCTTAAGAGGGTAGGGGAAACCATGCTTATCACATCCCTCTTTATAAAGGTAATTTTTTTTAATAATTAGCACATACTGGAGTTTTCCCGAAGTCCCCAAAATGAGCTTGAAGTTTCTTGTTTTTGGGCCAGAAGTACCTGATACTTGGGGACTTCGGCCGAGACTTAAGGGGACATCGACGAAGTACCCAACCCCATTTCTGGGACTTGGGGACGGTTTCCGGGACAGGGACGCGAACCCAGCCCCTGGGGACAGGTACCCCTGCAACACAACTTATATTCCATAGAGAAGTATTAGGGGGGTCTGGAGATGTGGAGAGAGATGGTGCCCTTAAACCTAGTACTGGAAACCCTTTTGTATGCTCTGTATCATTTTTCTTGGTTGTCTGGGTTTTCAGGTCCTGGTTTCGGTGGCGGTCGGTGTGGTTCTGGTTGGGCTTTTTGTTTGTCGAGAGTATTTTGGCATTATTATTCTTTGCAGTTTCTTTCTCTCAGTATGTCAAGGGTCATTGGAGTACAGTCTGTCAACTTGAAAGACCTAGTACCAACCAGTCTAAAAAGTGGGAATTGTTCTTCTTGTTTGGTATTATTTTCTGTTTTATATTCTAGGTGGTTTCGATTGTGCGGGTGGTGGTAGTTTGTCTATTTTCAGTCATTTTTTCGGTGGTATTTTCCCTGTGAATGGTTTTAGGGCTTCCTTTTTTTGTCACCTTTCTGGGGTCTATGGGTTTGGGGGTGGTCATGGGGGTCTCATGTTTGTATTTGAAGCTGCTACAAAGGCAGTCAGTGAACCCTCTGTCGGAGTCTCATGGATGGTGTCATTTCTGTAATGTCCCAAATTTTGCATTGGGTCACAATGGCCAAATCACATTTTCCATATTCATGAAAGTTGTCAAAGGGATGCTAAAAGTCAAATAATTGCCAAGGAGGAAAATCACTAGTTTCCTAGGTTGGGGGTGGAAGCTTTGAGATTTGGAATAAGGGGGATAATAAATGATATTTAGACATTAGATGAGGATAAATATTTACTAATGTAGTGTATTAAATAAATACAAGAGAAAATTGAAATGGATGTGGAGAATGGAGACACATGGAGACTATGGGGCCCACTCAAGCTAGAATTCCTATATTAAATAGCATCCTTCTCTTGTAATTCCGAATCTATGGGAAGCCTAATGTTTTGGGATGGATTATGAGGTTAATATACTTTTCCATATACTTCATAGGTCGAATTTGGGATGAATTGTAACTTACATGGGAGAGGAAGAGCCAAATGGGAGTTTCATGGACACTTGGCTAGATTTCCCTTACATTTATGACATCTATGACACCAATGATGGAGATTATATGACAGTTATGACACAATTCAGATTTGAAGGCTGACATACTGACATGTCAGTACTGAGTAGAGCATATTAGAGGTCGAATTTGGGAGTTGGAGAAGGCCAAGAGGCTCCTACTCAAATTTGGGAGAAGAGGGAAGGTGAAGAGAGAGACCACATGGCATAGCATGAGCAGCCACACCAATTTGACTTGGCTTTGGTTTATGGATGGATTTGGAACCTTAGAAGACCAATAATGTTTATAAAATACAGGGATCAGCCATGAGAAGAAGCTTTTTCTCATTTGTGAAATTGTCATTTATGAATTGTGAGAGCTAGTGGATGACTAGTTTTCCGGCTTAATCCAATTTCGAGGGTGAAAGATTCCCATCCTAGTTGGTGTTTGGAAAGACCACTCAGGTCTTTCATGGATCTTTAATGGAGTCTTATTTGCAGGTTCAAGCTACAAGAATTTCATGGACATCTCAATATCAGCTTGTTCTTCCATTCATCTCAAGTTTTCTCACCATATTTCAGCTCTATGGAGTGATGCGCACTTTGTGAGCTATTCATCTCTTTCAGGGAGCTTCTCTTGCTCCAGTATTTTGTATTCTGATGTAAATGCTCTGTTCTTTAAGTTTAGAAAGCTCTCAAGTCGAAAATCCAAGATACCTCACATGTATTATTGTCCAATATTGAAGAAACGGTGTCATTTCTCCAATACCTTGTTGTAAACTCTTGCAATCTTGATGGAATCAAATATATGTGTGCACCATTGATGATTTATGAATGAATGAACTGTCATTAAAGTAATTGAGAATTTGTGGCCATTGGGTTAAATTTCATAGCATTTGGGGAAAACTACATCTCATTTCCCCAAGGGTCCAAAACTAGTTTTTTATATCTGATTGAAGGAAGTGATAACAACCATGGGAGTTCGATTGGTTCTGCATATGAGTCTCTGATAATGTAGTCTACACATCCCCTGCTTCAATTTGAGAATTTGAGTGAGTTTATGTACATTTGGGAAGCCATTCCGGCAATTACCCGAGAGGGATTTGAGCCAAAAAAATTGCTAGTAAATTCATCTATCGTATTCATAATTTGATATAGACTTGCAGAATTGATTGGAGGAGCATAATACATATCTGAACATAATAATTAATTTATTATATTAGTCATACACCTTCTCTGAAGATTTTGGAGCAACTGGGCTGATTTGGAGACCAAGACACTAAAACTAGTCAAAAGCCAAAATTGTGAAAAATTTGGAAAATTGGGCATTTAAGTAAAATTTCCTAAAAGGGGACATTACAATTTCCATCGTATTCTCCGGGTGTCTGCACTAACCCTAGGGAATGGGTACATTTCTCAAAGATGGTATCCTCCACTGTTCCCGACGATTTTTTCATGGTGGATTCCACTCCATCTGATAAGGCATCTGTAGGGGAGGCTCTCATGTCAGATTGCTTGAGGCCTTCTCATGGTTTTGAAGGGGGTTTTGTGCCCACTGTTAAATCTCACATTCCTCCCTCTCATGCTCGTCCATGGAATATTTCTTTTGAAAGGGTTAAGGGTGGCTGACCAGTTTGTGTCTTAGGCAAGGACGTGACTTTGGATATGGTCTCAACGTTATCTGAGGGGGATCTCGTTGGTCGTTTCGAGTACTTAAAGCTATCTCACTTGTCCATTCTAGCTTGTGTTCGAGAGCACTAGAAGCCTCTCCGTAAGTCTGTTCCTAAGGTATTGATTCTTGTCAATGGTTGGGTTTTGTTTCAGTTTTTGTATGAGGAGGACCAACATATTCTTAAGGTCCAATATTGGGTGCTTGGACAGGGTTCTCTTGTTCTTAGTTGATGGCACGTCGGTCATGGGGGTTCACTAGCGAGGCAATATCATATCACGTCCATTCATATTGAGGATTTGAATACCCCTAAAACCTTAAAAAATATATTTCCTTATATTAAAGGGTCAAGGGGTTTTTTTAATTTGACATAGTAATATAAATATTGGGGATTATTCTATTTTGGTGGGATGAGGAATTAAATGCAAATCATGGGAAAGATTCATATATATAACTTAATCTTGATATATTTGGAGGCCTCCCATAAAGACCTATATTCCCACCAATTCCTCCTATATGTCACACGAGTTTGTTCCTTATCGAATTCTTCATTGAATCCTCTCGACGACCTATTCCTAGAGAAAAAGAAGGAACTACAAAATCTTTTGGCTCGAGATACTATTAGCCATGCTCCCCTAGCACGGATTACAAGTGTTGAATGGAGCCTCGATTATTGTTTTTTTAAATATTAACGTATATATATATATATATATATATATATATATATATATATAGAGAGAGAGAGAGAGAGAGAGAGAGAGAGAGAGAGAGAGAGAGTGTGCATGCCAAATAGAATTTTTTTTATTTTTTTTATGAAATTGTTTTTAAATTATGTAATATTTATGTCAAATAGAGTTTTATGAAAGGTTAAGTAAATTTAAATGTAGAAAGTGAATTTATAAAAGATGGTCAACCAATTTGAGGGTTTAACCAATTTTGCTGAGTGTCAATTTATTTTTAATATTATATATAAATGTGAATAATTTTTTTTTATATTTATATAAATATGATTAAAATATTTATATAGAAATTTACTAATTAGGTAAATTATAAAATTTTAAAGGAGAAAATTTTAAAGATTCTTCTTTGGAAAAATTTGAAGGCTCATAGCAGAAGACTAATAATACAATTAGAAACAAAAAATATAAATCAATACAATACACATACATGGAAATAGAGAAGTTTAGCATTTATATGATGATCGAGCACAATGGCCAATGATTGTTAGCTAAGTTTTAGTAGTTAACATAGGTATTAAAAATCTTGACGTGTTATCTAAATTCATAAACGTCAAATTGATGTTTCATATATTTTTTTAACTGTTTATGTTGACGTGTTTATCAAAAACTTACATGTCAAATATGTGTAAAAATGGAAAAAATGTTCTATGGAACGTCAAATTCCAGGAGTTCCAATAATGGCAAACTAGTATGGTCATGAGTCATGACAACCCTCCACGATTGAATTTGATGTCCAATGACCCCAACATTGCACTCACGCGGCACGCCCTCAGGAATTCCTAAAAATTTTTTTTTTGGTTTTCAATAAATATTTCAGGATAAGAGGCAGGCCACCGCTGGAGGCTGTGGTTACGATTATGACCAAGAAAGTACTCACTTATATATATATAATGCAGGCTTCCCGCCTCAGAACTTGCACCGATTGCTCATTGCGTATACGAATTTCAAGTGAAATCATGGCTTCATTGCATCGTTTACTTCAGATACTTGGAGTTGACTTTACCTTCCTCTGCAGCATTTCTTCCTACACAGTTTCAACGCTGGTAAAGGGTGGGTACTGGCCTGCTTACAATTACTCTTACTTCCCTCCTTCACAAATCAACACTTCCCTCTACACTCATCTCTACTATGCCTTCACAGATGTTGATAGTCAGACCTTCCAAGAGAGCGTCGGTGCGGAGAACCAGAAGAACATCCAACAATTCACTACAGATTTGCAGACCAACAATCCCACCTCGGTGAAGACATTGCTTTCCATCGGAGGAGGAGATGCCAACATCAACACCTTCACCACCATGGTGCACGATGCGTCTTTACGGAAAGTGTTCATAGATTCGTCCATAGCTCTGGCTAGAAACCCTTCCTTCCATGGCCTCGACCTCGACTGGGAGTATCCCCAGATTGTGACGGACATGAACAACTTCGGGCAACTGTTCTCTGAGTGGAGATCTGCCATACAAGAAGAGGTTCAAGCCACAGGCGATGACCCCCTGCTCCTCACAGTGGCCGTCTATTTCTCTCACAAATTCTTCACGTGGGGCGACGTTAGAGAGTATCCCACCACAGTTGACAATCTTAACTGGGTGAACATAATGACCTACAATTTCCACAGTCCTGGGCATCAGAATTGGACCGGATCACCGGAGGCCCTCTACGATCCTGATTCTAATAGCAGCACCAGCTTTGGGGTCCAGTCGTGGCTGGACGCCGGCTTGTCTCCCAGCAAAGTGGTCATGGGAATTCCCACTTACGGGCACTCATGGAAACTCCAGAGTGCCAGAGAGGTGGGAATCGACGCCCCAAGTACTGGTGTGGGTATAAAATATGGCTCTGTTACCTACTCTGATATTCGGGACTTTATTGGACAGAATGCAGCCACAGAGCTGTTCAATACCACAACTGTCTCAGCTTACTGTTACGCAGGACTTGACTGGATTGGCTATGACAACGACCAGTCCGTTTCTAGGAAGGTTCAGTTTGCTAAACAGGAAGGGTTGCTCGGTTATTTCTTCTGGAACGTCGTGCAGGACACTGCCGATTGGGCTCTTTCCAGCACAGGTACTGCTATAGAATTTTAATTAAGAATTCTAAGATGTTCCCTTCATTTAATTGCTATTCTTTTTGGCTTTAGAGATTTCATTTATCCCTAGATTGATTCTGATTTCTGGTTATTTCTAAAATCTATGTCTATGTATGCAGCTTTGGATACATGGGACGATTGATGTGGGGTTCCCAGTTCTGTTGTTTCCTCTCGTCAATAATTTGTATTTCTATATATATGTAGGGAGGATGCTCAACAATTCCATTCCCAAAATCAATCCATAAATAATACACTTGCGGCAGTGTAGTTTCATTCGGAATGATGTTACGAGTACAATAAAGGGTTTGGAAGAATTGATCTGTCAATGTAATGGAAAGCTAATTTGAATTTTTTGGAAAATTTAGCAAAATTGTTTTTGATACTCTTAATTTGCATAGTATAATTATTGATAGAATTATATTCAAAAGCATACATTTATATACATTGAAAATTCTATTATATAAAAGAAATAATCAGAGGACTAGATTCATTAGAAGAAATGTCAATAGTTGTTATTTCAAATAATTAAGGTATGACCAAAATTGTATAATCCAATCAATCATTCTAATTAAAATAAGTTTGCAAAACATAAGTGTTACAAAGTTAGATTTAAACATTCCTCTCAACCTTCGACATTCGTCACAATATGCAAGTTTGATAATTTTTTCTATCAAGAAGTGAATACCAAATACAGAATACTGGTTAACCCATTATTATAATAGTGAGTTATTTAGTAGCTAAACACTGCTTTCAATTAAATCGAAATTTGTTTCCTTGAACTTCAAAGATTGCGCAATGGCAACAAACCCGTCGCTTTTTAAGTGGAAAGCTAAAACAGGTATGTATTTCCAAAAACACTATGGAACTATACAAAATCTCGCTTTAAAAGAAGTAAGGAATTTCTAAAACCTTAGCATTCAGTGGAATCTCCTCATAACTTATATTCTAAGTTGCTAGAAAACTTGGGTACGGGTACAGGTATTTTTCTAAGTTGCCAGAAAACCTGGGTACGGGTCGTACTGGTACGGGTACGGGGACGGGGACACCACTTTTTGAAACATGAAACTTGGGTAAGTCAGGGGTATATATATATAATAAATAATTAAATCAATTTATTTTTCTCTAGCATTCAATTTCAATAATTAACAAGTACAATTAACATGCACATTGCTTCAAAGTTCATAAATCATTGATATAAAGCGGGAATTACGTATGAACCTTAAGGTATAAAAATAACTATAGTTGATGAAGCTTTTGGTTTTTCAAAATTAGAAATGTGCACATGCGTAGAAGCGTCTGCACAAACATCAACAAAGTAGGTTTTCTATCATTCATGAAGGACAAAGAATACGGTCTCTGCAACAACATTGGATCAACTTGCACAAAGGATCAATAATTAACACAAACTATGCCAATAAAAATCCAATGACAAGATTTGAAGTGATAAAAGGATAACACAATCTTCTAGAAGAAATGGTCTAAGAATAGATACCAGCCCCTCCAAGCTAGATAGTTCCATGTCATTAACTTAAAAGCACAAAACTTTTAAGTCTAAGACAACCTAAGCTTGTCATGCCTCTCCTCTGCCTGTATCATCTCCTTTGCGCAACAAGCTCTTCTCTCGCACGATCCAACAAAAGTCAAGACTCAACTCTATGTTGGGAGAAGTGGATAGGCTCGCGGGGTCTTAAGAGAGTAGGGGAAACCATGCTTATTATTACGGAGAGAAATTCCTATGGTTTGGGGTACCACAACAGACAGCTTGACTCCAGAAATCAATCCTTTCCTATATGCAAGAGAAACCAAATATCTAACACTAAAGGTTCTCGATTCGTAACTTATTCCGGACGGTTGATGTAGATCCCCGTTGAGCTTTGCAACTCCAGCTTGAACTGATAAATTTCTTCCTCAACATTTGATAAACAAGACAAGCATGCTATATATAATCGTGTTAGACCTACTCTAGCATATATAATCAATAACATATAAGCATTTGAAATCATCCATGGATCAAATATTCATTCAAATACACATTATTGGAGAGGAAAAGATATTTCTATTAATATAAAATCAGAGATTACAATGAATACAACCTCTGTCAGCACATCTGTGAATCGGAGAAATTAAGTCCTCCACTTGGGCCTCCACCACTTCAATCCTCCATCTCTTGATAGCAAGCTCACAAGCAAAGGGAAAGCTTGGGAAGAACACAACAGTGCTCCAAGGGACAAAGGGATGCAGACTCGAGCACAAGTTTCGACAACAATGGACTATAGTTCTCTTGCTCTCAATTCCTCATATGCCTTCAATGTATCCAAAGGGTTCCTTATACAGCTCTTCAATGGGGTAATGAAAGGTCGAATCCGAGCGATCTCAAGGCATATGGAAGGCCAGGAGACCAGTGAGTCGGATCCACATCAAGGAAAACTCCAAAATAATTTGGCCTTTTGCAGACATCCCGATGTACGCGGTTTTAGAGGTCAAACCCGCATATATACGCGATAAAGGGTTTAAAAGTCGCATATGGCAATTTAAGCATGTTTTTAGGGATGATCTAGGAAACATCAAAGGAACAAAAATGGTCCATGGGATCTAAGGAGTCTGCATAGAGACAGTGAAGGCCATAAAAGTGTGATTCACCATGTGTGGTAAAATCAGCTATAACAGATACCCCCTAATGTGTGAGGTCAGAGGGGTCATACGATGGCCGAAATACCTTATAAGTCCATCCCAGAAATGAAGTGATGAAGAACCCAGTGGAAGAACTAGCCATCCAATCAACACTATACAATGATACAACTCTGCACGTAACTGCAAATAGATATAGCAGTCCCGGATACATAAGAGTACAATGGCCATGAATAGGCATGATACAATATAACATGTGTGGTCATTGCCACGTACAATATACATAGATCAGAATCTCCATAATGAAGATATATAAAGGATCATGATCTCCATGAAGACTGATGATATACAATAGATCAAGATCTCCATAATGGCTGGAAATGTCTGACATATACTGGAATCAAGTCACGATAGCTGAAATCTCATGAACAATGGCACGATCAAGGAGATAGCATATATGAGATGCCACCAATCTGGAAGGTCTTATACACAAACCACTACGAGTACATGTCCTACTATGTGAATAGAGGTGTCGAAGTCAAACATAGTAGTTCATCTTCTGATTATCGGTCATTGATGTATAACCGTTAACAGACGCGAGATCACCCACCGATAATGAAAATGGGAATCAAGGTACTAGAGTGCAAACTAACATGTGTGAATAAATGTGTTGAGGTCAAACACTTGAGAGAATCCATCGATCAAGGGACATTGATGTATTCCCAAAGAACTGTCGATGGCGAGAGAACCTACCACTGATGACTGCAAGTCTCAAGGAAATCAAAAATGACTCTAGATTCCTATCCCAGAATAAATGATCTGAAGTCGATGGGACGAAATCTGTTGGAAGGAGGGCATTAAGGCATCCCCTATCATCCAACACGAGGTACTTAGCAAAGCTGTATAATGTGGAAGGAATCGATCATAAGGTGCATGAACCAATAACTCTACCGAGAATGGTCGACATGCAAAGTCAAGATAACTTAGGAATGGCCGACTTAGGTTTCAACTTCCTTTGAACAAGAGAATAACGGTGAATGGTGACTGAATGTAGGCAGCATAGACTTGATGTGAAAAAACGGGACATCTCTACGACAGAGGAGGCATCGACAAAGGCTCCATAGGCACTGGAAGCTTAACCAGTCGGTGGAGATAAATTTAGATAAATGAGTATAGATCCTAAAGTCAAACTATTAACCCAACCAACGCATGTGATATATAGTGCTCTGTTCGAAGGCAACACGACTCGACTGCTACCAAAGATAACATCTTTCCGTGTCTGAATTTTTGGTTTTTTAATTTTCTTTTAGACTTTTTCAAATATTTGAAAAGCTTGAAAAAGAATAAATTTTTTTTATAGTTACAGACTAGGAGGAGATGAGTGTCAAATAGGCAAACAAACTAGTTCCAAGTAGTGGAACATACCTATGCTAAATGTAAGGATACATGTGTAGGATGGAGACACTCGGGGGAATGTCCCCTCCCAGTAAAATAGGGAATCAAGCTGCAAAGGATATATAAAATGGCTCTACGTGGCTAGACAGGAGACAAACTCGGGCTATATGGCTGATACTCAAAGTCAGGGAAGCCGACATAAGGCTCAATAAGGCAGGAAAAGCTCATGATAATGCAATTACAACTTGACATAAGGGATTCCTAGGGGAAATAGGTCAGCAAAAGATCAAGAGGAGTATGGAGCTCTTGCTCAAGGACATGGCAGGAATATACAAAGGACTCCCACAACCTAAAGGAGGCAACGCAGCATGGGCACCAAATGCAATAAGGATCTAACTAGGGCACCCATGTATAGGAATGCTCTACCATTCGCATACTGTCACTTCTAAAAGCAGCATGAAGGTTTCGTGATACCATGGAATGGGTTTGTACCTAAGTTTAAAATGAAACAGTCATAAGGTCATGCAAAATGCAAGCGGATGTGAAATCCTAACCTATATTCCAGTTTAGACATGATACCTATGATAGGAATGAATGGGTTGAAACCTCGGAGAGAGTGTACAAAAAAGGGACCCTACATGACAACCATATTAATCCAAAACAACCCAAAATAGTCAATAAAGAATCCAAACTATAGGATATAGGGAGGAATGATCATGACAACTGCACCCAAAGGAAACAATGCGATGAACATTGGGACAAAAAGGGAAATTAAGGTGTAGACCCAACATTCACGCATCCACAACCACCCCCATGAGGGTGACCACTAGTGTAAAAACCGAGCAAAAGGAATAAAAATCCTCCAAAAATGGAGTAGAGGGTAGAATGTGACTAATCCCAAATCTATGAGCACGATAAGGGGATGTGATGCCCCAAATACTGAAACCAGGGTCCATACTAGGACCAAGGATGGGTGATAGGATACCAAGCATGCCGAAAATAAAAGGACCCGAGCTCAAGAGAGCATAAATATACTCAAGTAACTATGATCCCAAAGGCCAACTAGCACACAAAGAGCACACTCCTAAGAAAATCTACAACCAAAATACAAGCAAACCAAGTGGAGGATATGTGAGCTCCCGAATGAAGCAGGTATGTCTCACCTAGGAGAGGCTCGAAACTCCCATACACTACAAGTGGAGGTACGTAACCAATTATAGTGGCCCTCAGCTTTAACGCATAAAATGACTATGCTGTCCGACCTCTACCTGGCTGGGACACCTACAAAATAACCTCTGCAAGTACCCCTTGTGATAACCTAGGTAAGGCAACTAAGGTCACCCTAATATAACCAATTCTTAGGCAGACAGTCGCAGGTGGGATCAATCGTATGGGCGGGGTAGCAAAGCCTGAAACTCTCGAAATATCCCCCAGATATGAATACAATCCTATAAATATCTCTGGTGCTACTCAGTTATGACTAGGGGTCATCCCAACCAATAACCGCTCACACTGCCTCGTGCTTAACTCCCTTGTAAGAGGATGATCCTGAGAAACACTAATTATACCAAGGAATTTCACACTCTCACCTGGACAGACACATACATGTTGTTTTTTAGTGGTCTTGGAGAATTTACTCACAATGAACTATTCCAAGACCCTAAAACCTAATTTTGTTAATGCACCCTATAAAAGAAAATAGTGTAATCCATTTTAATTAAGCGTTGATTTTATTTGGCTGTAATTATTCAAAGGGAAATGGTCATGCAACTAATGATATGAAGACTCGGCAATGAAATAAAAGTGCACACCTAACAAGCAACGCTAAGTGCAATCTTGTAGAATGAAAAACAGGGTATGCCACTACATGAGATGCATAGATATATATTCCTTTCCGAATGCCAATGCAATCCTTCCTATATGAAAGCCTAAATAAAAATCTCATCCTGGCAATCCAATGCAAGTACCTCCTCAAATCCATATGCAAAAAATGTAGCTACCTTGTATTTTACAATATAAAAGAATGAAAAATGTAATAAAA
Organism: Pseudotsuga menziesii; assembly: GCA_001517045.1. Lineage (NCBI taxonomy): Eukaryota > Viridiplantae > Streptophyta > Pinopsida > Pinales > Pinaceae > Pseudotsuga > Pseudotsuga menziesii. Next base: position 339,983 of record LPNX010229936.1, read on the forward strand.
GTCATCTAAAACTCTCAGTCTCTGCAGCAAGTATACAACACAAGCCTAGCAAGACACCGAGACAAAAAAGAGTAATGCACTAATGGAAAAACAAAAAGGATAAATGACTAAAACTACTTTCAAAGAAAAATCAATGAAAAAGCGGTCTCTGGCCACAAAAGAAGCATCCAACAGACAACATTAGACCCAAGGAAGACCCAACCACACTCACAACCCACCCAACAACTTTTCACAACATCAAACTCACCAAAAGGGAGGATGTACGCGACGGTTTAAAGAACAGCTGCGTATATACGTGACTTTTGGCCAAAAATTTGTATGTATACGCGGATTTTGGCCAAAAACCTGCGTGTATACGTGACTTTTGGCCAAAAATCTGCATATGTACATGACTTTTGGCCAAAAACCTACGTATACAGAGAAGGCAGTGGTAAAAAGTATACCAAGGGTCAAACCAATAAAGGGGAGTGTCAATGGATGAACATACTATAAATGCAACACAGAAACAGGGAGAAATAGAGAGCAAGTCAATAATATCAAGCACATTGTGCCCCAAATCCCCAAACAAAAACAAGGAACGTCCCCAGCGGAGTCGCCAATTCAGTTACAGAGACAAATTCCTATGGCTTGGGGTACCACAACAGACAGCTTGACTCCAGAAATCAATCATTTCCTATATGCAAGAGAAACCAAATATCTAACACTAAAGGATCTCGATTCGTACCTTATTCTGGATGGTTGATGTAGATGCCCGTTGAGCTTTCCAACTCCAAGTTGAATTGATAAATTGCTTCCTCAACATTCAACAAACAAGACAAGCATGCTATATATAATCGTGTTAGACCTACTCTAGCATATATAATCAATAACATATAAGCATTTGAAATCATCCATGGATCAAATATTCATTCAACTACACATTATTGGACAAGGAAAAGATATTTCTATTAATATAAAGTCAGAGATAACAATGAATACAACCTCTGTCGGCAGGTCTGCGAATCGGAGAAACTGAGTCCCCCACTTGGGCCTCCACCACTTCAATCCTCCATCTCTCGATAGCAAGCTCACAAGCAAAGGGAAATCTTGGGAAGAACACAACAGTGCTCCAAGGGACAAAGGGATGCAGACTCAAGCACAAGTTTCGGAAACAATGGACTATAGTTCTCTTGCTCTCAATTCCTCATGCCTTCAATGTATCCAAAGGGTTCCTTATATAGCTCTTCAATGGGGTAATGAAAGGTCGAATCCGAGTGATCTTAAGGCATATGGAAGGCCAGGAGACCAGTGATTCGGATCCACATCAAGGAAAACTCCAAAATAATTTGGCCTTTTGCACACATCCCAATGTACGCGGTTTTAGAGGTCAAACCCACGTATATATGCGATAAAGGGTTTAAAATTCGCGTATGGCAATTTAAGCATGTTTTTAGGGATGATCTAGGAAACATCAAAGGAACAAAAATGGTCCATGGGGTCTAAGGAGTTTGCATAGGGACAGGGAAAGCCATAAAAGTGTGATTCACCATGTGTGGTAAAATCATCTATAACAGCCCCAATAAAAATCCAATGACAAGATGTGAAGTCATAAAAGAATAACACAATCTTCTAGAAGAAACGGTCTAAGAATAGATACTAGCCCCTCCAAGCTAGATAGTGCCATGTCATTAACTTAAAAGCACAAAAATTTTAAGTCTAAGACAACCTAAGCTTGTCATGCCTCTCCTCTGCCTGTATCATCTCCTTTGCACAACAAGCTCTTCTCTCGCACGATCCAACAAAATTCAAGACTCAACTCTATGTTGGGAGAAGTGGATAGGCCCGCGAGGTCTTAAGAGGGTAGGGGAAACCATGCCTATCACATCCCTCTTCATAAAGGTAAATATTTTTAACAATTTTCACATACTGGAGTTTTTCCGAAGTCCCCAAAATGAGCTTGAAGTTTTCTGTTTTTGGGCCAGAAGTACCTGATACTTGGGGACTTCGGCGAGGACTTCAGAGGACATCAACGAAGTACCCAACCCAGTTTATGGGACTTGGGGATGGTTTCCAGGATAGGGACGCGAACCCAACCCCTAGGGATGGGAACCCCTGCAACACAACTTATACTCCATAGAGAAGTATTAGGGGGATCTGGAGATGTGGAGAGAGATGGTGTCATTAAACCCAGCGCTGGAAACCATCATTTTCCTTAGCTGTGTGAGTTTTCAGTTCCTAGTTTCAGTGGCGGCCGGTGTGGTTTGGTTGGGCTTTTTGTCTGTCGAGAGTATTTTGGTATTATTATTCTTTGCAGTTTCTTTCTCTCAGTCTGTCAAGGGTCATTGGAGTCCAGTCTGTCAAGTTGAAAGACCTAGTACCAACCAGTCTAAAAAGTGGGAATTGTTCTTCTTGTTTGGTATTATTTTCTGTTTTACATCCTAGGTGGTTTCGGTTGTGCGAGTGGTGGCGGTTTGTCTATTTTTAGTCATTTTTTTGGTGGTATTTTCCCTGTGAATGGTTTTAGGGCTTCCTTTTTTTGTCACCTTTCTGGGGTTTATGGGTTTGGGGGTGGTCACAGGGGTCTCATGTTTGTATTTGGAGCTGCTACAAAGGCGATCAGTGAACCCTATGTCGGAGTCTCATGGATGGCGTCATTTCTATAATGTCCCAAATTTTGCATTGGGTCATAATGGCCAAATCACATTTTCCATATTCATGAAAGTTGTCAAATGGATGCTAAAAGTCAAATAATTGCAAAGGAGGAAAATCACTAGTTTCCTAGGTTGGGGGTGGAAGCTTTGAAATTTGGAATAAGGGGGATAATAAATGATGTTTAGACATTAGAAGAGGATAAATATTTAATAATGTAGCTTATTAAATAAATACAAGAGAAAATTGAAATGGATATGGAGAATGGAGACACATGGAGACTATGGGGCCCACTCAAGCTAGAATTCCTATGTTAAATGGCATCCTCCTCTTGTAATTTCGAATCTATGGGAATTATAATGTTTTGGGATGGATTATGAGGTTAATATAATTTTCCATATACTTCATAGGTCGAATTTGGGATGAATTGTAACTTACATGGGAGAGGAAGAGCCAAATGGGAGTTTCATGGACACTTGGCTAGATTGCCCTTACATTTATGACATCTATGACAGCAATGATGGAGATTATATGACAGTTATGACACAAGTTAGATATGAAGGCTGACATACTAACATATCAGTATTGAATAGAGCATCTTAGAGGTCAAATTTGGGAGTTGGAGAAGGCCAAGAGGCTCCTACTCAAATTTGGGAGAAGAGGGAAGGTGAAGAGAGAGGCCACATGGCATAGCATGAGAATCCACACCGATTTGACTTGGATTTGGTTTATGGATGGATTCGTAACCTTAGAAGACGAATAATTTTTATAAAATATAGGGATCAACCATGAGAAGAAGCTTTTTCTCATTTGTGAAATTGTCATTTGTGAATTGTGAGAGCTAGTGGATGACTAGTATTCTTGCTTAAGCCAATTTCGAGGGATTCCCATCCTAGTTGGTGTTTGGAAAGGCCACTCAGGTCTTTCATGGAGCTTTAATGGAGTCTTATTTTCAGGTTCAAGCTACAGGAATTTCATGGACATCTCAATATCAGCTTTTTCTTCCATTCATCTCAAGTTTTCTCACCATATTTCAGCTCTATGGAGTGATGCGCACTTGGTGAGCTATTCATCTATTTGAGGGAGATTCTATTGCTCCATTATTTTGTATTCTGATGTAAATTATCTATTATTTAAGTTTATAAATATCTCAGGTCGAAAATCCAAGATACCTCATGTATTATTGTCCAATATTGAAGAAACGATGCCATTTCTCCAATACCTTGTTGTAAACTCTTGCAATCTTGATGGAATCGAAGATATGTGTGTGCCATTGATGATTTATGAATGAATGAACTGTCATTAAATTATATTATGGGTTTCATGGTCTGTAACTGATAATTTTTGGACATTGGGTCGAATTTCATAGCATTTGGGGCAAACTACATCTCATTTCCCCAAGGGTCCAAAACTAGTTTTTTATATCTGATTGAAGGAAGTGATAACAGCCATGGGAGTTCTATTGGTTCTGCATATGAGTCTCTGATAATGTATTATACACATCCCCTGCTTCAATTTGAGAATTTGAGTGAGTTTGTGTACATTTGGGAAGCCATTCCGACAATTACCCGAGAGGGATTTGGGCCCCAAAATTGCTAGTAAATTCATCTATCTTATTCATAATTTGATATAGAATTGCAGAACTGATTGGAGGGGCATAATACATCCCTGAACATAATAATTAATTTATTATATCATTCATACACCTTCTCTGAATATTTTGGAGCAATTGGGCTGATTTGGAGACCAAGAAACTAAAACTAGTCAAGAGCCAAAATTGTGAAAAATTTGGAAAATTGGGCATTTTAGTAAAATTTCCTAAAAGGGGACATTACAGTTTCCACCATATTCTCTGAGTGTCTGCACTAACTCTAGGGAACGGGTACATTCCTTAAAGATGGTATCCTCCACTGTTCCCGACAATTTTGTCGTGGTGGATTCCACTCCATCTGACAAGGCATGTGCAGGGGAGGCTCTCGTGTCGGATTGCTTCAGGCCTTCTCAAGGTTTTGAAGGGGGTTTTGTCTTACATTCCTCCCTCTCATGCTCATCCATGGAAGATTTATTTTTAAAGGGTTAAGGGTGGCCAACTATTTTGTGTCTTGGAAAAGGACGTGACTTTGGATATGGTCTCGACGTTATCTAAGGGAGATCTCGTTGGTCGTTTCGAGTACTTAAAGCTATCTTGCTTGTCCATTCTAGCTTGTGTTCAAGAGCGCTAGAAGCCTCTCCATAAGTCTGTTCCTAAGGTATTGATTCTTGTCAATGGTTGGGTTTTGTTTCAGTTTCTGTATGAGGAGGACCAACAGATTCTTAAGGTCCAGTATTGGGTGCTTGGACAGGGTTCTCTTGTTCTTAGCCAATGGCACGTTTGTCATGGGGGTTAACTAGTGAGGCAATATCATATCACGTCCATTCATATTGAGGATTTGAATACCCCTAAAACCTTAAAAAATATATTTCCTTGTATAAAGGGGTTAAGGGGTTTTTATAATTTGACATAGTAATATAAATATTAGGGATTATTCTATTTTGGTGGGATGAGGAATAAAATTCAAATCATGGGAAAGATTCATATATATAACTTAATCTTGATATATTTGGAGGCCTCCCACAAAGACCTATATTCCCACCAATTCCTCCTATATGTCACACNGTAATTTATTTATGTCAAATAGAGTTTTGTGAAAGGTTAAGTAAATTTAAATGTAGAAAGTGATTTTATACAAGATGGTCAATCAAGGTAGAGGAAAGTTAGCACAATGGATACGAAATATTTCATTAAGACTTAGCTTTTTGTTAACATATTGTTTTAAGTTTTTTAAACGTGTTTAAAATTTTCGTAATACATTTTCCCCATGAATCGATACCATTTCTTTGTTGTAGTTTATTCTTAGTGAAAATAAAGTGTTTTTTCACATCTTGTCTCAATAAATAAAATATAATGAAATGTAGGGAAGTCCATCCATGAAAGGGTTTCAATTTTGCAATTTTATGGAGTTTAATTTGTTAAGCTTATAGAAAGCATGTTCTCTCTATGGCTATTGTATTTACATGATATAAAATAAGCAGATTGACATGTTATGGTTTAAAACATCTACAATTCTCATATTTTGTAAACGTTGTACTAACTATTGGACTATCGATCTTTTACATTCTTTGTTACATTGATCTCTTGATTGAGTTGGATTTTACGCATTTTTCTTTCCCCATTTCTATCTCATTGGGTCTTCCACTATCCAATGCTACAAATTGATTAGTAACACCTACAATCCGATGGGATCATTATTAGCATTATACTATTATTTTATTTAACATTTTGTTTTCTTATACTAAGATGTGTAAGGTATCATGTTAGTTAAAACTTGATAATATGATATAAAGGGGGTATTAAAAAAGGGTTTATAAAATTGGATACCTACAATATATGATGAAACTAGGGGCTTTCTTAATTGGAAAAGTGTATTGCGAGGGGGGTTCAACAATAAGATTTTAGGAGGATTTTTCAAATATTTAGTGAAATTAGGGATATTCTTTAATATCCCATGAACAGTCGTGCTATGTAACAAGTTCACTGAGTGAACCCTTGCGACGTCGGCTTTGATCCAGGCACATAATTTTGGGTTAAGCGGCATCTGTGGGTTATTTTACCAAATTTTCTAATTTAGTGTTGGAATTTGCAAGGTTTTATGGGGATTACAAAATCCATTGGAAAATTTATATTGATTGAAGACGACAAATTCCTTGGTTTTGAGCATTCAACCTCGCGGTTTCTTGTGGACATGCACCTGTTAGAGGGCCTCCCAAACGATCTAGAGGTTATCTAGGGTGGTGGGACTTTTGTCCAATGGTTAGATTACTTGAGGATTTCTTTTAGATGTCACCACTACAGATCGAAGGGACATTATAAATACCTTTATCCTTCAAAAGGGCCTCTGATTGCAGTTTTGCAGGTGGATGACATGTCCACGGGCGTCTTGTCAGCTCATCTTGATAAAGACCATTATTTCCTGATTCCTCTCGACAAGGATTTGGTGCTAGCTTTTGTGGGTAAGTTTTCTCTTTTGATCCCTTTGTTGTTAAAATTTGTCTTTGCAATTGACATTTTAAATTCGTTGTCTACCCTATATGGGGGTGGGTCGACTGTTATTCTATCTCAAGACACTGGGGAAGGGTCTCCTAGGGTTGTTTCACCTACTGTGGTTGAGGGGGATGGTAATGTTTCTATGCTTGGTGACTTGTCTCCTGCCATTGAGAGCCCATTATTGTTTGAGTCGGGGGAGGATGTTACTCCTTTTTTTCACCCTCAAGATTTCCCTCCTCTTCGCCCTGACCCTACACTGGATATTGATATTGCGCTCTCCCTGTCATCGATCTCAATAATCTATCTGAGAAGGTTTTCTCCTTTTCTTCCCCCTTTGGTGTTTGTGACTGATTGTCTCAAGGTTGGGAGCCCCTAGTTATCCCTCTCTCGGCCCTTGATACTCCCATGTCTATCTTTGCGGATGAGTCTATTAGCCCTGATATTTTTCCTATCTCTTATAATAGAATTGCAAACATCTCTATTTGGAAGCCCAAGAAATCCTCTAAGGGTAATATGAAGGGGGTTAAACATTCCATCGGGGATCATGCCTTTGTCAACCCTTTGGTTACTAGATGAAATGTTTATCCTTTAATGTACGCGGGATTATGACGCTCGAGGGGTACATTAGTGGCCTGGAATCCTCTCTTGGCTGACCGCAAGGCATTCACTACTTGTGTCGGTATCCTACTTTCTGGGAAATTGAATGGTATTAACCTTTCCCTTCATATACTTAATATTTATGGGCCGTATGCTAACAGGAAATGTTTTTGGGACAATGTTAAGGCTTTTGGCGTACTCTCTTTACCTCATCTCATTCTTGTTGGAGATATTAACTTCACTTTGTCTTCGGATGAGGTCTGGGGGGTTGGTCGCTCACATGATCCCTTGGCCGATTATTTTATATCTCTTTTCGGGGATGCTCAGCTTATGGATGTTACTCTGGTGGTCATTTTAGCTACCTAGTCGAATGGCAGATGCAATATTGTTGGGATAGCTAAATGACTCGACTGCTTCTTAATGGAAGAATCCCTCTGCAGTCACCTGGGAAAATACAGGACCTAGAAGTACTCCTCTGGTTTCTCTAATCACAAAGCCATCACACTACAACTAGATTTTGACCGTGGTTTTGCATCTTACCCTTTTAAATTCAATCCGACTTGGTTGCTTGTGGATGACTTTAACACTTTGGTAGTGGAATAGTGGGGAATATTATCTTTAAAAGTTCCTCCACATCTACCATCGGTGCATTCTTTGATCTTCAAATTGAATAAGCTTCACCCTTTGGTTATTGGATGGAAAAAGGAGATGAAATAGAAAGCCGACAAATCCTTATGTGAGATAGAAAATGTATACAATTTCTCAAGGTAGACATTGATTCTGGTTACTTATCCGAGGATTGATCTTCAACACTAAAGGAGCTATTTATGCAGAAACAAAGGTTACTCTCACATCTCACATAAGGAGGAAACTCTCGGGCAAAAGAGTCGATCCATATGGTTGAAGGCTGGAGATGACAATACCAGATATTTTTACAACTTTGCAAATAAGAGAAGGATTTCAAACTCGATTTGGGAGGCTAAAGATGACAAAGACAATCTGGTTTATGATCAAAGATATATTAAATCGTTGCCAAACAAGTTCTACTCTAATATGTATAAAGATCCACAATATTCCAATATATGTGATTAGTTGAATGTCATTAAGCGTTTTCCTTCTTTCATTAACCGATCTGATTGTGAAGTTATTGGGGGTCCTATCACATTGGTTGAGGTTCAAAAGACATTGAAAGGCTTAGCCAAGGACAAGAGCACGAGACCCGACGATTGGACAATGGAATTCTACCACCATTTTGTAACACCTCGGTTTTGAACCCGCTTACATTAAAAATGTATATGATGTATATATTGTAATTAATCATGGTGTGGAGCTAAAGGAAAAATTCCCACCATCGATTTAGCATTTTATGTTTCTGCGATTAAAATCGTTGCCGATGGTATTTCGTGCTAGTCGACACATTAAAATTTTGGACATCATGTAAATATGCAATTTAATTAAAAACCCACAAACAACTATGTCAATGCAACAAATAATGAGATGGGGCATGATTTCCTAAGGATAAAGGGGGGGATATTTAACCTCTGAGCCAATGGGAAGAAGCCAAGTGTCAATAGGAGAACCCATCAACTACCAACCACCTTTTCTTGTCTTATTCACAAACCAATTAAATTATCCATGTGTTAGTTGGGAAGTTATTGCTTTGGGGCTTGGGGGGTATGGGAAGACACCAATTCTGGCAGGGTTGTTAGCCTTGACCACAAGCTTGCCCAAGGGGAAGGTTTTCATTCATTACCCTCACATGGAAGAGAGCAGCCACATACCACTCACGCTCATGAGATTTTACTCATGCACTCATGTAGTTGATTTTTTTCCTCACGCGTGAGTTCTATTTCCTCAGTCATTTTTCTTCATTCTCCCAGGAATGTTTTTGCAGTCAACTCCATTTTCCCCGGGCTGGGAAGTTTTTTTTGGTGATGATCATTGGTTGCTTTCATTCCCCACGATTTTGCTGCATTTCCCCATTTTTTTCCAAAATGGAAAATTCATTTTTGGGAATGCACAATGGATTGGGAAGGAGACCTTGATTTCTGAGTGGGTGCTGAGCCATTTCACCCGCGTGGAGCTATTGCTCAGTTGGTGAAATCAATTTTGGTTCAGGGAATGTTTTTCCTCAGTTGACACTTCTAATTTTGGATCCCATGATGTTTTCCTTCAATCCTAGAACTTTGTAATTGTTGTGTATGCTTCTGTTGTTTAGTCTGAACCGGTTTGGGAGTGGAAATGGGGTCTCAACTAGCTTGAAAAACCTACTGTGAGAAGGAACCTCACAGACAAATCTAGGGGGGTTTGTTTTATTTTTTGCACACCCTGAATAGCACTGGAGAGGAAGGAATTTCCTGAGGGACTGTGTAGTAGAGAAGGGGATGCTTCCTTGTGTTAGGTGTGTGGATGTTTAGAAGCTAGGATAGATATGGTGCAGGTGTCCATATCTCTATGGTTGAGCTCACTAGCTTAGCAGTCAACCTTTCCAGCTCCTTTGTATCCTGATAAACCCAACTGTGTTGGATTGGCTGAGTTTTGTTGTATCCTTGGCTATGTGAGAGCTTGTTGGTGTTCCTTATTCCTTGTGGGAATCATGCCCAACTCAGGGGTGGAAGTGTTACTGAGAGATTGATGAGCATGTTGGCCTATGGTTGGGTGGAACATTGCAGGGACATAGCTGGTTGTAGGACAAGATTCTTCCGAGATAAGTATTCTTGTGTTTAAATCTCTACACTTGTATTTGCTTAAATAAATTATGATGAACATGTTAAATGCTTGAATGGAATGTATTTTGCTTCCATTGTATGTTAAATATTCATGCATCCGTTTATTTTATTAGGTCAATGCATTTCATTTTATATTACGTCCATGGGGCTAGATTTCTCGGATTGATAGAGGTAATGTCATGTCCTCTCCGTCGGGATGAGGGGTGGGGACATGACACATTTTTTTGTTCTGATGGGTATGGAATTGGTGCAGGCCATTGAGGACACCAGATGATCAGGGGTTATTCCTGATAATTTGATACCACCTATCTGACCCTTATCCCGAAGAACGATAGACCGATATCCTGTGGTGACTACAGGTGGATTTCTTTATGAAACCTTTTGTATAAGCTTATTACTAAGATTATTGTAGAAAGACTAAAATCTCTCCTTGGGAGGTTCATTTCGGTTGAACAATTTGGGTTCTTCTCGAACCGCCAGATACTAGATGTAGTTGGGATTGTATAGAAATTTTTACACTCGGTTAAGTCGAAGAAGTTGTTTGTATTCATGTTAAAATTGGATTTGGAGAAATATTATGATAAGGTTGACTGGTATTTCCTCAGGTTGATTCTCTTACAGGTGGGACTTTCCATGGAGCTCACCCAATGGATTATGCCCTGTGTGTCTTCTACTAGTTATGTTGTGTTAATCAATAGTTCTCCTTCATTTTTTTAAAGGCTCTCATGGCATCTGACAAGGTTGTCCTCTTTCACCTTATCTCTTTCTATTGGTCATTGAAGGCCTCAGCAGGATTCTTCTCTAGGCTAAGGCATCAAATTTGATCAAAGGTATTAAAGTGTCAGGTTTCATTTATTTGACACATACTCTTTTTGTGAACGATGTGCTTATTTTTCGTGATGGTGTTGTTTATGAATGGACACACATTAAGGCTTTGGTTGAACTTTTCTGTGGGGTGTCCGGAATGTCCATAAGCTCTCATAAGTCTTGTTTTATCCATTTTGGTACTGATCAAGGGATTATTGATGAGATAGCACATCTCTATCCTTACAATGTGAGGCATCTTGATGTTGGATTTACCTATCTTGGTTTTCATTTTAACCCAAACAATTATTTGCAGGAGGACTGGTCTTGGTTACTTACAAAATTTCAAAGGCGTATGAATCAGTGGATGTCAAGGTGGTTATATCTTAGGGCTAGAATCACTCTGGTCACTTTGGTTCTTCAGTCCATCTCGATATACTGGTTTTCACTATTTAGTGTCCCTACGGGGGTCCTTCTTTCTCTCCATCATTTGATGTTTCGATTTATATGGGTAGACACTCAAAGTATCAATGCTACAAGTGTCATAAGATAGGACACCTTGCTATAAAGTTTCCATCACCAAAGAATAAGAAGACCAACAAGAGACATCATGCTCATCTAGATGAATATGAGGATGAGAAAGAAAGACATCGAAAGAGACTAACAAAAGAAGAAGATGTAGATGAATATGTATTATTCTCTGACATGGCTTATTGATAGTGGTGCTTCAAAGCACGTGACATGAAAGAAGCAAAATATGTCAAGGCTTGAAGAAAATAACTCTCCTCAGAAGGAATAATTGGGAGATGACTATCAATATCCCATCAAAGGTATTGGTGAATCAAGCTACAAGATTGAATCTAGGACTTCCATGAATATGAAGGAAGTACAGTATGTACCAGGTTTGAAAAAGAATCTACTTTCAATCTCATATCTAGAGAAGAAAGGATATAGATTTTCTTTTATAGATGGACACGTACTTATGTGGTCCAAAGGAAAGAAACTTGAATATGTTGTGGTCATTGGTGAAGAAGAAGAAGAAGAAGGAGGACTGTATAACTCAAAGGACATCCAAAGACAACCCTTGTCCATAAAACTACCAACTCAAGTGAACTGTGGAATAGGAATCTTGCTCACATCAACTATAAAGCACTTCCCTATGTGAGAAAGGTGGTAATAGGGTTACCAGATCTAAATATTGATCATGAGGGAATTTGCAAAGGATGTGCAAAAGGAAAGAACATCAAGAATCCCTTTTCGAAAAGTGAAACAAAGACTAAAGGTACATTCAAACTAATTCATTCTGATGTATGTGGTCCTATGCTCTCCATATCATTAAGTGGATATGAATATTATGTCACATTTATCGATGACTATTCAAGAAAACATGGATATACTTCTTGAAGAACAAGAGTGAAGTGTTCGGGAAATTCAAGGATATCAAAGCCTTGATAGAGAACCTTTTAGAAAAGAGAATCAACACACTGAGATCCGATAATGGTGGAGAATGCACTTCAAAGGAATTTGAAGCATTCTATAAGGAGGCATGAATCAAGAGGGAACTAACTACTCCCAATAATCCCCAATAGAATGGTGCTGCGAAAAGAAAGAATAGAACTATTTTGGAAGCAATGAAAACAATGATTCATGATCAAGACCTCCGCACGCACCTATTGGTTGAAGCAACAAGAACAACTATATATCTGCATAATAGATTATCTCACAGTGCTCTTGGATTCAAAACTCCTGAATAGATGTATACAAGAAAGAAACCTGAAGTGAGCCATCTCAAGATATTTGTCTGTCTAGTATATGTACATATTCCAAAAGAGAAGAGAACCAAGTTGGATCCTTCTAGAAAGAAGGGAATATTTGTTGGATACTATGAAGTCTCCAAATCCTTCAGGATATACATTTCAGGATTCCATCGTATAGATATTAGTAGGGATGCAACATTTTATGAAGAGACAACTCTTAAGAAATCCAGAAGGTGTCAGCTTGAAGAATTACATGAAGAGTATGTACCTCCCAGAATGGTAGAAGCCGAACCCTCTACTGAAATAGTAGCATCTGAAGATCATGATATGATAGAACCTCGGGAACCCCTTACAATGGATATCTCTTGAAAGAGATAATTTGCTTAGGTAAGAGAAATCATTCAAGAAGCAAAGAGATATGGATTTCTAGAAGGATCCACAAGAACAAGCAAAAGATCAAAGCCATACTCTAGTTATGTAGCTTTGATGTGTGACCTTGTAGATCAAGAACCCACCAGCTATGAGGAAGTTGCATAGAAGAAAGAATGGGTTGAAGCAATGATGGAATAATACCAGTCAATAATGAAAAATGATGTTTGGGATATAGTACCAAAACCATAAAACAAAAGTGTGGTATCTTTGAAATGGATCTACAAGATAAAACCACAGGGTCTTCACTTGTTGACCAATATCCTATCACGTTAGTTCATATTGTGGGTTTTAAAATTATCAAAAATTTAACCAATATATTGCAGGTATTGGGGGGATGAGGGNCGTGGATAAAACATGCTGCTAATGGAAGTATTGAAAAGTACAAGGAAAGATTTGTGTCTAGAGGATTCTCTTAGAAAGAGGGGATTGATTATGAAGAGACATTTTCTCCAATAGCAAGGTACACTTCCATCAGAACCATCATGGCACTTGCTTCCATGATGAAGTGGGATTTACACCAGATGGATGTAAAGACAACCTTGCTGAATGATGTGATTCAGGAAGAGGTTTACATCAAAAAACCACATGGATTTGGAGTTGAATACATAATGACTCATGTATGTAAGTTGAAAAATCCCCTGTATGGACTAAAGCAAGCTCCTAGAGCTTGGTATGGTAGAATAAATATCTTCTTGGAAAGCTTGGGATTGACCCAGAGTAAAGATTATCCTAACCTTTATATGAAGGTTATGGATGATGAATCAGTCATACTATTACTGTATGTGGATGATCTATTTCTGATAGGAAATGAGAAACAAATCACAAATTGCAAGAAGAAGCTAGCTGAATAATTCAAGATGAAAGATCTTGGATTAATGCATTATTTCCTAGGACTGGAAGTGTGGCAGAGTCCAAAAGGAATATTTCTAAATCAAGGAAAGTATGCAGTAGAAATCTTGAAAAATATTTGATATGTTGAATTGTAAATACATGACCACATCCATGGAAACCAACCTGAAGTTGTTGTCTGATGAGACATCAGATTTAATGGATATGAATCAGTACAGATAAATAATTGGGCCATTGGTGTATCTAAAAAATACAAGGCCATATATATGCTTTGTTGTGAACACCTTAAGTCAGTATCGAGTTAAACCTATACGAGTTCACTTGATATCTCCAAATCATGTGATGAGGTACCTAAAAGGTACGATAGACTTGGGACTTTACTATGGTAGAGATCATGACTACAGATTATATGGATATACGGATTCATATTGAGTAGGAAGTGCCACAGAAATAAAGAGCACCTCAGGTGGATGTTATTGTCTAGGATATGCCACAATCTCATGGTTTAGTAAGAAACAGTCCAATGTTTCTCTCAGTACAGCTGAAACATAGTACATAGAAGATTGATCCACTAGTTGTGAAGCAATATGGCTTCAGAAACTGATGTTAGGACTATTTGACATGGAGTTGGACACCATAGTGATTCTTTGTGACAACTAGAGTTGTATAAAGATGACAGAGAATATGGTGTTCCATGACAAATCAAAGCACATAGAAATACAATATTTTTATATAAGGGATATGGTACAAAAGGGAGCTATACAACTCCAGTATGTGAGTACTGATAAGCAAGTTGATGATGTACAGACCAAGCCTCTATCTCGAGTAAAGTTTGCCAATATTTCTGTGACAATCTTGGTGTAGTTCAAAAAGTATTTCCTCACAAGGAGGAACTGTGATGGGACCACAAACTTTCCTTGCAAGAAGGAATAATGAAGATATGGACCCTTTTGTAAAAGGAGGAACAAGTTAAAGATATGGACTCTCCTCGGAAAGGAAGAACATGTTGAAGATATGAACCCTCCTCGAACAAAGGGGGGAAGGTTGACAATATAGATCCTCCCAAAAAATGGGGAGTGATGATGAGACTGACATCGATGATGGGATGATAGTGATGCTCCAACATGAAAGAGGCCAAGTGCACTTAAACATGCTAACAAGGTCCAACATTCACTTGTGAATGATAGTATCATCTCTTGAGGATTGCAGATATAACATTATGTTCATGAGAGTGGTCCTTACTAGCTAAGGATGGTCTTATAGATGTTACTCTCGCATGGAGAGTACCCACATTCATTTGTGGACGGTAGAATAACACTCGCTTAGGAGTGGCCCTAACCTCACTGGTAAGGATGCTCTGCGATGAGTCCTTACGGACGACAAGGCCGACATTTACATGCGGTTGAGATCTTCTTTACAGACATTAATCTTGTATGGAGATTATACCGACATTTATATGTAGATGCCATAGAATAACACTTGCTTGGGAGTGATCCTAACCTTACTGGTAAGGATGCTCTATGATGAGTCCTCACAGACGTTGTAGTATAACACTCACTTGGGATTGGTCCTAGCCTTAGTGGCAAGGATGTTCTACGACGAGGGCCGACATTTATATGCGGTCGAGATCTACTCTGCAGACAATACTCTTGTATAGAGAGTATGCCTACATGTATGTGTATATTTCATAGTATAACACTCAGTCAGGAGTGGTCCTATCTCTAACAGGCTGAGGATGGTCTACGATGAGTCCTTACGAACCATAGGGCCTGCATCTAGGTGTGGTTGAGATCTACATTCAATTGTAGACGATTCAGCTAGTCGATACTATGGACCCTCTTCGTTAAGGGGGAGTAGGTTGATGGAGGATTGCATCATCCTTGGACTTACGTCCTAAAGTGATAGGGATTGATCATCCTACAAAGAGATCATGTGTACTGCAGGTAGTGTGGCGACAAAGGATCAAGAATATCAAAGTGTTGCTGCAAAGGATTGAAATGATTGAAGTGCTGCTACAAAGGATCGAGAAGATCAAAATACTGCTATAAAGTATTAGAAGATCAAAGTGCTACTGCAAATGATCGAGAAGATCAAAGTACTGCTACAAAGGATTAGAATATCAAAGTGCTACTGAAAAGGATCAGAAGATCGAAGTGCGCAGCTACGAAGGATCGAAAGATCAAAGTGTTGCTGCAAAAGGATCAAGTGATTGTGTGTTGCAGAAGATGAAGACTTTGAAGAGTAACTATTCCAGTTACTAATTGAGAAAACTTCCTATGACGTATATATGTATTACATTGATATTGTTGAAGATATTGTCTCTAGGTTCTCCTATAGTCTATTATGATGTTGTCATTAGAATAACCTTCTCGTTAAGGGGGAGTGTTGAAATATTGTAACTTCAAAGGATATTCTAGATGTATTTTACTGATGTAACCCAAGGGAGATGTTATTATTCCTCCAAATTCAAGTATATTTATTTGAAGATGCTTTATGAATTGATGTTAATTGATTCAAATTTAAGTAGTTGTGAAATAAAATGAAATATTTTCTAAACGTTATAATGAAAATATTGTCATAATGAAAAATAAATTACTTTATTATTTATATATTTAAGCGAATTATAATATTTTTAAATTTAAAAAAAATTAATGTCAAACAATTTTAAGAGGTATAAGTTCATGTAACAGTAACGAGGAGCAATAAAAATAAGATAACCCAAGTTCTGCTCCTAAAGAATATGATCAGAATGTGCCAAGGGATTGCCAGTGCCCGAAAGGTTCTAGCATTCAAACGACGACATTGCATGAACTTGGATTCCAAGTTTGCAGAAAATACGATGAGTATTCCGTTGGAAGTTCCCAAGGGTCACAATCCAGTTTATGTGGGGAGTGAGCGTAGGTGGTTCATCATACCCACAACCTATCTAAACCACCCTCTATTCCATGCGCTTATCCACAAGTCCGAGGACAAGTTTGGCTTCGATCACCAGATGGGCCCTCTCATTCACTGCGAAGAAATTACATTTGAGTGTCTGACATTAATCATGGCAAAGGAAAGATAGCAAGCAGTGGTCTTCATTGGATATGATGTAAATGACAATGACAATGATAATGCTAATCTCTCTATACAAATTTCTGACTGGTGTGAGATCTTTGATACACATGGGTTTTTCTTTTAAACCTAAAATGTAGGTTGAGCATCTTCTCCATCCTGGATATACCCAAAAAAAACTTAAAATAAAACAGTGATAATCCTTTGAATCTGGTGTTTTATATTCAAAGGTTTATTCTAACACTTGTAGGATCCAGGAATTTAGAACTTATAAATCTTGGGAACTGGTGTTTCATATTCCAGGAATTTAGAGCTTATAAATCTTGGGAACTGGTGTTTCATATTCCAAGATTTCTTTCTAGAACTTGTAGGATCCAGGGATTTAGAAGTTACAATAAAATTTGAATAGTTGTTATCCATAATTTAGTTGATACTAGCCCCGAGTTAAATTTATTCAATAAAATAAAAATAAAATAAAACTTTAATACAATCTTGTCGTCCTTCTAATTTGCATTGAATATGGACTTCACATAAATTTAAATTTTTTATTGCATAAAACAAAATTTAAATAAATTATTAATCTTGGATTAATAGGAATACAAAAATCTATTCCGATTTTCATTCTGGTATTGAATATGTTTAAATATTAAATGATATATTTAAAAATTAATCTATAAAATGTGTAATATAATGAAGAAGAACCCAGAGGCCAAAAATATTCGCCAAATTTAGAGGCAGACCAATCAAAAAGAACGCATAACGAGTTTAAAATAAGGATGGACTTAGTGGAGGAAGAACAATTTCCGATACCCGGAGGTCGAAAATGTCAAAAATTGGAAATCGGGGAATCAGAAATCGGAACATAAGGTGTTCCTTATTGGAAAACAAATGATTTCTGGAATCCTAAATGTAGGGAATCGGAAATCGGAACATAGGGTATTCCTTATTGGAAAACATAGGATTTCCGGAATCCGAAATGTCGGATTCGAGATTTTTAATTTCTTTCTCGTCGACTTCCGCTTTTAGCTTTGAATAAATCGAAAAGCGCAAAGTGGAAATCCGAATTTGCTATAGTTGGGTATATATTCTTTGGATTTTTGTATTTGCTATTTGGTATATATATGTATTTTGATATGTTCAAAGATGAAAAAGGAAAAGTCTGGAAAGAATTAATTAATCCCTAAAAATAATAAAGATGATCTTAGTATATTCCTCCGAATTCAAGTATATTTATTTGAAGATGCTTTATGGATTGATGTTAATTGATTCAAATTTATGTGGTTGTGAAATAGAATGAAATCTTTTCTAAACGTTACAATGAAAATATTGTCATACTGGGATGGAAAATATTGTCGTTATAAATAATCAATGGTTTTACCTTTAACAAATTTTATTTTAACACATACAGGCTTTACAATATAGAAAGTTTTATCTTTTGTTTTGGGACGGAAACAATTACAATATAGATAACATTTAGGTTTGTTGGATGAAACTATTAAAGGTACAGTGGAACATATTTTTTTACAATATGCATTCTTTATATTATGGGATGGAAACAATTTACATGATTTTACAATATACTTTTCATTTTTTTAATCATTGATATGGTGAAGGTTCACAGCAGATGATAGATTGAATGTCAATAATTTTTTATATTATGGCAAGCAATTAGAAGTCAGACATTGAACAAATCAAAGCAGAAAATTGAGAGTGAAAAAGGATTCTAAAGTGAATCCTCACTAGGAGAGATTCTATTTGCTAGGGGAATAAATCTATAAATGTTTATAGATTTAAAAAATTGTTATTTGCTTATATGTATGAAAATAATTATAATGTATATAATACAAGTTCCATAGATTTTAAAAAAAAATCTTACCTAATTTTTTATATATTTAAAAAATTATGATCTCATTGTATAAATGAGAAACATTATGAATTTATAAGTCATTATAAAATTTATAAAAAATTGGAAAATATATGTACTTTTTAAAAAAATGACTTTTATAACACATTGTAAAACATGCATGGGTTTCATTGTGTTTAAGAAAACATGCTATGCACTCCAAAATCAAAATTGTTATTAATGAAGAAAAATGAATATCATTTCAAATCATATTAGGAAGAAAAAAGAAATCATTTCAAATCATATTATGAAAAAGCATGTTATGTATTTTATATGCATAATTGTTATTATTATAGCATTTAATTATCTCATAGATTTAAGATCTATTATTCTCAAGTATACCATTACTCTTGATTTTCGACATTTCGGAAATCGAGAATTAAGATAAAAGAAATATGAGACAATGACTTTTTTTTATTTTCGGAAAGCAAAAGTCAAAATGTATAAAAAATTGTTATAAATCTATAAATGTTTTATATATTTAAAAATGTTATTTGGTTATATGTATAAAAATAATTATAATGTATATAATAAATGTTCTATAGATTTAAAAAAAAAAAGTCTTACCTAATTTTTTATATATTTAAAAAATTATTTTCTCATTGTATAAATGAGAAACATTATTAATTTATAAGTCGTTATAAAATTGAAAAAATTGCAAAAATATATTTACTTCTTCAAAAAATGACTTTTATTGCACCGAGAGGCACTCTACATCCCATTATGGGAGAGCTCTTGTAACGTTACATAACGTTACATAAATTTCGTCCATAAAAAATAAAAATTTTAATTATCCTCCAAAATAAATGTCAGCTACAAAAACAACCTAATGTAGGGAAGATGTTGTAATGTTCCTACCTAACAAAAAAATAAAAATAAAAAATTTAACTATCTACCAAACAAACTGTCGGTTAGAAAAACAACACAATATGGGGGAGATGTTGTAATCCTCATACTTAACAAAATAATAAAAAATAAAAAATTGAATTATCTGCAAAATAAATGTTGGTCGTGCACATGGTTTTAAAACCATGTGCAAGGCCTCCTAAACAACCCATGGTTTTATTGTACATGGTTTCTGAGGGCCTTGCAAATGGTTTTAAACCATGTGCAAAGCCTCCTAAACAACCCATGGTTTTATTGTATATGGTTTAGGAGGTCGTTGCAAATGGTTTTAAACCATGTACCTCCTAAAAAAACCATGCAAGGCCTCCTAAAAAACCCATGGTTTTAGGAGGGTGTTGCACATGGTTTTAAAACCATGTATGGGGGAGATGTTGTAATGTTCTTTCCTAAGAAAATAAAAAATAATAAAAAATATTATATGTAGGCCATAAATTGTATTAAATATTAATAATAAAAATATTATATGTCGACCTTAAATAAAAAGTTGTCTTTTGGCTTGAATAACACTAAAGTTGATAGTTGCACCTCCAAATATTTGATCCCTCTCGACGCTTGATAGAGCCTAGGATTTGGATCTATGCCGGTAACACATTCATCCTGGGCACTGTAAAATTGGAAAATATATTTACTTTTATAAAATTTTAAAAAATTGGAAAATATATTTACTTCTTTAAAAAATGACTTTTATAACACATTCATCCTGGGTTTATAACACATTACATCTCGGGTTTATGGTACATTGTAATATATATTGGATCTAAAACGATTTAGGGTTTGTAATGTACACTAGATAATAATGTAATGGGTTTTATTAAATAAATAATGTAATGTGTACAATTTTTTATTTGCGAAATCTGGAATCGGAGATTGGGAAATAAAAATTCAGTTGAAAAAGATGTGTTTCCGGTTTCCGAGATTCGAAATATCGAAAATTGGAATAGGGAAAGCAGACAAAATTATTAACTAGAAATGACAATTCTGGTTTCCGAGATCCGAAGTATCAGAAAAACCTTCAATTTTATCTAAAGTAAAACTTTCGGTTTCCAAAACTCAAAAATAAGGAAAGTAGATAAATAAGATTTTACAAGTAAAACCATTAATAATTAATGGTTTTACCTTTAACAAATTTTATTTTAATACAGATAAGCTTTTACAATATATAAATTTTTTCTTTTATTTTGGGATGGAAATGATTACAATATAGATAAGATTTAGGTTTGTTGCTAGATGGAAACAATTTACGGTACAATGGAACATATTTTTTTTACAATATACATTCTTTACAATATGGGATGGAAACGATTTACATAATTTACAATATACATTTCATTTTTATTAATCATTGATATGGCGAAGGTTCAAGATAGATGATATGTTGGATGTCATTAATTGTTTATATTATGGAAAGCGGTGAGAACTCGTACATTGAACAAATCAAAGAAGAAAATTGAGAGCGAAAAATGCTTCTCATCATAAATACGCATGCTCGCTCCACTCAAGATTTGCATGGTTAAGCAATGACACACATGTATTGTAGAGATCAAGTTCGAGAGGCAAACCCGTAAGAAATCACTCACCCGTTCAATCGCAGAGACAGATCTAGAAATAAGAGTGTAAGCAATCACCCACTAAACTCACATAGAGGTCAATCACATCAAGGGAGTTCGAGCCCGTAAACAGACATGCTAAGGAAAAATCGCAGCAGAGGGATATCGCAAGCACACTGATGACCAGGGATGATTTTAAGGAACCATACTTGTTTAAAAGTGTATAAATGTTGGCAAATCTTACCAATTCTTGAAACACCAACTATAAAATGTTAGGCCATATTTTTCAAAAAATATTTTAATTTCCAAGGATTTTATATCGTTTATATAATAAATTGACGATTTTTAGGGTGAAAAAAGTTTACTCCATCAAAATTGGGCAAAACAGGATTTCAAAAATTGCAAAATGGAGAATATTTTTTTGGAGAAAACCCCCTAAAAATATCCCATGGGATAAATTTCACCCCTAAAACTATCCGTGCTAATGACAAATCACATCAAAGTGAGATAGTAAGCACACTAAAGACAAATCGCAGCAGAGAAAGATCGATCCCGTAGGAAAACAAAATCGCACATATCTGACTCAACCCATGAGAGAAATCAAATCACAGATATCATACTCAGCCTAGCCCATGAAAGAAACCAAATCGCAAATATCAGAGCCCGTGAGAGAAATTCCACACGCCTCTTGAAAACTCGTCATTTCAACTTCTGTACATTCGCCTCACATCATGACATTTCATGAAGTCGAAATCAAAATCAAATCGACTTTCTGTACTAATTTTTTTTTTCTAATATTACTTCAATAGTTTTAAATAAAATAATTATATTTATTATTATTAATAATATAGTTTTATATCAATATTTTTTATAAAAAACACTTAGAATAATTATATTTATAATTAAAAATATAAAAAAAATATAATTCTTATTTATAAAAATATTTTAAGCAATATGTCGTATTAAAAAATATATAAACAATTTAATATAATTCTTATTTATAAAAATATAAGCAAATTGTGCTCTAAACAAATTTTCTGTACTTTTTCGATTTCCGATTCGGCGAATTCAATCTTTCCTAACTTCTGGTTCGACTTGCGAAAGTCGGCTCCTCCCACTACGGAAATGCTCATAAAAGATATTCTCTACCGTTTAATTTAAAGAATAAAAAAGCTTACGCCTTACAGATGCTCCAGGCCCTTTGGTTTCTTGATTTTTATTAGTATTACTGGCAACGCCACGGAACTCATAGCCTCCATTACTCTACGGACCTCACTGTCAAGATGTGCAAAATGGACGGCACTTACAATTGAAATATACATAATCAAAAAGATTTGGACGGCACTTAATCTTTGTATTTCTCTCTCTATCTTAGATTGAATATCATGTATCTGAATCTCAACCTCATTCCTCTAAGAGTGAATCCAGAAACCTATAAAAAACAAAGCATAAAAAATGATATAATTTTTAATAGTTTAACTATTTTCAATATATGTGTTTTATTTGAGCGAGGTATAAGATGAGATGGATCTTAATAGTTTAACTATTTTCAATAATTCACTCTATTTAACCTTTTTCCTTGATAACTATTTTATTTGATTTATCCCCAAGGGTTAGCTCAATTGGTAAGGCGTGCGCACACTCTCTCGGTTCGGGGGAGGTCACGGGTTCGAGCCTTGAGTCCTCTGGGGTTAGGCCTTCTGCTAGGATGGCCGATGGTTTACCACCTCTACCATCCATGAATGTGGGGAAGTATTGTTGGGTTTCTCATGGATATTTCCATCTAGGAAAAAAAAAACTATTTTATTTGATTTAAGAGTTCATATATTTGATTTGAGCTCTCAAAGAGGAAATAGATTTTGCAAATTAATTTTGATAGATCAACTATTTCTAATAATTTACCAATTTTTATAATGTTTTAACAATTTTGAAAAAAAAAATTCAATCATATGTTTTAGAATGGGTCTTTATAAAATAAAACAAAAAAAATACCACCAACAAATAATACACATGGTCCAAATTAGAATTAACCTTCACTTTACACTCTTTTCAAAGAACAATTTCATATTCTAATTTTTTAATGTTTTTATATCACCTAGGGACATAGTATTTGAAAAGTTAAAAGTGGCTAGAAACATTACTATATATAAATAAATAATTAATAATTAATTTATATCTATATTCACCTACATCTTCGTTGTTCTTTTTCGTAATTAGCAAATTCCACATGCCTCTTGGAAACTCTTCATTCAACTCTTGGAAACTCTTCATTCAACTTCAGTACATTCATCTCAAAAACAAAAATTAAAATCAAAGTTCTGATTTCCGCATTCCACAATGTGGAAAGCTAAAATTGGGAAATAAGATAAAAAAAGACAAAGACGTTTCCTAATTCCGCATTCCGCATTGCGGAAAGTAGAATTCGAAAATATAGAAAGTTTTATTACAAACTTGTAACTTCCAATTTCCGCGTTTTGCACTATGGAAAGCGAAAGTCGCGAATAGATTTCCCCGGTAACTTGAAAAAAATGGATAAATCACCCACAAACCCGTAAGCAATGACCCACCCGTTCAATCGCAAAGACAAATCTATAAGTAAGACCGTAAGCAATTGTAATGTCCCTTTTTTGAAATTTTATTAAAATGCCCAATTTTCCAATTTTTCACAATTTTGGCTCTTGACTAGTTTTAGTGTCTTGGTCTCCCAATTAGGCCAATTGATCCCAAATATTCAGAGAATGTGTATGAATGATATAATAACTTAATTATTATGTTCAGGGATGTATTATGGCCCTCAAATCACTTCTGAAAGTCTATACTAAATTCTGAACAAGATAGATGATTTTACTGGCAATTTTGGGCTCAAATCCCCCTGGGGTAAGTGGTAGAAATGGCTTCCCAAATGTGCAGAAACCCACTCAAATTCTTAAATTGAAGTAGTGGATGTGTAAAATACATTATCAGAGACTCATATGCATAACAAATCGACCTCCCATGGTTGTTGTCACTTCTTTCAATCAGATACAAAAAAACTAGTTTTGGACCCTTGGGGAAATGAGATGTAGTTTGCTCCAATTGCTATGAAATTCGACCCAATGGACACAAATTATCAGTTACTAAACATGAAACCCATAATATACTTTAATGACATTCCATTCATTCATAAATCATCAATATTTTATACATCCATTTGAATCCATCAAGATTACAAGAGTTTACAACAAGGTAGTGGGGAAATGGCACTGTTTCTTCATTATTGAGCAATAATACATGAGATTTCTTGGCCTTTATACCTGAGATATTTCTAAACATAAATATAAGATAATTTACATTAGAATACAAAATATTAGAGCAAGAGAAGCTCCCTCAAAAAGATGAATAGCTCACCAAGTGTGCCTCACTCCATAGAGCTGAAATATGGTGAGAAATATTGAGATGAAAGGAACAACAAGATGAACTTGATATGTCCATGAGATGCTATATCTTGCACCTGTAACTAATGAATCCATTAAATCTCCTTGAAATACCCGAGTGGCCTCTCCAAACACCAACTAGGATGGGAATCTTTCACCCTCGAAATTGGCTAAGGCATGACCTAGTCATCCACTAGCTCTCTCTCTTCACAATAACAATTTTCACAAATGATCAAAAGGTCCTTATAATTGATGATCCCTGAATTTTATAAACATTATTGGTCTTCTAAGGTTCCAAATCCAATTCTAATTGATGTGGCTTCTCATGATATGCCATGTGGCCTCTCTCTTCACCTTCCCTCTTCTCCCAAATTCGAGTAGGAGCCTTTTGGCCTTCTCCACCTCCCATGAGTGCCATCTAAGATGCTATATTCAGGCCTAACATGTCATATATGTCATATGTCAGCCTTCATATCTGACTTGTGTCATAACTGTCATAGAATCTCCATCATTGGTGTCATATATGTCATAAATGTAAGGGGAATCTAGCCCAGTGTCCATGAAACTCTCATTTGGCTCTTCCTCTCGCCATGTAAGTTAGAATTCATCCCAAATTAGACCTATGAAGTATATGGACAAGTATATTAACCTTATAATCCATCCAAAAACATTAGGCTTCCCATAGATTCGAGATTGCAAGAGGAGGATGCCATTTAACATATGAATTCTAGCTTAAGTGGGCCCCATAGTCTCCATGTGTCTCCATTCTCCATAGCCATTTCATTTTTTACTTGAATTCATTTAATTAAATCCATTAAATAAACATTTATTCCTTCTAATGTCTAAACACCATTTATTAGCTCCCTTGTTAACTTCCCAATGTTTCCACCCAACCTACGGAACTAGTAGGATTAATGGAATTTTCCTGCTATGCAATTATTTGAATGGGGACATTATAGTCCTCTCCACCCAATATTGTTTGTCCTCAAGAAATTTCAGATTTGGATGCTGCAAAATATTCTCCCCTTCCCATGTGGCATCTTCACTTGGTAGATCCTTCCATTGAACCAAATATTCTTTGATTGTTTCGCTCCTCAATCTTCTCTCTCTTGTCTTCAAAACCTTTTCCAGAATAAGTGTGAGATGTCCTTCATCATCCAAAGGAGAGAGTGTATCTAAAATTAAAATTTTCTGACCAATAGCTTTCTTAAGACAAGAAACATGAAATACATTATGAATTGTAATCCCTTTTGGAAGTTCCAACTCATATGCTACTTCTCCATTCTTCCATATTACCTTGTAGGGCCCATAGTATCTTGGCTTTAGCTTTTCTGATCCATTCCTTTTGAGAGATGTTTGTTTGTATGGCTGCAACCTAAAATACACTAAATCATCAACCTGAAAGGTCATTTCCTCTCTATGTTTATCTGCATATGTTTTTTGTTGATTTTGGGTAACCTACAAATTGTCTTTTAAAAGCTTTAAAATTTATTGGCTTTCTTCCACCCAATCTTTAGATTTTGAAGCTCTACTATCACCAAATATCATATCAGAAAATGTAAGTGCATCATAACCATATAATGCTCTGAAAGGATACATCCCTATTGACATGTGAAAGGTGGTGTTGTAGCAAAACTCACCCAAGTGTAGCCATTTTGTCCAACCTTTTTGTTGTTCTCCCACATAGTTTTGGAGGTACCCTTCCAACCATTTATTCACCCTCTCTATTTTTCCATCAGTTTGGGAATGGTATCTTGTAATTGGAGTCAATTGAGTGCCCACAAATCTGAAAAGTTCTTGCCAAAAAGCACTCATGAGTCTTTGAGATTCCATGAAGATTTGAGGGAGGAACCACTATGCTTGTTGTTGCACTAATCTGATTAAAATCAATTTATTAAGTGGGGAATCCATCTCCCATACTGCTTGTTTCCTAAAAAAATTGAAATCAATGGGACAAAAAATATCCCAAGGTCCCATTTCCTGTATTGCAATCCAAAAAATTAAGAGTGCTCTCCAACCCATACCATTAGGAAAGAGAATTCCAGGATCCCATTTTCTTGTATGCATTCTTCCAAACATCACGAGTACATAATATATATCATCAAAGTACATAACAACATAATAAAAATGTACATCTAGGAGGCGCCTCATCAAAAAATCATGAAAGTTCTTATACCTCCAAGTAGACCACCATTTTCCAAGTGCATACAAGTTTCAAGTGACCAATCAAATATGCTCCAATGACATAGGTGAGGATCCCATGTCCTATAGTGTTGCTCCAAAAGGATGTGATATGCATCAAAATATTTAGTCATTTATTCTTTCATCCAAAAAGTGAATGAAGAATATCCACTGAAATATGAACCAAATAATGAGCAAGAGAAACAAGGAGACTTCAAATGACTCAAATAAGTCTCAACCATATATCTATGAATGAGAGAATCATAAAGATATAACAAAGTATGTGGCTGGAAACAAAAATGTTCTCCAATCATAAATCTACTCACCCCAATGTTGGATGAAGTTCCTCCAACATCAAATGAACCAAGTGTTGAGCAAGAAAAACCATGAGTCTTCAAGTGACTCAAATGCATATCATATATGCATCCATGTAGATGTACATCATCATAAAGTAACAAAGGATGTTGATGAAAATTTGAATAAGAGTGTTCTCCAACCATGTCATCATAAAAATTAAATCTAGGAGTTCCATACTTCTCATGTGGCATCACCAAAAAGAACCCTTTCACCCATACTTCATTGAGACTAATGCTGTAAAACATGGAATTGTATGATATAGGAGAATGAAATAACTCACCCAAATGATCAAAAAGTGTATAATTTTCATTATGGTAAGGATACATATGGGTAGTATCATGCAGCTCCTTCAAAAGTGTGAAACCTTTGTCATAGATTGGTTCCAATGTAGAGGAATCATGCTCTTCTTTAAAAATTGCATAACCTTCATCAAGAGACAATTCAAGTTCCTCTTCCACCACATCAATTGTTTGGATATCTTCAAGTTCATCTTCAAACACATCAAGCACATTCAAATTTCCACATTTCTCATGATCCACCATGTCATGAGAATCCTCCAAACAATCTACCATTTGACAATCTGAAACATAGATGGAAAAACAAGTGTCTTGCAACTTTTCAAGAAGTTGCTCATTCTGAATTGTGAGCTTATTATTATCCTCATTAATATTCAAGTATACATCATGTAACAATTCATTAAGCTCAACCAAATTGTTTCTATAAAAAATCAAAGACACAAAATTACCTTCAATATTGCACATTGCTCTTTGAATCTTCTCCATGTCTTCAAGGAAGGATGGATCCTCCAATGAAGAGATATTTTAACAAGAGTTTGACACCAATTCTTTAGTGTCATGTAGTATTCTAAGGGCCTCTTGGATCTTCCTTTCATTCATATTTAAGGACCCTTCAAGAAAATGAGGCTCTTGCAAATGAACCTCCTTATCTTCTTCCTTCTTGCTTGGACCAACTTCATGAAGCTCAAGTGGTGATGGGGAGGTTGATCTTGTGTCTTCTTCAACTGCTATAAGGTCTTCATTTTCATCTTTACTAGAAATTTGGCTTGCAACAACATTTTGAAATCTGATCACTATGTCACTAACATAGAGGTGTGAGCAACCATTAATAGGTACTCCTTCATAGTTCAAGCATCCATCATTAGATTCTCTTTGGTTCATTTCCAAGGTAGAATGCGTCTTGAAATTATATTCAGTATTTTCAATAGAAAGTTCTTCATACTCATGTGATGTCTCTTCATATTTTTCAGATTCAATTGGGAGTGAATTTCGATCCTCTTCATGTACTGCTTCTTCTACTTCACCTATTTCAGAACTAGGTGGTTCATGGGTCTCCTCCTTTTGCTCCTTCAAGAAAGCTGATGCATTTTTCCCCTTGGTTTTCTTAAAATCAATATATTTTTTCCAACTTTGGATAGACGGCAATTCAAATCCTTTCATAATATTATTTTTCATTTCTTCAATTATAGGTTCAATGATTTTTATATGCTCATCGCCATCATATGAGGTTTCCTTTTGACCCCTAGTCACAGTTTCCCCTTCAACACAAGCATTCTTGGTTTCAATATCTAATGGTGGTCCCTGAATTCTTGCCCTCATAAATATAATACCACATCAGGTGCCAATATCATGCCCTGATACCACTGTATTGTCCCTTTTTTGAAATTTTATTTAAATGCCCAATTTTCCAATTTTTCACAATTTTGGCTCTTGACAAGTTTTAGTGTCTTGGTCTCCCAATCAGCTCAATTGCTCCCAAATATTAAGATAAGGTGTATAAATGATATAATAGCTTAATTATTATGTTCAGGGATGTATTATGGCCCTCCAATCACTTCTGCAAGTCTGTACTAAATTCTGAACAAGATAGATGATTTTATTGGCAATTTTGGGCTTAAATCCCCCCCGGGGTAAGTGGTAGAAATGCCTTCCCAAATGTACAGAAACCCACTTGAATTCTTAAATTTAAGTAGGGTATGTGTAGAATAAATTATCAGAGACTCATATGCATAACCAATCGACCTCCCATGGCTGTTATCACTTCTTTCAATCAGATACAAAAAAATAGTTTTGGACCCTTGGGGAAATGAGGTGTAGTTTGCTCCAATTGCTATGAAATTCGACCCAATGGGCACAAATTATTAGTTACTGAACATGAAAACCATAATATACTTTAATTAAAGTCCATTCATTTATAAATCATCAATATTTTATACATCCATTCGAATCCATCAAGATTACAAGAGTTTACAACAAAGTAGTGGGGAAATGGCACTGTTTCTTCATTATTGAGAAATAATACATGAGATTTATTGGCCTTTAGAGCTAAGAGATTTATGAAATAAAAGAGCAGAGCATTTACATCAGAATACAAAATGCTGGAGCAAGATAAGATCCCTCAAAGAGATTAATAGCTCACCAAGTGTGCCTCGCCCCATGGAGCTGAAATATGGTGAGAAAACTTGAGATGAAAGGAAGAACAAGCTGAACTTGATATGTCCACAAGCTGCTGTAGCTTGCACCTGTAACTTATGACTCCATTTAAGCTCCTTGAAATACCTGAGTGGCCTCTCTAAACACCAACTAGGATGGGAATCTGTCACCCTCGAAATTGGCTAAGGCATGAACTAGTCATCCACTAGCTCTCTCTCTTCACCATAACAATTTTCACAAATGATCAAAAGGTAATTCTCATGGATGATACCTAAATTTTATAAACATTATTGGTCTTCTAAGGTTACAAATACATCCATAAACCAAATCCAAGTCGAATTGGTGTGGCTGCTCATGCTATGCCACGTGGTCTGTCTCTTCACCTTCCCTCTTCTCCCAAATTCAAGTAGGAACCTCTTGGCCTTCTCCACCTCCCATGAGCACCCTTTAAGATTCTTTATTCAGGCCTGACATGCCATATATGTCAGATTTCAGCCTTCAGATCTGACTTGTGTCATAAGTGTCATAGAATCTCCATCATTGGTGTCATAGATGTCATAAATGTAATGGGAATCTAACCAAGTGTACATAAAGCTCCCATTTGGCTCTTCCTCTCCCCATGTAAGTTACAATTCATCCCAAATTTGACCTATGAAGTATATGGACAAGTATATTAACCTTATAATCCATCCAAAAACATTAGGCTTCCCATAGATTCGATATTGCAAGAGGAAGATGTCATTTAACATTGGAATTATAGCTTGAGTGGGCTCCATAGTCTCCATGTGTCTCCATTCTCCATAACCATTTCATTTTTCACTTGCATTCATTTAATTAACTCCATTAAATAAATATTTATTCATTCTAATGTCTAAACACCATTTATTATCTCCCTTATTAACTTCCCAATGTTTCCACCCAACCTAGGGAATTAGTAGGATTGATGGAATTTTCCCGCTATGCAATTATTTGAATGGGACATTACAGCAATCACCCACTGAACTAACATAGCGATCAATCGTAGCAGAGGGATATCGCAAGCACATTGATGACAAACCGCATCAGAGGGAGATCGCAAGCACATTGAGGACAAATCGCATCAGAGAAAGATTGAGCCTGTAGGAAAACAAAGTCGCAGATATCTGACTCAGCCCATGAAAGAAATAAAATCATTGATATCAGACTCATCCCAGCCCGTGAAATAAATCAAATCGCAAATATCAGAGCCCGTGAGAGAAATTCCACACGACTCTTGGAAACTCTTCATTTCAACTTCTGTACATTTGCCTCGCATCATGACATTTCATAAAGTCAGAATCAAAATCAAATCGACTTTCTATACTCGATTTTTGTTTTCTAATATTAATTCAATAGTTTTAACTGGAATAATTATATTTATTATTATTATTAATATAGCTTTATATTGATTTTCTTTATAAAAAAACTTAGAATAATTATATTTATAATTAAAAATATAAAAAAATTAATATAATTCTTTTTTATAAAAATATAAGCAAATTGTGTTTGAGACGAATTTTCTGCACTTTTACGATTTTCGGTTCTAGTTTTAGAAGTCGGCTTCTCAACTTTCGAAACTGGGTTTCAAAACTTTTCTGATTTTAGGTTCGGGTTGCGGAACTCTGCTCCTTGACTTTCAATCTCTGCAAATTCAATCTTTCCGATTCGACTTGCAGAAGTTGGCTCCTCTTGCTACAAAAATGCTCTAGGAAGATATTCTCTACCGTTTAATTTAAAGAATAAAAAAGCTTACACCTAACAGATGATCCAAGCCCTTTGGTTTCTTGATTTTTATTACTATTACTAGCAACGTTGTGGAACTCATAGCCTCCATTACACTGCGGACCTCGCTGTCAGGATACACAAAATGGATGACACTTACAATTAAGGAAATTTGTATGTTTACTGGGTAATAGTCATTTTGTGAACATTTAAAAGAAAAGAAGAAGTCAATGAATATACAAATGCACACTTTGTAAATTGTTCAAATGTTGGATAAGTTGTGTCTTTTTAATAGATTAGGAATTGTATTTTAATATGATTTTTATGGAGAAAATATTTGAAACTGTCACATTGGATAAGTGGCGGTTTAAGTTCAGAATTTGTGAATCAACTATCACATAAAGATTTTAACAATTAACAATTTGTAAATTAATATTTTTTTCTTCAAGTAAGGATTTTTATCTTTTAGAAATTGTATTTAGTATTTGTGAACATTTAAAAGAAAAGAAGAATTCATTGAAAAGAAGAAGAAGGCTTCCTACTCTTTTGAGACAAAGTTTTTGCACTTTTCTGATTTCCTGTTCAAATTTCGGAAGTCGGCTCCTCTACTTTCGAAACTGGGTTTCGAAAGTTTTACGATTTTCGATTCGAGTTGCGGAAGTTTCCTCCTCGATTTTCAATCTTCGCAAATTCAATCTTTCTGAACTTTTGGTTCGGGTTGCAGAAGTCGGCTCCTCGACAAATTCAATCTTTCCGAACTTAAGAGTTTGTGAATCAACTATCACATAAAAATTTTAACAATTCAGAATTTGTAAATTAATATTTTCTTCTTCGAGTAAGTATTTTTACAGTTTAGAAACTGTATTTTAATATATATTTTTATGGTTTAAAATATTGAAAATAAGGTTTATTAAAAATATAATCAATGTTCATTCTCTTTTTAATCGATGAACAAACATATTTGGTTGTTGAGTGAAAATTTGACTAGATCTACTTTTTTTTATCACTGTGGCTGAATCATACCTGTGTAGAGGAGCATTTCAATAGATTTGGATCATTGTTGCATCAATTTCAAAAATGCACATCAAATCGATAACAAGCTTAGAGATAGGATAGATCATAGGCTTAAAGAATTACCAAAAATCTAAGGAGTGCTTCAAACAGTAGAGGTAAATATCTCTGAGATTTAGAACATCAATTCTATGGTGATTTTAGTTAGCTATATAAATTATATGGAGAATACCATATAGCTCATATTTCCTCGATAAGGAAATTTTGTCAGAAGAATCCATTTTCAACGTTAAAAAAATATAAAAAAAAAATAATTAAAAAACTATTAAAATACATTGTAAAAATATTTTATTAAAACAAATTAAAAATGTAATATTTACAAATCCATTAAAATAACTATAACCATTACACATTTTTAATTATAGAAAAGGTAAAAGGAGTTTTCTTATTTTCGATCTGTATGCATATCTCTGAGATTGAGATTAGACTCTTCAAACATTGATAGTGGTGGCATGATTCTCTTCACATTAATAGTGGCAATAGACAGTGAAACTCTCTTTTATACATATTGTGAATTTAAACTGCAGATTAGACAAAGTTACGAGAATGAGTCCAAGAAAAATTGCACAGATAAAATTGCTTAACTTAAAAATACAAGAGTTGATATTAAACTCCATAAGAAATTACAAAATAAAACATATATCATAAGTAAAAAAATAATAATACAAACATTAAAAAAACATTTAAATTATAAACCATGGATAGCTATGAGTTAGCTTCTATCCATTGGGGGTTAGTTTTTTTTAGGTAGTTAATTTTTTTAATTTTGTTGATGTGAGTTTTTTTACTATGTCAAAAGTCAAACCTAAATAAGTTAGAGGTAGGTTATATGTATATTATTTATATGTATTTACATGTAGACTATTTTTAATTGGTAATAC